>OW240913.1:301524220-301827063 GCA_933207985.1 Pelobates cultripes | reverse complement strand
GGACTCAGCAGTGTGTATGTATGGACTCAGCAGTCTGTGTGTGTGTGTGTGTGTATGGACTCAGCAGTCTGTGTGTGTGTGTGTGTGTGTGTAGACTCAGCAGTCTGTGTGTGGACTCAGCAGTCTGTGTGTGTATGGACTCCGCAGTCTATCAATAATTAAAATTCCTGTGAGTTGTTGTGTAGGAAGGGCCCCAGTGCATTGCTTTGCCCAGGGGCCCTTAACTCTGTTAAAATTGTACTGCTTGTGTGTGTCAGTGAGCTTCTATTTAGTGAGCATGTGTGTATCAGTGAGCTTGTCTTTAGTGAGCTTGTGTGTGTCCCTGAACTTCTTTGTAGTGAGCCTTCTGTTTATACAAGTGAGTGTCTGTAGTAAGCTTGTGTGTGAGTCAGAAAGTTTTGTCTGTCAGTAAGCCTATTTGCACATGTCAGTGAGCTTGTGTGCTTACTGTAATAAATATATATATATATATATATATATATATATATATATATATGTATAATATATATATATATATATATATATTTTGACTTGTAGGAATGGCATACATTTTTTTTCCAGGGCTGCTTTGGATTCCCAGGGATTCCCAGTTTAGCTCTGACAGCGAGTGCACTTTACCGCTGAATCATCTGTGTGAACTGCCGCACATTTTAGCCCTGTTACACGCGTCTGGGAGCTGCTGTTGACAGGTACTAGTAGTCTAGAGATTGGGACATGGGGTATATGCTCAGCTATCTGTATAATACAGATCTGTGTGTATATAATATCCCGGGATAGTCAGTGCTTCCTGTATAGTGCTGCTCTCTGTATAATACAGGCCTGTGCCTGTATAATATCCCGGGACAGTCAGTGCTCCCTGTATAGTGCTGCTCTCTGTCTTAGGATATTATACACAAACAGACCTGTATTATACAGAGAGCAGCACTATACAGGGAGCACTGAGTGTCCCAATTTATTATACACACAACCCTGTATTATGCAGAGAGTACTGACTGTCCAGGGATATTATACCCAGACAGTAATTGATAGCTGTGCTGCAAAATGTCCTTGGAAATTTTTTTTCAAATTTTGGCAACTACGACACTGTATCAAGGATAATGTGTTTTTTTTTTTTTTAATAATCCCTGGTGGAAAATAATGAATCCTCCACCAGGTATTATTAAAAAAACAAAACACATTGTGTCGGGGGCGTGGCTTAACATGCAACAGGGGCGGGGTCAAACTGCAGCGAGGGCGGGGTTAAATGTGCCCCCTACTTTTGTCCCTGGCCCTCCATGTGCCCCCCAAAAAATGAATCCTAGAGACGCCACTGTGCCAAAGCCCTGCAAAATGACCTCCAGCAGGCCACAAATGTGCATGTGTCTGCTCAAACGGTCAGAAACAGACTCCATGAGAGTGGTATGAGGGCCAAATGTCCACAGGTGGGGGTTGTGCTTACAGCCCAACACTGTGCAGGACGTTTGGCATTTGACAGAGAACACCAAGATTGGCAAATTTGCCACTGGCGCCCTGTGCTCTTCACAGATGCAAGCACGTTCACACTGATCACATGTGACAGACGTGACAGAGTCTGGAGATGCCATGGAGAACGTTCTGCTGCCTGCAACATCCTCCAGCATGACCGGTTTGGCAGTGGGTCAGTAATGGAGTGGGGTGGCATTTCTTTGGGGGGCGGCACAGCCCTCCATGTCCTTGCCAGAGGTACCGAGATGAGATCCTCAGACCCCCTGTGAGACCATATGCTGATGCGGTTGGCCCTGGGTTCCTCCTAATGCAAGACAATGCTAGACCTCATGTGGCTGGAGTGTGTCAGCAGTTCCTGCAAGACGAAGGCATTGATGCTATGGACTGGCCCGCCCGTTCCCCAGACCTGAATCCAATTGAGCACATCTGGGACATCATGTCTCGCTCCATCCACCAATGTCACGTTGCACCACAGACTGTCCAGGAGTTAGCAGATGCTTTAGTCCAGGTCTGGGAGGAGATCCCTCAGGAGACCATCTGCCACCTCATCAGGAGCATGCACAGGCATTGTAGGGAGGTCACACAGGCACGTGGAGGCCACACACACTACTGAGCCTCATTTTGACTTGTTTTAAGGACATTACATCAAGCTTCTATCAGCCTGTAGTGTGTTTTTCCACTTTAATTTTGAGTGTGAGTCCAAATCCAAACCTCCATGGGTTGAAAAATTTGATTTCCATTTTTTAATTTTTGTGTGATTTTGTTTTCAGTACATTCAACTAAGTAAAGAACAAAGTATTTCAGAAGAATATTTAATTCATTCAGATCTAGGATGTGTTATTTTTGTGTTCCCTTTATTTTTTTGAGCAGTGTATATGTATATATAGATATAGATGTTTATGTTTTCCCTCCATTGATTACCACTTCTTCTTCTTCTTCTGTGAACCATATAGAGTGAAAAAGCTGCAAAATATACACATAATATTTCTATTCACACATTGTTCTTGATTGTTTACCAACATTTAATTATATGATTATCCATTAATATTATTTATACCTTTATTTTATTCAAGTGTCAATATTCTGCCCTTTTGAACAACAGGTAAATGAAAGATACAAATGAATTATTACCCAATAATTTTGAAATACAAGAAAAAGAATGGGGACAACAGAACTACTTAAACAATGTACAGTCCTGATCCATTCGTAATATATGCATAATATAGTAAGTATTTCCTATCCTATTGGCACTGACTTCACTGTGTTCCGCTCGTCCCTAGATGCTGGTGTCTTACTTCTATGGAGCACTTGAGAAAAACTGTGGTCAAATCTATTATCGCTTATGTGCAGCTGGTTTAAATTTTGTGTGTGGGCAATAATTTGTACAGTATGTGCATTGATAGCTGGCAAGTGATGGGACATAAGTGTTTATCTGTTGTCAGACTCCCTATCTATGAAGTATTTAAAACATTGTAGGGATATTTAATAGTATGCAGTAAAATCTGACTTCCACAGGAATGTACATGATGGAACAAAATTCAGAGTAGGATTTGATACGTAAATAACTTTTTTTGTAAGTACTTACATTTTTTTTGTTTGCTTGGTACTTATTATAACTGAGCAAAAAAATATATTGATAAACTGTGCCAACAAAGTGTTTTTAAAAACAATCTGTCGAAATTTAACAATTCTTGTCCATCATCTATCTAATGGAGTATATAGCTGACATATATTAGGTCAAATGAGATCCCCTAATTCTAAGGATATTTGAAAGGGATTATACCTTCAAAGTGAGTTGCATGCCCTTCACATTCTCTTGCATAAGAAGCCACCTGTCCCTGTTAATATAGGACATCAAAGCTGCATAATCATATGCACATTAAAAATGTGTGGAGAGTCTGGAACTCATAGTAAATCAACCATCAACGTAAAGCAGCTGGAACAACACGTTAATGTTTTACTCTGTAATAAAGCAAGGCAATTTTTTTTTTGGTTGAAAACAGTGCTAGTTTTTTTATGATTATTTATTGGTTTATAAATACAGTTTGTTGTTGTTGTGTTTTTTGTTTTTTTTGAATTTGACATTTTTTATTTTGCAATAAAAGGAAGGGGAAAAGGATACAGAAGGCAAGAGGGTCGGTTATGTCAAAGAAAAAGAAGTTTGTCGCACAAAATGACATGGTTATCATGGAGTAACATGGGTATAATACTGAGGCTAGATAATACAAGATAATACAGGATAATGCATGATAATACATAATAATACAGAGACCCGATGGCCCAGCATGTCCGAAGCACTCAAGGTTTCATAACATCCTAACTTTGGCGTGTGTGCATGGGCAATGTACATCCACTTTGGATCGGATATAATTTGGGCGTGCGGGTCAACACCACTTGTGCAGTATGTGTTGTTCAACAATAAGGTAGGTCGGGGCAGGGGTGGGAGGGAGGGTAATATGCGTGTGTGTGGGATGTGTTGGTGTGAGGGTGTATATGTAGCAGGGCGTGTGTGGTGTAGGCATGTAGGTGTGGCACAGGTATGTAGGTAAGTGAGTGAGTGAGTGCAAGTCAGCCAATGTGAGTGTGGTGTCTTTCATATTACCTCCAATCAGGGAGGTGTGTCAGTTGTTGTGTTTTTTTAAGAAAGATAACTAAAGAAAAAGACCTTCATAAAACTGAAAGCTTTGGTACATTTCTGTGATATCTTAAAGGGTTAATACAAACAGAATGGCTACTTCAGTGATTTGAAGTAGTCATGGCGGTAGGAGTCTGGATGCGCAGTGTTTCAGTTTCCACATATATTTTTAATTGTGTATCGGGGTCTAATTGCATGGCCCACACACATGACTTAGGCAACCAGAAATTCTGTTCTGGACTGGCTTATTTCAATTTTGGGCCTGTATTACACTTGTCACTTCACTTTTTCTACATGCAGGCAGAGCTTGCAAAGCGAAGTTCATGTCTCCCCTTATTCCCACACTGAATGTAGCCCTTCCTCCTCCCTATACTCTCCGATAATAATTTTTTTTTTTGCCACCCATCTTCATCCTTCTTTCCAATACCCTCCAGTAGCTTCTCTAAGAAGTTAGGCTGTTCTAAAAGGATTTGACTACTTACAATGAAGGGATGTCAGGGCACTCCTGGCACCATAACCACTACAACAGTATGTAGTGGTTATGGTACTTGGATTATTCCTTTTAAGGGACACTGTAGGCTTAAAATCATTGAAGTAGTTTTAGTGTTTGGAGTCCCTTGGGGCCATCTTTCCATGCAGTGTTAAGCTATTTTTAATATTTTAATGTTAAACAAGAATTCCCAGCAACCCATCCCCTCTGTGCTGTTTGGACTAATAAGGAAGCATTAGCCTTAGCAGCAATTAGTTGCTTCACCTGGCTGAAGTATAGGCTGACTGCTCTCAGCCTATCACAGTACAGATTGCTGGTATTGATTAGTATAGCTAGAAGGAAATGTGCAATTTATGTCTTAGAGATACCTTGAAGGAGCCAGACTGTAGGAGGCCAGGGACCATAGTTTATTGTTAAATTGTTAAAAAAAAAAAAAAAGTTTAACACTGAATTGAGGGACAGCACAATGGTATAACCAATTCAATGAGATATAATGGTTATAGTGCCTACAGTGTCCCTTTAATTACTAAATGAGGTCTAATGTGAAACAAAGTAACCTTTTGCATTATTAGTCTATTTTCTGTGCCATCTCCATTTTCAGTTGGTGTAGTTTGATTTTGTATCACCTAAAAACAATGAAAAAACTGTCTCATCATTTTACACACAGCTAGGTTAAGTGTCCAATATGGACAAAAATAATATAAGCAGTCCAAAACAGACCGTTTTGTCTCCCTCATTGACAGCAATTTTATAGATTTCTACTTTGATACACCATTCTCCCAGCGGAGAGTTGGTGCTGGGTAATCAGTAGTCAAAATATTTGTGCTTGTGCTACGTTTTTAAGGTGTTTAAACTGAATCTGCCTGTGAGTGTCTTGCTTGTTATACCTGTTTTAAAAATGTATTTATCAAGTAGTTTGTGGATTTAATCATAAGCAAGTCCTTAGCTATTTATCTCCAACTGAAGTTTACTTCAAACCTACACATTTGACTATTGATTAACATATCTGTGTTCTGTCCCTCTGCATCTTTAGAGTAAATAAACATGCCAGCCTTTATTCCCTCATAACCTCTGCAGGTAACTCTTCATACAAGTAAGGGGGCAGAGGGTGAAGGGTGATGCAAGCAATGTTATTCGGCCTAGAGCCAGGCAATATTTTTAGGAAGTTGCATTCCTAAAAACATCATAAGGCTATTTATGCATTTCCATGAGCAGGGTACTTGTCCTTTTTAATTTATCAATACTTGTCACACAGACTACAAAGAATAAATTGCATCTCTACCTAAATAAAATTGATACAATACATGCAATCCAAACACAAGGTTTTCACAATACAAATCGCATTTTATATCATGCATAGCTAATGAACTTGTTGATTAATCTGACTGCTTCTTCTCTCATTAACCTTCCACTCTGTAAAGCACATCTGGTTTGTGTTACACAGCATGACGAGCTGTTCAATCCATTCATTATCCTAAAATATAAATTCACAATTAGCCAAAGGCCAAGAAAAATAATGGCAAACAAAATCTCGGTGTATTCTAGACACAGACATCCGAAGCTGTGTATCTTAAAATAATCACTTTCTGCTTCTTTAGATTAAGAATCTAATATAGTATAACAAAGAAAGGCATTTCTTTTTAGGTGATGGGCACTCTATCATATATATAAAACGTGTAGCTTGGTCTATGTAAATACATAGATTGGCAGCCAAATTCTAGCATACATAAAGACATTTTGTACCAAAAAGTGGAATATAGCTATTCTATGACCCAAAGATATCTGTTTTTGTTACCATGATAAAAAAAACTTTATTCTTGCAAACATTACTGGCATAAAATAAAAGTTAGGTACAAAATTCTATTGAAAATCTCTAAAAGTGGAGGAACCACATGGTTCCAAAAACTGTATTTATGATTAATCATGTTAGTCATATTGTCCATTGCACATAACGGGATTAAAATGTAAGTTCCAACTTTAAATACAATCATGGATGAGATAACATCTGCCGCCACAATGGCAAATATGGTATATTCTATTACAGATAAATCAAGGTAAAAGTGCACAAAGTTGTTTTAATTACATAATCTATTGTTATTATTCCCTACGTGTAAGGCAAGGAATTCGGGATTTTGAATGTTTGCACTTTTCAGTCGATCGACTGAGTGCTAACTATTCACAAAGGAAAGGAATTAGCAATTTTCACTGTGTGTATTTTTTAACCATTCGACAGAATGCCAATTCCTCTGTTCGCTAAATCTGAGGCACCAACAGCAAAAATAAGTGTTGGAATGCACTCCAGTTTTTGAGAGATTGCTCATCTTTCATCTGCTCTTCATTCCTGGCCAGTAGAGAGAGGAGCAACAACGTTTGTAGGGACTTTTGATCCCTGACAGCCATGATTTCATCTGGGAAATTATTCTGATTGAAATATAATAAAAGTGATAAAGTGGAACACTAAACAAGTGCAAGTCCAATTATTCGTATTCCTTTATGTATTCAATGTATTCCTGTGATATATAATTTTAATAAGGGTAAGAATAATTCCACTTGCACTTTTTTAGCCCTCCACTTTTAAAACATTTGTATTTTTATCTGTGTGTGGTTATAGGGGTATTCCCACATTTGAGTGTTTTGAGCTGCTATCCACTTTAGAACTTTAAGCACTTTATTAACAAACTAATTTTTAATCTTAGGAGTGAATATTTTGTTTTGCTAATTATTTTGATTGATTATCAATACCACTACCTAACCTATAGTTAAAGTGGTTTACAGAACTGTGGACTTTATATGTATTGTATCTAAAGGGCAATATAATATCTAGCAATAAGTACTTGTCTTAACTGCAGGTTTTTGTACTGTGGCTACATTGTTTCTTGGGACTCTATTTTATTCTGCATGGACAGATTTTGTTTTTTCTTTTATATATATATATATATATTTATTTTTTTTCCCATCACCTAATGTTTAATTTAAATGATTTCTGTATTTTATTTATTAATTATTATTATTATTTTTTTTACAGAATCTTTATTTGTATAGAGTTTTTTGGAAAGTACAATAAAAGAGTAAACATAGAGTGCAACAGAGTTAGCTCACAGGCCTCTCAAAACATTACGCATGTTAGACAAGTACTCGTATTTCTGATACGCACCATTCTTCTGTCAGAAATTGTGCTTCATTGTAGTCAGTGGTCTGATATGCAGTTAGTGTCTAGTGATGTTACTTGTGTATATGTCTTGCGTGTCGGGATGACTTATAGTAAGGTTTCAGTGTTGTCACAGGAATGCTATATGGGAGGGTGTTGCCGGTATAGCTCCCAGGTTTCCCACCAGATGTTGTTGTGTAATTGTATATGCAAGTTTTTGTAACCTAAACTTATCGTCTTCAATTGCCTGTCTCCCGGTAATGTCAAATACATTGGTATTTGTTAATAATTAACGAAAAAATACATACAAGAGTATAAAAAGTCTTGAGACAAGTCACCATGTGGGTGGAGTGGTTGTTCAGAACATGTTACCTCCTCTTGGGGTAACTGTCTGTCTGACATGGAGTATCTTAGATGTAATCCCCTGTGTTTAGGTGAGTGTTTTAGAGCAAGTACAGAAATAGAAGTGAGGAGAAGAAAAGATCTGGCCCCCCTCAGAGAGTGCCGGCTTCCCCACGGGCTCCCACCCCACGTTGTTGTGGGCCGTTGTGTCTCATTGGCCTTGAGCTATAAACCTAAACCATGGTTGCCATGTCTCTGCATGTCTGGTCCCCCTTCCAATCAGTGTGGCATGGGGTGTCTCCACTGCCTGAATGTCCTCAACTCTGTGGATCCACTCCTCTCTAGTGGGGATCTCGGTCCGCTTTCAAAAGACTGGTATGAGGGCTTTGGCCGCGTTCAATAAGTGGTGAAAGAGAGATTTCTTATAGAACGTGACAGGTTGCGACAATATATGTAATAGAGCTAGTTCAGCGGACCATTCATTTATGTCTACTAAGATAGCTGTCACATCCTTCCTCACTGCTTCCCAGTATGGTATAATGTCTTGACAGTCCCACCAGAGATGTATCATTGTCCCCTTTTCCGCCTGGCATCTCCAGCATGTCGGGGGCACTGTTGGGAATATCTTATGGATTAGGACTGGAGTCCTATACCAGAGTGATATGAGTTTATAATTTATCTCCTGGTATTGGGAGCTGATGGAACTCTTATGCTGCCATAGTAATGCCTTGTCCCACTGTGAGGGTGAAAAAGTCCAGCCTAGCATGTGTTCCCATTATCTTTGGAAAGTGTTATTCGTCAAGTGGTTGCCAACCAAAAGGTGTTGGTATAGCGTGGATATAGCCTTGTCAAGTGTGATGCCCCATGCGCAGAGGTCCTCGAACCACGTAAGATCCCTATGTAACCATTCTTTATGTGGGAGCGAGTTGTAATAGTGTATTAATTGCATATATTCCTCTAGTTTGGGACTCCCAACCTCTCCACTCGTGCCCAGCTGGGATTGAAGATAGCTGTCCATGGTGCCTATTTGGTGCCCCGTTTGCGAGCCCCTATGGGTCTGGGGGGTTCCGAACGCTTGGTATGTCCCATTAGCTTAGTGTGACTGGTTATAAAGTGCTGATTAGGGAGACGGGGGGAGTGGAGTGCCCAGGTTATTCGGCCATCTTGGTTAGAGCCCAAACTACTCCTCCCCAATCTTTTTATATTTATACATCTAATACTTATTTTTATATTTATTTTTTGACATAGAGTCCTGTATTGTATTTGTGCTAAAGCTTGTATTCTTTGCTATATTGTATTTTCTTTATATACTGATTTTTACTGTTCCCTCTAAGTATCAGCTCCTGGTTGTATGATCAGTTTTTACCGATTTTATATCTTGCTATAAAGTTTAAAGAAGACCTGCCCCTGCCTCGTTTTTAGCACAGCCAAATTATTTTAAAATATATTGAGTTAACTCTTGCACTGCTATGCACTGCTGGAGAAAATGTTAAGTTCCCATGCAAGCGAATGGTATCAAAGTGAAAGGCATTAAAGGTTGCAGACTTCTCATGAAGTGATTATTCTGCTTTAAAGGATATTCACATTTTGATACTAATTAATTATTCTTGCTCCAGTCAAAGTTACTAAATTTTCAACAACAAAAAAGCCTCAGTCTAATTGCATATACAGGAATAACAGGTAATAGGTGAACAGAGCCTAGTTGTAAATAAGAAGGCTTGGATCTTATCCTACAGACTTTCTCTCTCTATAATGAATGGCTATAAAGAGTATTTAAAGCGTGGATGCTGCATTATCTGGTTAATCAATCAGAAAGCTGATCTTATCGGATCCTCTTACAAATAGCGGACGGTTAGCATAGCACTTCATTGAAGAGTAATACCCATGTCAGTTAGAGGTATGGCTATCTTTCTATTTTTGCCAAGGCGGAAGCAGGGTACGCTATTATTATAATTATTGAAAAGGCGCCAGTAAATGATGACATTAGTAAAACAGCAAATCATATGTACTGTGTATGTAACATATCAATATTTGTGAATATATGTAATGCTATTTAAATGCAAATGATTTAATGAAATATGCATGTGTTTTCAGTGTTTATGATTTAATTGTAGTCTTATTTAACAGTATTATTTTCCTCTTAAAACAAGCTTCCACATTATGCATTTAATAAGATACTATACTCATCAGTAAAACTATGTCTTTCAATCTTTTAGATTGTAAGCTCGTTGGGCAGGCCCCTCTTCACCTATTGTTACAGCATGTCAGTTGTGTTTTTTTGGAATTTAGTGTTTATTTTGTTTACCTATTGTACAGCACTGCAAAATATGTTGGTGCTGCATTAACCCCTTAAGGACACATGACGGAAATATTCCTTAAGGGGTTAATAGTTATAATTATGTGTTGCCAAAGTGCAGAAAAAAATGACTAGTAGAATGTGAAAACAAATTACATACTGTATATGCCTGTTGTGAATGCATGGATTAAATACATGAATGAATTCCTCTTCTTGAATCCATTATTGAAGAAGGCCATCAAGCTCTTCAGATAAGTAAATATACACATTTATAAATTTGATGGTAAAATCATCAGCACACTCAATAGGTTAGATTTTTTACAAGTACATAAATTGGTCCTTGTTCTACACCATGGGTAGGCAACCTCCATAATGTTCTTACGGTCAAAATGCTGGCAAAGCATCATGGTAGGTGTAGTCCAAAACATCTGGAGTGTCGAAGGAGTTGCCTACCAACGTTCTACACACTTGCTGAAAGATTTCCTAATTAGGCTGCAGCCAGATTTTATAATGTGCTTAATAGCAAGCATACTAATGTACCTTAATATTTTTCAGGCATTATCCATTTACTAGGAATTCACTGCCAAGTCTGTTCTCCCTGACTACAATAGATGGATGACTGATAATCGCTAAAGTAGCTGCCTTTCTTTCCCTGCTTAAATTTTATATGTTTATTTAAATAGTCATGTCTGGGAAGCAGGTATTCACATTAGCAAAACATGGGGAGTAAGAAGAATGCAGAGACATGCTGAGTTTCTGTACAAAGGTCATTTCCAAAAGCCATTCCCTTATAACGGAACACTAGCACAGTATACTCTTGTTATCAAAGCTCTCACTAAATAGCTGTTATATAGAGGCATGGCTGCCTTGTAGATAACCTTCAGAGATCACTTATGTCCTACATTATTTCACCTCTCTAAATGTCCTTATCTGCTGAAAGCCATAATCAAGGTTGTGTTTAATAGCTATGTTTATAGGGGAAATCCCTCCCGGCATTCTCAGAAGAAAAACTCTTGGAATTTCTTCTATTTTAAGTTTTTCAAAAGCAATGGCATTGACTGCAGCACATAAAAGAGCACATTTATTTCATTATTTCTTTACACAATGTTTTACCAGGAAGAATGCATAGAGATTTATCTTATTTTCACATATGTCCTGGGACATGCAAATAGTACAGACTTAATTATCCACTTGTGTCTGTTAACATTTGTAATAGTTTGCTATTATTTTCTTTTTTTACCTGCATTGTAAAATTATAATGCACTATGGAATGTGCTGGAGCTATGCTATGATTGATAAAAATAACACAAGGCTAAACATTTCAAATAAACAAAACATAAATAATCATTAACACTTGCTACAGGCAGGGCTGCCATCAGAAATTTTGAGGCCCCTAACAAAGCACAAGGTCTGACCCCTAAGGGGCCCGCCTTCAAGCCCGCCAAAAGGGCCCACCTCATAGTCCGCCCTCAAGTATATGCGTGCTTTAAATGTAGTGTTTGTATTTGTATATTGGATGCAGTGTGTGTAAAGTGGACAAGGTGTGTGTTAGTGCATGTATAGTGGATGCAGTGTGTGTGTATTGTGTATGTAAATATATATATATATATATATATGCATTCAAACACAATGTGTGTTTTAATGTAAGCATGTTTTTGTAAAGAGTATGTGTGTTAATGTTGGTATTGTGAATGCAGGCATGCATTTTTGTGTAGTGTATACACTAAAACACCCACACTAATACACACACACATATACACAGACACACACACTAACACACATGCAGATACACACAGATACACACTGACACCCCAATACACATGCGGACACACAGATACACAGACACTCAGACACACTGATACATGTTACACACACAATGACACAGTTACACACACAGATACAAACACATACACCCACACTGACACACACAGATACACACACAAACACAGATACACACACTGACAGAAAAGGACACACATATACATACAAACAGATACACACACTCAGGGCCGGACTGGCCCACCGGGATAACAGGAAATTTCCCGGTGGGCCGTCGGCACCTGGGGCCGGGCAGACACCTGGGTCTGCTGTCGGCCGCTGGGGGACTTGTCCTGGTGGCCGCTGTGGGAGCTGCGCCGGCTCTGCTCCCCAGCACGCAGCTGAATGAGGCCGGCGCCGGAATATGATGTCATATTCCGGCGCCGGTCTCATTCAGCAGCGCACGAGGGCGGGAGAGCAGAGCCGGCGCAGCTCCCACAGCGGCCACCAGGACAAGTCCCCCAGCGGCCGCCAGAAGACCTCCCAGCGGCCGACAGAAGACCTCCCAGCGGTAAAAGTTCCCCAGCGGCCCCCAGAAGACCTCCCCCTGGCAGGTATTAGTAATGTGTCTGTCTGTCTGTGTTATCATGTCTGTCTGTATGGTGTGTGTCTGTCTGTGTCATGGTGTCTGTCTGTATGGTGTGTGTGTGTGTGTGTGTGTCTGTCTGTGTCATGGTGTCTGTCTGTCTGTATGGTGTGTGTATGTCTGTCTGTGTCATGGTGTCTGTCTGTCTGGTGTGTGTGTGTCTGTCTGTCTGTGTCATGGTGTCTGTCTGTATGTATGGTGTGTGTGTGTCTGTCTGTCTGTGTCATGGTGTCTGTCTGTATGTATGGTGTGTGTGTCTGTCTGTCTGTGTCATGGTGTATGTCTGTCTGTCTGTATGGTGTGTGTGTCTGTCTGTGTCATGGTGTCTGTCTGTATGGTGTGTGTGTGTGTGTGCGTGTCTGTCTGTGTCATGGTGTCTGTATGTATGGTTTGTGTGTGTCTGTATGTATGGTATGTGTGTGTCTGTCTGTGTCATGGTGTCTGTCCGTCATGGTGTGTGTGTGTGACTGTCCGTCATGGGGTGTGTGTGTGTGTCTCTGTCCGTCATGGGGTGTGTGTGTCTGTCTCTGTCCGTCATGGAGTGTGTGTGTCTGTCTGTCCGTCATGGGGCGTGTGTGTGTCTGTCTGTCCGTCATCGGGTGGGTGTGTGTGTCTATCTGTCCGTCATGGGGTGTGTGTCTGTCTGTCCGTCATGGGGTTTGTGTGTGTCTGTCTGTCCGTCATGGGGTGTGTGTCTGTGTCATGGTGTGTGTGTCTGTCTGTCCATCATGGTGTGTGTGTTTGTGTGTCTGTCATGGGGTGTGTATCTGTCATGGTATATGTGTGTTTCTGTGTCTGTCATGGTGTAAATGTGTGTTTAAAAATAGTGTTTTTGCTCACCTTTTTTTTTCCCCCATGCAGCGTGCTGGTCTCCCCTTGACTGGCCCTGCCTCTATAGCTGAGATCATCAAGCTTGATGATCTCAGCCAATCCAATGCTTTGCCATAGGATTGGCTGCAAAATGCCACTCCAATCAGCATCTCCTCACAGAGATGCATTGAATCAATGTATCTCTATGGGGAACGTTCAGCACCTACAGAGTGTGGAGGCCCTGAATGTAGGTGCACTGACACAGGAAGCACCTCTAGTGACCGTCTTAGTGACTGTCACTAGCAGTGTCACTTTGAAGCAAAAACAGTGTTTACGTTGAAAAGCCTGTAGGGACATGCTATAGACACCAGGACCACCACATTAAGCTGTGTGTGTGCGTCTGCTAGTGAGTGAGCTTGCTTGCATGCGTGTGCCTGCTAGTGAGTGAGCTTGTGTTTTTATGTCAATGAGCTGATGTATATCACTAAGATTGTTTGGCTGTGTATCAGTGAGCTTGTGTGTGTCATTGAAATGTCAGTGAAATTGCCTGTGTCTGCATGTGAGTATGCTTACTGTATAATTAAATGTTTTACCCTGAAATGACCAATATTTTATATTAGAAAAAGCAATATATATATATAAATCAATCATCTGTCCTGGCAAGACATAGCCTTACATATTACACGCGACAATATATGGCGCAGTGACTTATGGGGCTGGCACAAATTTTTTTTCCAGGGCTGCTTTGTATCCCCAGTCCAGCCCTGAACACACTGACACACAGATACAAAAACAGACATTCTGACACACAGACAAACTGATACGCAGATACACACATACTGATACACATACTCACATACATACTGACACACAGAAAAAAAATACTGACACAGACACACATACAGACACACAGACATGCATACGGATATACACACACATGGAAGTAATTTTTTTTGCCATCCTCCTGTTACTTACATTTTGGGTACAGGAGGGTGGCTGGGGCTGATGGGAGTCGGTCTGGCAGCTGGCTTTCACCTCCTCACTGTCTCTGCTCTGCCTTCCTCCCATGCAGAGTAAGATGGGAGGAAGTGACCGGCAGTCACTTCCTCCCACACGGTCTGTGACTGCCATTTTTTAAAGGGGCCGGTCGTGCTATTAAAAGGCCGCGGCGCTGACAGGGCCTTTGAAGACATATGCTCATCATTTTTTTTACCACTATTCTACAGTTGTGTGCATCAGTATGACATTTTATTTTGAGGTGTAGATGTATAACTACATCCTTGTAGTCAAGGATTGACATTAACATGCGTTGCACTTTATAATTGAAAATCTGTTGCTGGTGCAATCCACCTTTTAGTGCATGATCAATGAAAGGATACACAAATTTAAGTTAACTCTGGCTCACTCAAGATCATAGGCGTGCGCATGGGGTGTGCCGGGTGTGCCTGGGCACACCCTAATCCCCGTGGCACGCCTATGGTTTGAGTCCTGCAGGAACAGCGTTCCTGCACTCAGCGCCCCCTGTCTCACCTCTTGCCCCCCCTCTTTCCAGCTCAGCCGCGCTGCGCGCTGATGCCGGGAGCCGGAATATGACGTCATATTCCGGCTCCCAGCTACAGCGGACAGCCCGGCGGCGAGAGGGAGAAGAGAGCAGACAGCAGACAGCTCCCTCGCCGCGCGCTGAGCTGCAGAGAGGCGCCCGCCCCACTGGACCCCAGGGACAAGTCCACGCCAGCACTCCAGGTAGGAGGCTGGGTGGACATTTTTTTTCTTGTTAAAATATAATAATTTGTTCTTGTGTGTATGTGTGTGAGTGTGTCTGTGTGTGAGTGTGTGTCTGTGTGTCTGTGTGTGAGTGTGTGTGTGAGTGTGTTTCTGTGAGTGTATGTGTTTGTGTGAGAGTGTGTCTGTGTGTGTGTGAGTGTGTGTCTGTGAGTGTATCTGTGTGTGTGTCTGTGAGTGTATGTGTGTGTGTGAGTGTGTGTCTGTGAGTGTGTCTGTGTGAGTGTGTCTGTGAGTGTATGTATGTGTGTGTGTGTCTGAATGTGTCTGTGAGTGTGTGTGTGTACGCATATATATATATATATATATATATATATATATATATATATACACACACACACACACACGCAGAGCCGGCGCTATCTGAGTGCCGGCTCTGCTCTAAGCCTCCATGGGCCAGCGGGGAGACCAAAGATCTACCTCACCGGCCCACAGCAGCATGGAGGGAGGCAGGAGAGGACCCAGGGAGCTCTAGACAGAAGCTCCGCCAGGTTCCTCTCGCGATATGAGCGTTGCTGCGGCAACGCTCAGATCTCGCGAGAGTTAACTCTAGCCCCACAGGCTATAGTTCACTCTCCACTGGACCACCAGGGATGGCACATGGCAGCAAGGATTTACTAATCTGCCAAATCCCTCCAAACATACAGCACACACACATACAGCACCTACACACATACTGCTCACACACACACAGTGCACTAACCGCACCCTCACAAAAACACACAGCACCTTTAAAAAAAACACAACACCCTCACACACAGCATACTAACAGCACCCTCACAAACACACACACAAACAGCACCCTCACAAATACACAACACTCACACAAACAGCACCCTCACAGGACAAACATACACACACAAATACCCTCACACACAAACAGCACAGTCACAAACACACACACACACACACGCACCCTCACACACACATCACACTAACAGCACACAGCACACACAGCAGTGTATGTGTGTGTGTGTGTGTGTGTATATATATATATATATATATATATATATATACATATACATATATAGATACATACACACACACACACACACACACACACACACGCGGCGTGTGTTTGTGGTTTAGGGTGCACACCCTAATGCAATAGGCTGCGCACGCCTATGCTCAAGATGAATTTAGATTGTAAGCTCATTTAGGCAGGGCCTTCGTACTGTACCAGTATGTCTATAATGCTTTGAAAGAATTTAGTGTATAACTTATTTACCTATTGTACAGTGCTGGAGAATATATTAACTATTTAAATAATTGTAATTTGTATTTCCATTCCACTAAGCAGCACACCTAGAATTGTGAAAGTGATGTTGTTAAATCAGTTCTCAAGGACCAATTGCTAACAATGATTCATTCATAACCAATTTGTGTTAAACAGGGATCCTTAAAAAAGTTGTGCCATTGATGGACCGTAACGACTGCTTTTAAGAACACCATTCTAAAATGTGATGATACAATTGTAGAATGTTTGTTTTAGCGCTAGATGTTTCCCTAGTTCCAATTCTATTCTACTGAATCTCACTTCTGTGCTTAAAAAGCACTCAGATTACTATACTTAATTCAACTCATTTTATTGTCAAACTGTTTTTAAATGGTTTAAAAAAACAAGTGTCTCCCAGCACATTTAGCAAGATGCCTCTATTGAGACCAAAATAACATGGCCATGTCACTTCTGCATTATTTGTACAATATCCATCCAAATGTACTAAGTTGCTAGACTGCACCCTCACCAGGGCTTTAAGGCTATCATTCCTAATCTAAATTTAATTGTAAACAGGATTGTGTATTAACCTAATTTGCATATTGATATTGTTTAGCTGCAGAGTCAGCAATGTGTGCCACTGAAGGAGTTAAAGTCTTTAAAATTATCATCAAGAAATCTGACATGTAGGATTTATAACAACTTTGTCTATTGTATAGATGTTTTTTCTCTGTCTTTGTAACAAATTTGAAATAGATCAATAAATAATAAAAAAGAACAAATAAATAAAGTATTTACAATGAGATATTAGATAAATAACTCGTCTGAGATGTGAAGTTTTGGTCCTATATGACTTCACTATACTTACAGTGGGCATTTTATCTATGTCTACTTTTCCTAGCCATAAACTTAATCATACATGGATTTAGTTTGGAACATTAATTAGGGTAAGATGTGAGTAGCAAACTATATAGTATTGTATAATCTGATGCAGAATTATCAACATCATTATTTCTATAGCAATATCATATTCAGCAGTGCTTTAGAATATTATAAAGGGGGAAATTTAACACTAGATAAGACAATTACAAAATGTTACAGGAACAACAGATCAATGAAGACCCTGCTTACAATCTAGAAAATATATAATCTACGTGTTACTTTAAAAATACAGTACACATTTTTTTTTTTATTATCTGAGTCCCTTCAAGCACTAGATGCTATGGTAGGAGTATATATTCTGTAAAACCAGAAACAGCTTTTCTCCTGCAACTGCTCAAAAAATGAGCAATATTTAGCTTATCGATTGTTCAACTTGTGATTTCCAAGTAATGAAAAAAGCCAGAGGCTCTAAAGCAAATTTAGACCAGATACGTGCAAAGAAAAAAAAAAAAAGAGTAAAGCAAAACTCCACAAATTCTAAGAAATTTGGCAATCACTGACATAATGTTGAGATCTCTTTGAAGCAAACGTAGTTAACTGATTCTAAATTAATCAGAAAGGAGAATGTTATGATTATTTGTCTAAGAGTCCTACACATCTGGACATCTGTGATGTTGGCTTCAAATCAAAACACTACCCCATCTCTTAATGTTCTTCTTCCCTATTGTCCTCCATTGTTTAGTCCCTCAACCCACCTCCTCTTTTATCCTTCCTTGGATATTTAAATATACATTTTTGTGAGCATCCTAGCCATTTATTATAATTTTTAAACAACATGTTCTTCCCTTGTTTATCGTTAAATTATCTGTTTTATTCAAAAACATTGAAAGCTGTACTTCTCTCATTTTGTCTTGGAGTGATGTGGGAACAATCAATGAAAATCGATTCAAACTACGTTATGATTAACATAAAAGAAAGGAAGAAAATAATCATGGGAAATTAAAAGCGTTTTAATGAAGACAGGCTTTCAAATTATTATCAATAGTTTTACTCTAGTAGAGAGAGGCCAACAGCATCTAAATACAAATATAATCAGGGTTTACAAAAACCTTTGGAGGTCTATCATATATTTTGTGTTGATATTCTCTCTGGAATTTTCTTCCCAAATTATTGTGTATGTTGATGAAAGGAGAAATCTGATTATGGAGTCTAGAAGGAATTTTCTTCCCTATTTTCATGGCATAATTCCCCATTGCTACAAATTATTATTTTTTTTCTATTGCCTTCTTATGGATGAAGAGCATAAAATGATGTGTTTAAAAGTTGAACTTGATGGTCTAGAGCAGGCGTGTCCAACCTGTGGCCCACATGCAGCCTGGGACCGCTAGTATTGCAGCCTGGTTGTCATCTGGGCTGCCAGAAGGCAGGGAGCCCTTTACATACTGTGCTACTCCTGCACAGCTTCCCAGCATGCCTTGCAGTGAGCCTGCAGCTAGGGTATGAAGTCATTCCGGCATCGGCATCACTACTGGGCGCGTGAGGGAAGTGTGGAGGAAAAGTACAGAGTTCCAAGCCCAGCAGCACCAGGGACCAAGGATCCACTCCGGCCCTCCTTGAGCAAATGAAAGACGCTGCGTGGATCTCTTAAGTACTAAATGTAGATGAATGATTGTGTGTGTGTGTATGTCTGTGACTGTGTATATGTCTGTGATTGTATGTGTTTGTGTCGGTCTGTGATTGTATGTGTATTCCTGTGTGTGTACATCTGTGATTATGTGTGAGTATGGACAGTATCTCACAAAAGTGAGTACACCCCTCACTTTTTTGTAAAAATGTTATTATATATTTTCATGTGACAACACTGAAAAATAATGCTATGCTACAATGTAATGTAGTAATTGTACAGCCTGTATAGCAGTGTAAATTTGCTGTCCCCTCAAAATAACTCAACACACAGCCATTAACAGCTAAACCATTGGCAACAAAAGTGAGTACACCCCTAAGTGGAAATGTCCAAATTAGGCCCAATAAGCCATTTTCCCTACCCGATGTCATGTGACTCGTTAGTGTTACAAGGTCTCAGGTGTGAATGGGGAGCAGGTGCGTTAAATTTGGTGTGTGGCACTCTCACACTCTTATATTGGTCACTGGAAGTTCAACATGGCACCTCATGGCTAAGAACTTTATGAGGATCTGAAAAAAAGATATGTTGCTCTACATAAAGATAGCCTAGGCTATAAGAAGATTGCCAAGACACTGAAACTGAGCTGCAGCACGGTGGGCAAGACCATACAGTGGTTTCACAGGACAGGTACCACTCAGAACAGGCCTTGCCATGGTCGACCAAAGAAGTTGAGTGCACGTGCTCAGCGTAATTTCCAGAGGTTGTCTTTGGGAAATAGACGTATGAGTGCTGCCAGCATTGCTGCAGAGGTTGAAGGGGTGGGATGTCAGCCTGTCAGTGCTCAGACCATATGCCTCACACTGCATCAAATTAGTCTGAATGACCTATCACCTAATCACCACAGACCGCAAACCAGGTCAACAGACAAAGCACACCGCGAAGGACGGACAGAGACAATTGAAAAAGACTATGCCCCAGCCAACAGACATCCACAGGACCTTTTTGTGACCACTAACCGGGGTACACCTCCACACCACCTCACCCTTAGATGACCTAGAGTCTACCTCCGAATCAAGGACACAGGTACCCACGGGCGAAATATACTCTAAACCACTGTCCCACTGGGGGACTCACCACCCTCATACCAAAAGAGGCAAATGTGCATGTCTGAAATTCCGGTAATGTAAAGGTGAACGTACAACTGTGGCAATTACCCTGCACTAATCCCCCTCTTCTTTCTGTATATCCGCTATAACTCACACTAAACGCAAAATAAAGTCTGAAAATAATAATAATAAAAAAAAAATTCCTGCCAGACAAGCATATTATGTACCGATCATTTAGACAGGAACACTTAATATGTATATGTTGTTCTATAAATATTGTGCTGTTTTTTTTCACATGCTAACCAACTGTTACCGTATGTTTTGTCATAGACTTGTCAATGCTGTTGGGGCATGACAAGCTCACGTGTTGTATTCCCATGCACTCCAAAAATAAAGAATAAAAAAAAAAAAATTAGTCTGCATGGCTGTCGTCCCAGAAGGAAGCCTCTTCTAAAGATGATGTACAAAAAAAACCCCGCAAACAGTTTGCTGAAGACAATCAGACAAAGGACATGGATTACTGGAACCATGTCCTGTGGTTCGATGAGACCTTAACCAGGTGAGGAGTACAAAGACAAGTGTGTCTTGCCTACAGTCAGGCATAGTGGTGGGAGTGTCATGGTCTGGGCCTCCATGAGTGCCGGCACTGGGAGCTACAGTTCATTGAGGGAACCATGAATGCCAACATGTACTGTGACATACTGAAGGAGAGCATAATCCCCTCCCTTCAGAGACTGGGCCGCAGGACAGTATTCCAACATTATAACGACCCCAAACACACCCCCAAGACACTGCCTTGCTAAAGAAGTTAAAGGTAAAGGTTATGGACTGGCCAAGCATGTCTCTAGACCTAAAGCCTATTGAGCATCTGTGGGGCATCCTTAAATGGAAGGTATGGGAAAGCACGGTCTCTAACATCCACCAGCTCCGTGATGTCATCATGGAGGAGTGGAAGAGGATTCCAATGGCAACCTGTGAAGCTCTCGTGAACTCCATGCCCATGAGGGTTAAGGCAGTGCTGGAAAATAATGGTGGCCACACAAAATATTGACACTTTGGTCCCAACTTGGACATTACCATTTAGGGGTGTACTCACTTTTGTTGCCAACGGTTTAGACATTAATGGCTGTTATTTTGAGGGGACAGCAAATTTACACTGTTATACAGGCTGTACACTTACTACTTTACATTGTAGCAGAGTGTAATTTCTTCAGTGTTGTCACATGAAAATATATAATACAATGTTTACAAAAAAGTGAGGGGTGTACTCACTTTTGTGAGATACTGAATATGACTGTGTGCATAGGTCTGTGAATGTATGTGTGGGTCTGTGATTGTGTGTGTGTATCTGTAATTTTGTGTATGTCTATATTTGTGATTTTGTGTGTATTTGTCTATGATTGTATGTGTGTGTGGGGGGATCTGTGATTGTGTGAGTGTGTGTGTGTGTGTGTATGTGTGTGTATGTACATGACTGTGTTTATAGGTCTGTGATTGTGTGTATGTATATCTGTAAATGTGTGTATGGTTGTGTGATTGTATGTGTGTATGGGTCTGTGCATGTTTGTGTATGTCTGTGTACGCACATCTGTAATTATGTGTGTGTATGTGATTGTGCGTACAGGTCTGTGATTATATGTGTGTGTGTGTATATCTGTGATTATGTGTGTGTGTGTATGTGTATGTGATTGTGTGTATAGGTCTGTGATTGTATGTGTGTGTGGTTATGTGTGTGTATACCTGTGGTTACATGTGCATATATATTAACATGTGTATGTATTAAAGTTTAATTACTTATATACATTAACTATATTATATATTTGATGTGGGGCCCAAGACAATTCCTCTCCACTCAATGTGGCCCAGTGAAGCCAAAAGGTTGGACACCCATGGTATAAAGTCTTTTTTTCAATCAAGAATGCTATATAAATGTCTTTCAAAGCTATGATGTAACTTGTGGATTTAAAGAGTCACTATAGGCACTTTAACAACTTTATCCTATAAAAGTTGCTGTGGTGCCTGCAATTCTGGCCCCTGTCTTACTCTTCAAAATACAATATTAAACTAATTAGAAAGCTTGGAAGCACAGCTCAAGTCACACCTCCAAGCCCTCTGGGCATGAGAGCTGGGAACCTTACTTCCCTCCTACTGTAACTCTCCTACTGTAGCATACCGTGATGTCATGCGTGCACGTGCATTGTCATCATGGTCAGCCTAGGAGACTCATTGAATAGAATAATTCTCTATGGAGGAATCAGAGGCGCATTGTGGCGAGCATTGAGGAGCATTGGATTGGACTGTCATTCTAAATGAGGTTGCAGCAGTGCTGAGGGAGACTTGGTGCAGGAGAAAAGGAAAGTAGTTTTTTTGTTTAGAAAATAAGGAGATAATGGTGAAATAGTGATTAAAAAAAATTGATTTTATTATATTTAATTAAAAATAGTTCCCGAATATAGGAAAACTAAGATGATAATGCACAGTAATATTTGCTTATAAATAAATAAAAAAATAGTAACAAATAGTGATAATAATAGAATAAATAATGATGTAACTCTGGTATACAATTATATCATCTGGTTCCTCCAGGAAGGGACACCACATATATAGGAGAAGTCGAAAGGATAAATGAACTACCCAAAAAGTATCTGATTATATATATATGTGGATAATAATGTTAAAAAATAAAGTTGTTGTTTTTTTGGCGGGGGGGTGGGGGGATGTTGGGGATCAGGGCTGTAGCATTAGGAATACAGATATGCATTCCTAATGATTCAGTTTTCCTTTGACTGTCAAGTGAGGTTGTGTTTATGAATATCAGAAAACGAAAGGGTACTTTCTGAGGATATAGATATTCAGAACACAACAACCACATTAAAGGAATACTATAGGGTCAGGAACACAACACACTTATTTCTGACCCTATATTGTTAAAACCACCATCTAGACCCCCTGGACCCCTCGTGCCTCCATTAATATAGCAAAATCTTACTTGTATTCAAGCCTGAAGCTGTAGCTCTGCATGCTGTTTGCTTCAGAAAAACAAGCTGTCTGCTGACATCATCAGACATCATCAGAAGTGGTAGCCTGATCCAATCACAATGCTTCCCCATAGGATTGGCTGAGACTGACAAGGAGGCAGATTAGGAGCAAAGCCAGCATGATTCAAACACAGCCCTGGCCAATCAGACATACCTCTGATCCATTGGGTGGAAAAGTTCCAGTTTTGTTTCATTGCTCCACAGAACAGAATCCAAAAACTTCTGTGACTTATTTATGTGATGTTGTGCATATTGGAGATTACTTTTCTTGTGCTTTTGGCTCAGCAGTGATGTATGTCTTGGAATTCTGGCATTGAAATCTTCTGTGTAGAGATCACGCCTTACTGAGCTAACTGAAACCTTAGAGCCTGTTGCCACCAGTGGCGTACATACCGGGGTCGCAGGGATTGTGGCTGCGACCGGGCCTGGCCCACCAGGGGGCCCGGCCGCCCCTGCGACATGGTATGTACCAACCGGGCCAGCCTCTTCCCCCGAGGGGCCCAGGAGCCGGCCACCTCAGGGCCCCCCCAAGGCTGGCCCTGCTGGGCTCCTGGGCGGCCGGTCCGGCGGGAGGGGTGGACGTGCGAGGGAGCACTCTCCCGTGAGTGCTTCCTCTTCACCTCCCTCGTGCACCGCACTGATACCCGAGCCAGAAGATGACGTCATCTTCCGGCGCCAGCATCCCTACGCGGCGCGCGAGGGAGCTGAAGAGGAAGCACTCAAGGGAGAGTTCTCCCTCGTGCGCCGGCCACCCAGACAGCCCGCCTGCCCGTCGGGTGTCAGCAGGGCCTGCAGCACCACTGGACCCCAGGGAATCCCCTCAGCTCTCCAAAAGGTAAGGAGGCTGGGGGGATTCAATTTAAAAAAAATATGTGTGTGTGTGTGTCTGCTAGTGTGTGTGTGTTTGTGTTAGTGCGTGTGTGTTAGTGTGTGTGTCTGCTAGTGAGTGTCAGTGAGTGTGTTACTGTGTGTGTCTGTTACTGAGTGTGTTTGTCAGTGAAAGTGTATGTTTTGTAAGTGAGTTTGTATGTATGTCTGTCGCTGAGTGTGTCTGTTTGTGAAAGTGTGTGTCTTCAGCATTTACCTTTCTCCAGCGCCGGACTCCCTTGGCGCTGGGGATCCCTCCGCCTCTCAGCTCCGAAACGGCTATGTTTCACTGGGGGTTAAAACTAGAGGGACCTGGCACCCAGACCACTTCATTGAGCTGATGTGATCTGGGTGTCTGTAGTGATCCTTTAAGTGTGTGTGCATACCGCGGTTGCGGGGTCGCAGCCCTGCAACCCCTGCGACCAGGTGCCCGCCACCATATGTTGTGGCCCCGATCCGCGCCGAGTAAGCGGGGGGGTGGCACGGATTAATTTTCGCACCGGGGCCCCATGGGTCATGTGTACGCCACTGGTTGCCACCAAGTCTTGCTGCAGGTCTTTTGCAGTCACTCAAGTTTTTTTCACAACCTGCCATCTCAGAAATCTGGTTGCAGCCATTGATAGCTTCCTTCTTCTGCCCCATTCAGGTAATGTAACCACTGTTATTTCAACTTTTAACTTGTGAACTATTCTTCCACCTGTGTCTCTAGGAACTTTCGGTGCCTTTGCTATCTTTTTGTATCCTGTTCCTTGTTTGTGAAGGGCGATGACCTCTTCTCATTACTTTGTGGACCATTCTTTTAACCATATTTCTAACATGCAGTTAAACGTGACACTCAACAAACTCCTAGCCAGTTCAGGTATTTCAAGTGTTCCAGCTCAAGCACCCCTGGTGCAACTAATAAAGCCCTTGATCAGTTGCATCAGGTGTGCTTGAGACAACACCTTTTTGGATATATGTGCTGCTGTGAGGGATTCTAATTAGGCGGTTTAATAATTTTGAGACTGAAGTAGCGATTATAAGTTGCATTTTCAGTTGAATTTGGGGAAACCACTTGAAGCATTCGTTTTATTGAGCTATTTCAATTGCTGTAGTCTGTAAATTAAAGTAAAGCTGTAAATTTTGTCAAAAAACTGATTTTAATGGGCCTTGAATAATTGTAAATTCAAATGTAAGGTCAATATGTATGTTTATTTGTCCAAAGCAAAGTTATTTTTAGGGCTGTCCTTTAGGTGGGGCATGTGGGTTATCAACCTATGGATCCATGCCTCCAGCTGCCATTCACTTCTACTTAACGTTTACTGTAAAAAGCAGATGGAGGTTTCTGCACATGATGTAATCTTCATGTTTCTTCATTCACTATTATATAAAACAAAACCTGATTTTTCATTCTTTCCACAAAAATGAAATTACCTGTTCAGAGAACCCAACAACTTACCCATTTAATAATCCACCAAACTTATTATAGAAAGCAACCAACTGATGTACCTATCATATATTTTCAATTAACATTCTTCACATATACATCTTCATCTTCTGTGATGTATGTCAACTTCTATTTTGACCCTATTGATTTGTCCAGAAACTTAGAATTTGACAACTTATATTAATAATAATTTGACAATAGTAGATGAGAGTTATTAATCTTTATTTTATAAAATAAAACACTAATTAAATAAAAATTACAAAGAATCATAGCTAGACTCAAACACATTTAAGCAGATCTGTCACTTTTAAAAAATGTATATATATTTTTTTTACCTGACCCATTTTTATATAAATAATTTATATTGTGATTTTAAAAGTTATACATAAGGAATGACAAACATTGACAAATGGTGGTGCTTTAGTCAAGTGTCACTTTGTCAGTTTTGTCATTGGATGTCAACTTCATACTCACCTCATTCCACTGTTGTTTCTAATCTGGCATCACTTCTCTGTGAGACAGTCGCAGGAACCCGAGAGTCAACACATCTCCTTGCAAACCACAAGAAAAAATGGACACCAAGAGAAAAACTAAGATGGCAGAAATGAAAGCTGAGACTGGTACAACTTGTCCTGCACCGATAGCACTTGTCCTGGACCGATATAATTAAACAACTAAACCTGGTTGTGGGATGGGGGATGTCTGTAATTTGACCCTGTAAGTTCCCTCAAAAACAGTGGCGGCGCTACCGCGGTCACAGGGGTAGCAGCTGCGACTGGGCCTGTCACTCCAGGGGGCGACAGCAGTCCCGCTGGCTAAATAATGCGGGCCAGGCCCGTGCCGTATAACCTCTGGGGCGCATTGAAGGGGCCCATTGGGTGGCCCATGCTGTTAGGGCCACCTGATGCTATGTATTTCCAGGGAGCCCGGTCAGCGCTTTAACAGCATGACCAGGCCCCCTCTGATGATGTCAGACGCTGGGAGGAAGTGACTGCCCCGGTCACTTCCTACCAGCAACCACCGTGAGCTGTGCGGGAGGAAGAAGAGGAGGGAGTCAGAGTGGGAAATCTGACTCCCATCAGGCTGAGTCACTGGACCCCAGGGAAAGGTATGTGTGTCTGTATGAATCTCTGTAGGTGTGTGTGTGCATGTATGTATGTCTGTCTGTCTGTCTGGGTGTGTATGTCTGTCTGTTTGTATGTCTGTCTGTGAGTCTGTATGTATGTGTGTGTGTCTGTCTGTATGTATGTATGTGTGTGTGCATGTCTGTCTGTGTGTCTGCGTATGTATGTATGTCTGTGTGTATGTGTATGTGTGTATGTCTTTGTGTGTGTGTGTCTGTATGTATGTCTGTGTGTGTGTCTATATGTATATATGTATGTATGTGTGTGTGTGTGTATGTCTGTGTGTCTGTATGTATGTGTGTGTATGTCTGTCTGTGTGCATGTATGTCTGTGTGTGTGTGTGTGTGTATGTATGTCTGTCTGTGTGTATGTATGTCTGTGTGTCTGTCTGTATGTATGTATGTATGTGTGTCTATCTGTCTGTGTGCCTGTATGTATGTGTGTATGCCTGTGTCTGTTTATGTGTGTTTTGTGTATGTGTGTGTGTGTGTGAGTGTATGTATGTGTGTGTGTGTGTTTCTATGTATGTGTCTATATGTATGTGTTTCTGTCTGTCTGTGTCTGTATGTATGTGTCTCTGTGTGTGTGTGTGTATGTATGTAGGTGTCTTTATGTATGTATGTTTGTATTTATGTATCTGTATGTACGTTTGTATGTGTATGTGTGAATATGTATGTATGTTTGTATTTATGTATCTGTATGTACGTTTGTATGTGTATGTGTGAATATGTATGTCTGTGTGTGTGTGTGTGTGTATGTATGTATGTATGTATGTATGTGTGTCTATCCGTCTGTATGTGTGTGTTTGTATGTATGCGTCTATATGTATGCGTCTATATGTATGTGTTTCTGTCTGTCTGTGTGTGTGTGTCTGTATGTATATGTGTATATGTGTGTGTGTGTGTATGTATGTGTGTGTATGTCTGTGTGTCTGTATGTATGTGTGTGTGTGTGTGTATGTCTGTCTGTGTCTGTATGTATGTGTCTGTGTGTGTGTGTGTGTGTGTATGTATGTATTTGTCTGTATGCATGTGTCTCTGTGTGTGAATGTATGTGTGTGTCTGTATGTATGTGTCTGTGTGTGTGTGTGTGTGTGTATGTATGTATTTGTCTGTATGCATGTGTCTCTGTGTGTGAATGTATGTGTGTGTGTGTGTGTTTGTATGTATGTGTATCTGTTTGGATGTGTGGGGGTAGGGGGGAATATATAGGAGGGGGACGGTACACATATGAGGGGAGGGTGAAGGTCAACGTACAGAAGGACGGGGGCCCAGAGCAATTTTCGCACTGGGGCCCTGTGGTTTCTAGTTACGCCTCTGCTCAAAAACCTAGCAAAATATATATGTGGGGTATAACAGTACTCGGGAGAAAGATCATACAACAATCAAGTGGTCTTTTAAGAACTTAGAGGAAGGACTCACAAGGTATGTGAAATTTACTTTTAAAATTCAAAAGTAGAAGTAGAAATATATATGTATGTGCTCTGTTCCCATTGTGCATTGTGTAAGAGATTTCATTCATGAGATTATTTCCCTGTTTATTCTATTTCTTTTGAAGTCACGAAAGACACACAAATACTTTTATTTTGGACTTTCCTTTGGAAACCTTCATCCTTTCATTTTTAGGGAGGAAAAGGGATCTGGGAGACAAAAATGTCCACTTAGAAGGTTGCATGACTACAGGCTTCTTCTTCCTGCCAAATCCTAAAGCCTGGCGCCCAGAGTTTACCAGATGAAGAAATCCTACAACTCAGTATACAATTGACCCACACATGATCTGCTGAATTGATACCTTGCCCTAACCACACTGGCAGAAGTACCAATTTACAGGATGGAATAAAAAAATCTCCAAACAGTAAGGAGCCTCTTCATCCTGTTGCACTTAACATCTTTATAATGAAAGAACACCTTATCTGGGACAGGGCGAGTATGGAATATTATATATTCACAATGAGGTTTATTCACTAAACTGAGAATTGCACATTTTAAACTGATATTGACAAGCTGGAAAAAAATGTTGAGAAAATTTCCAGTTGCGTTATTTTAGCCTAAAATGTGCAATTTCCTTTTATCCACAATTCCAGGTTCAGTTAGTATTTCGGATTAATATTAAAATAACATTAAAGTAAAATCTTTGAGTTTGCGGCATAAAATAAGCAGGAGTTTGTACGGCTGCAAAAAGACAAATGTAAGTTTACATGCTCATTACTTAACATTTATGCAGCATGAGATGTGTCACTTTGAGGCTTTAGAAATGAATACACGAGCAGCTGTGCATTTGTATAAATAATTACAGAAGCCAGCAGAGGACAATAATATATTATGCTTGCCATTCATATGTGTATCTGTCAGGTCTTATGAATAGGATTTTCAATCAACATCTCTTGTCTTGGCTCTCACAGTGGAATTGTATGCCTGACTTTACAAGTTATGGTTGCAGAATATCTTTGGACATTAAGTACTGCATGATGAGGAAAAAACAATGTAATATTAATTAAATATTATTTATTAAATATGAATTAAATTGCTTTTGGGGAAGCCCTTGCTGTGAAGCTTGTTTTTTAAAAAAGTTTTAGTATAACGCAGCAGTTCCCAATCTGTGTGCCAGGGCGCCGCGACAGGCACACATGGGTGCTGTGTAATGTATCCCCTGTGCTATGATTATAGCACCGGGAAACATAACTGCTGAGTAGGGGCCAGTCGGGTGCCGCGGTACTTTAAGACCCTCGACCGGGCCCCTGTAATGTCGGCCGGCGGGGACAGCCTGTCACTTCCTCCCAGCATCATGCAGAGAGACAGCGCGAAAGGGAGAGGAAGCAGCCGCAGCATGAGGGGAGGGGAGCATGCCCCTCACACACAGGAGCCAGCAGGACTCCAAGCCACCCTCCTGGACATACAAGGTAAGCTAACAGGAATGTGGCTGGAGATATAAGCAAATATCACTTGTGTGAGTGAGTGTGTGTATGCATATGCGGCTGTGACTGTATGTATGTGTGTGTATGAGTGTGTGCATGAATAAGTGTGTGTATGAATGAGTGAGTGTGTGTGTATGTCTGAGTGTGTTTATGAATGAGTGTGTGTATGAATGAGTGTGTGTGTGTATGTGTGTGTGTGTGTATATGAATGAGTGTGTGTATATATGTCAGTGTGCTTCTGTCAGTGTGTGTGTCTGTGTATGTGCATCTGTGTGTTAGGGTATGTGTGTGTGTGTATATGTCGGTGTATACGTGTGTAAAGGTGTGTATGTGTCGATGTGTATCTATGTATCTGTGTTAATGTGCATATATATCTGTGTAAGTATGTATGTATGTGGTAGTGTGTTCATACATCCAAGCAGTACAACATACAAACACACTCCTGCAATCCAACACAAATATTAAATACAAACACACCCCTGCATTCCAACTCCCCCAAAAATATACAAACACACCCCTTTACTCAAACACAAATACTTCACATAAATGTAGATCCGCATTAAAAAGTGAACATTACATTCAGACACACCCCTGCAATCAAACTCAAATATTACATACAAACACACCCCTGTGTTAAAACACAATAACTATATACAAGCAACCCTTCAAACACCAACACTGTACATTACACTATAGCGCCAATAAATGCCACAGCGCTGTACAGATACGCAATTTAGACATTTTGACTTGGGGTGCCTTGGAAAAATACAGAAATATTAAGAGCGCCTTGAACCAAAATGTTTGGGAATAACTGGTATAATGGTTGCTCCCTGAATGTAATATTCATTAATGTAGATGGTAATGCAGCATTCTTTAATTTATGAACTGACCACATTTTTAAGTATGGACACACAAAAATATATGAAATATATATTAAGAAATTAAAAAGAAGATAAAAACTGATTTTGAACTCCTGTCTCACTGTCTCAATTTCATTTATGTCCTGCATCCAATTTACCAAGGGTCAGGCTTAGTTGGGATCTGACTATCTAGATTCAGCAAGGGTTAGGATAGTCGCAAAGTTTGACACTTGACTATGTAGTGACGCAAATTGTTTTAATTCACTAAATAGCATCTCTGGGAAGCAAACTGAGAATAGCGTCACTGGGAGGCATGTCTGTAATTTGGCCCTATAAGTTCCTACAAAAACCAAAGTGTGTGGGGTATAACAGTACTTAGGAGAAACATCAGACACAAATGAAGAAAAGGGACTCACAAGATATGTGAAAGTTACCTTTAAAATTCAAAATGTATGTGAACAATCTCTTATTTTTTTTTTATTTTTTTATATCACAAATTTTGGCAAAAACTTGTAATGCCAAGTAAGACACAAACTGCCCTTTGTGAAATAGTTTAAGTTACCTTCTTTTGCAAATAGTATGTGTGGATGGGGGTAAATTGCAGTTGAGAGTTGCTTAGACCCAGTAAAAGGAATGCTCTAAACACCTAAAACATGTCCGCTTGCTAAAGTGATTTATGTGTAAAGAGCTTATCCTCTTTTCCGATTTACAAAAAGTACAATATGTAATAGAAATTGTCGCTTTTATAAATTAACCTTGTTACACCCCCCCAGCAGTCGTACTTAGATACACACTGACACAAAGATACACACATTGCAACACACACTCAGATACACACTGACACACAGTAACATACATGCACAGATACACACACTGACATACAGATATACACCGGCACATGCACACTGACACACACACACTGGCACACAAATACACACTTGCACATGCACACACACACTCAGATACACACTGAAAAACAGATACACACACTGGCACATACACACACACACACTCAGATACACACTGGCACAGATACACACTCAGATACACACACTGGCACATACACTCAGATGCGCACACACTGACATACAGCACACACACACACTCACATATAAACTGACCCACATAAATACACATATTACTGATACTACAGGGGCCCTGTCGGCTCCTAAAGGGCTGTGACATCACATACAATATCCTGGAAATCTCACACACACATTCTGATATACATTGTATGAAAGACTGTATGTGTGATTTCCGGAATATTGTATTTGCGGGTGTCAGGGAGCCGCATTCAAAATGTGGAAGTCTCCCAGAACATTTGGGAGAGTTGGGATGTCTGCAAATGAAAATACGCACAGTTAAATGCATACATGTTTTAATTGGGGGTATATCTACTCACTACTTGGCATGATGGAATGATAAAATAGTTCAATAAACTATGTTAAAATGCTCTAATATCTAAAATGTATACATTTGTGTAGCATTTCCGAATTTGGTGATCAATATTAAAGGAATATCCTAAGCACTATAACTACTACAGTGCATTTTAGGCATTTAGGAACACAGCAGTGGAGTGCTCCTTTAAAGTTATCACTCCCCATTAATACAAATGTTTAGCATTATATATACTAAAACTGCTATATAAAGCTAAAGTTGGTCCCTTTAATACCTTTTAAGAGATAATGTACACAAAAAAAGAAAATATTCAATTTCAAAACACTTTTGTGAATCTCCTCCTAAATCAACAGATCATCAGGTTAAAATCAAATACTGTCTAATGGATGACAAGTGCAATATCCTCTTTAGTCTTAATTCACAATTACTTTATCTATGACCCCTATAGACACATTCGCTGCATTCTAAGTCGTTGATGTACAAAGTTGGAATTACATGACTACATATTTAATCACTTCCTATAGGATGGTGAAACATTAACACCAATCTCCCTGCATCCTGACAAAATCAGTCACAGGAAATTAAAATGTTAGAAGCTGATTACAATTAACAGACATTAACTTAAACATCTGCCTTAATTTTCATTCATTTTTTTTTGTAAATATTATTTTAAATACTATTCAAATGACCTAAAAAAGTAACAATAGTTCACTAAATAAGAAACAATAATGCACAATATTCTTATATAGATAGCAGAATATGCATTTGCACAATGGTAGAATTTGAGTTTTCTTCCATCCCCCACGGAAAATACAATTTTAGCAAATTGCAAAAATATGCGAATGTGAATGAATTCCTATAAGCTTACTTCAGCTTCATTGTTATGCATATCTTCTGAGGAAGAAAAAAACTATTTCAAAAATCCAACTCCAAACAAGGAAATTGCAGAAAATACAGAGCAATTCCTTTTTTTTTTGGCACATAAGTAAACAAAGATCTCCTGTTTGCAATACCACAGTCGCTGCTATGACAACTAGTCCTATCTAGACATAAGGCATCGTGACACTGTCAGCACAAGCAGGAAATCTGTGCACGTGCCAGACAGATTACAGTCACTGACAATTTACCGTTACATTTAAGATTCAGTTATACAACATTATTACAGACAAATACCATGTCATTCACTAACAATGCAAACTGTAACTGCAACAAAAAAACGATTTCTTGCTAAGACTTCTAGTTCTTGGAATGGTAGAAGAAGAGTAATTCATACAGGCCAACATATAAAAAAGATAAATTAAACAAATAGATATTTTCTTAAAACAATCCACATATGCTGTATAGAGTAGAGCTTCTTCTTTTTGTTTTACCTATAGTATACAAACATTCTCAGACCTTCATAAAGGACTGACATTGAAACTTTGCCAAATCAATGGTTATTTTTAAAGCAATTGATAACTGCAGAAAAATATGTATATTTTATTGAATCTAAGTTGCTTTTAGATAACTACAAGCAGGTTACTATGGATTAGACTTGAATATACTTTTGGACCAAACTACAAATTGTCTGAAATTAAGCTGGAACATGCATTTCTCAGCAGTGGTGCTGCCATAGAGACCAACATGTATACAACATGCAGATTAAGGAACAGCACATGCACAAAAATACAGTTTAAAATTTTGCAAGGCTACTTAAAATCACCTACCTCAGCAAACTGCAACTGTGTAGTCAGCAAGTGTAGCCACATCAGACCACTCATCTAGGCGAGGCTAAACAACAACAATGAAAGACATTTAACCCCTTAACGTCGTTACGGCGTTCTATGCCGTCCCCATTATAATGGGCTTTAAAGCCGTTACAGAGGCATAGAATGCCCTAATGGCTTTTAACCCCCACGACCTCCATTTATTCACCTCCACCGCAATCCTCTTCTGGGGGACTGCCTGACAACCCAGGCCGTCCCCTTTGTCAATTTTTTGAAAGAGCGATCACATGGTAAGTATAGATGGTTCAGGATCTTAGGCTATATATTTAAATTCTACGTGTATATTTATGTAATCTTTTAACATAATTAAGTAATTTTATTAATTATCATTTGAGGGACCAGCCTGACAACCCAGGCAGCAAGTCCAGAGAATTTAATTTGCAAGTCCTATGTTTATCCATGTAACTTTCCAAAACATCATAAAACATGGGCGGTACTATTGTACTTGGGAGACTTCGTTGAACACAAATATGTGTGTTATAAAACAGTAAAACTTATCACGATGATGATATCACCAGTAAAAGTGCAGTTTTTGTGTAAAAAAATGCAAAAAACAAATATGAACGCTAATTATGGCCAGTGTTTGTGACTACTAAAAAACACTGGACAACTTTTTTTAGATTTTATTCACATTCAATTATGTTTCAAATATAAATATGTGATATAAAATGAAAGCCCTGTTTCTCCTGAATAAAATGATATATAACAAGTGTGGGTACACTTAATATGAAAGAGGTGAATTATGGTTGAACAACATATAGCGCAAATTCCAGGTTTTGTTTACGTTTTTGTTTTCATCACAACTTGTACAATTGTCTCCGTCCTTAACCCCTTAAGGACTGAGCCAAATGTACATGTTTTGATCAAAATAAAACGTAAACAAAACTTGGAATTTGACTATATGTCTGTTCAACCGTAATTCACCTCTTTCATATTAAGTGCACCCACACTTATTATATATCATTTTATTCAGGAGAAATAGTGCTTTCATTTAGCATCAAATATTTAGCTATGAAACATAATTTAATATTAATAAAATATTTTAAAAAATTGTGAGAAATTAAGAAATGTTATTTTTTTAGTTCTGCATGACATGTTAACTATAAATGTCATAATACTGCTTGCTTTTACTGAAATAAAATACACATATTTGTATTCAGCAATGTCTATGCTTTGCTGAACACAAATATTAGTGTTTCAAAACAGTAAAATGTATCACAACAATTATATCGCAGTGCAGTTTGTGTGTGAAAAATGTAAAAAACAGCATTTTCACTGATGATATCATCGTTGTGATATGTTTTACTGTTTTTAAACACTAATATTTGTGTTCAGCGAAGTCACCCGAGTAAAACAGTATTCTCCATGTACAGGTTTAATGGTGTCCTGGAAAGTTACAGGGTTAAATATAGGGCTTGCGAGCCAAATTCTCTGGACTTTCTGCCTGGGTTGTCAGGCAGGTCCCTCAGATTGTAATTAATAAAATCACTTAATTATGTAAAAATATTATATAAATATATTTGTAAATATCAATATATATTTGTGTATATATATATATATATATATATATATAATTTTGTTTTATTATTTTTATTTATATATAGTTATATATAAATATATATATATATATATATATATATATATGTTTGTTTATAATGTCATTCTAAATGTATTTTGAATTTAATATCTATGTATAGTAATATCAAAATATGGTTAGAACTAATTTAAACAGGTATATCATTTTTTTAAATGTATTTTTATTGTTTATTTTGTTTTATTTTTTCATTTTATTTATTGATTATTTGTATTTTAAATATATATATAAGTGTATTTTAATATTAATATAAATAATTTTATATATATATATATATATATATATATAAAAAATACACTTAGAATAATAGTTTATGTATGTGTAATCTATATATATGTGATCTAAGTACTTTTATTTACTTTATTAAACTTTTTAACATCTTTTATTAGCTTTTAAAACTTTTTTGCAGGCATGAGGGGGACAGCCTAAGAGCTCAGGCAGTCCCCCTGCAGGCACTGCATAAGCCGACTATTCCGACCATGTGATCGCAAAGACCCCGCAGATCACATGGCCCGGTAGGGATCATGACTGCCGGCAGGGACCGGGTAAGTACAAATAACAGCAGGGACGTTTTACGCTGCCCTCCGGCATTTAGAGCCACCCAAAAAAGGACGGCATAGAACGCCCGCCGTCCTAAAGGAGTTAAAGAAATGGAGAGCCACAGCAGAAGTAGTATAATTTGAAAACTGATGTTTAAAAAAATTAAAAGAAAAAAATCAGTAGGAAGTTAACCCACTAACCTGTTCCATTTTGTCCTTTTTGAAACATCCCCTTTTTACCAATTAAATGACCCCTACTACTGCTAGGACATTGTGTGTTTTTTTTTTTTTTTCACTGAAGGATGATCACTGATACTACAGACTAGTTTTATGGAAAAGCTTAATTCTTGTCACGGTGGCAATGTGAGTGAGTGAGTGGGTGGTCAGTTGCCCACTGACTTTTTCCTTTTATTTTTTTAAATTTTCTGTTTTCTACTTGAAATTGCTCCCCATTTTTCATTAATACAAGCTATCAAAAAAGCAAAAGATTATAATCATTCTAAAAGTTATCTCACTATATAATAATGTAATTTTGTCAATTCAGAATTATCATTGCAAAAATAGCAGATATTGCGTAGCCATTAGAAACATAGAAACATAGAATGTGACAGCAGATAAGAACCATTCGGCCCATCTAGTCTACCCAATTTTCTAAATACTTTCATTAGTCCCTGGTCTTATCTTATAGTTAGGATAGCCTTATGCCTATCCCACGCATGCTTAAACTCCTTTACTGTGTTAACCTCTACCACTTCAGCTGGAAGGCTATGCCATGCATCCACTACCCTCTCAGTAAAGTAATACTTCCTTTACCGTGTTAACCTCTACCACTTAAGCTGGAAGGCTATTCCATGCGTCCACTACCCTCTCAGTAAATTAATACTTCCTGATGTTATTTTTAATCCTTTGCCCTCCTAATTTAAGACTATGTCCTCATGTTGTGGTAGTTTTTCTTCTTTTAAATATAGTCTCCTCCTTTACTGTGTTGATTCCCTTTATGTATTTAATTGTTTCTATTATATCCCCCCGTCTCGTCTTTCCTCCAAGCTATACATGTTAAGATCCTTTAACTTTTCCTGGTAAGTTTTATCCTGCAATCCATGAACCAGTTTAGTAGCCCTTCTCTGAACTCTTTCTAAAGTATCAATAGAAACATAGAAACATAGAATGTGACGGCAGATAAGAACCATTCGGCCCATCTAGTCTGCCCAATTTTCTAAATACTTTCATTAGTCCCTGGCCTTATCTTATAGTTAGGATAGCCTTATGCATATCCCACGCATGCTTAAACTCCTTTACTGTGTTAACCTCTACCACTTCAGCTGGAAGGCTATTCCACTACCCTCTCAGTAAAGTAATACTTCCTGATATTATTTTTAAACCTTTGCCCCTCGGGCGGAGCCGAGCAGCCAACAGGAACAGACGCACGATCAACGAGCTCCTCATCCATAGCTGACAAAAACACGAATTTCGCAAAAATAATGAAACCAAAATCGATCCAACAGGCCCATCAGAACCATGGGACGATAAGCGAAGAAGCAGAGGCCGGACAAGCCTAAACTGGGACCCGATATCGGGGACCTATTCCGCCAGACACAAGACGCACGAGGGGCCAAAATGGCTGCCGACATGGCGGGGTACTCAGACTCCTCGGACGAACTGAGCCTAGATGAGTACACCAGCGGCATGTTCGCCCCACTGACCCAACCACCCGCACCCACAAAGCAACCTGAACTGATCACAACAGACACGCTGAGAACAATGCTGGGTGACTTACAGCGGGTGATCCAGGCAGATGTTGCACAGCTCGGGGCGGAGGTGACAGGCCTGATCGGGCGCATGGGAGTCATAGAGGCCCACACAGACAAGCAGGCCCAAGAAATTGCAGACCTACGTAAAGAGCTACAAACGCTCAAAAAGCACCAAGCAACTACAGACCACCGATTTGCGGCCTTTGAGGATCAAAGACGGCGCAATAACCTCAAGATCCGAGGCGTCCCAGACGAAGTCTTGCCAGAAGAACTCCCACACCTGGTGAGGAGACTCGCGGGAACACTACTGAAGCCGCAACAAGCGAAATCCTTGAGCTTTGAGGCGATATTTAGAATCCCCAAACCGAGGACAGCCCCAGCCACGGCCTCCGGGGACCTGGTGGTGAGATTCCGATCTGGAGCAGACAAAGCGGCCATGCTTAAGGCCCTGCAGGGGAAGACCCCGCTCAACTTCGAAAATGCCAACCTTCTTTTCAGACTTGTCTGGAGATACCATGCAGTGGCGCAGATCCCTTCAACCAGTCACGACACTCCTGAGACAAAATGATATCACCTATCGATGGCGCACGCTAAGGTCCTAAAGGACAATATGATCCACACAGTCCAAGACCTACCGGAAGCTAAACAGCTGCTGACCACACTTGGCCTGCCAGAGAACTCCCTTATGCCGACAGGCCCAGCGGAAGCCAGAAGCAAGAAGCACAACTGGGACCCCGCAAGGACCAAGCCATTTGTCCCACTGAAGGGGCAGCCAGGCAACCCTGCAGAGAGGAATGGGGCACCAAGCGGCACTATACCGCCCTAAAGAGGCGCAGAGACAGCGACCCGCAGCCGCTCCTGCCTATCATCAGACTTTAGTTTCCTTCATACCCAGTTCTTTTTGTTTTTCTTTCCATGGACTTTTATTTTGTACCTGACGGCATCACACTGCTGGTCGCTTGAGAGACCACGAAAAACCAGGACTTTCGCCTACTCAGAGAGAGGAACTCAGGAGGGACTTCGCAGAGCCACACTATAACGCCCTAAGCAGCCCCAGGGCACTCGACCGTCTTGTGACAGTCGCCACCCCACACCCAGAGACTCTCAGTCCTCCATGCAGGACAGCCCGTAAGGACCCCTGGGAGGGACCAATGTCCATGATCGTTATTTGTTTATAATAGCGTTAAGGCCACAAAATGATCTTATCACTGTAAATGCGCATTTACTTAGAATGTTACAGCGCAGGGACCAAACTGACCGCAAAATAGGAACACGAGCTCAACCAGGCCCGATGCATTTTATAGAGCCTTGACCTTTCCATATGACTTAAACACGGGACGCATTCTTACACTCACCCATTCATATACTTATGGCAGGACTAACTTGATATTTAACCCTACCCTGACAGTACAATGGCCTAGCCAAACATGGGTCATCTCACACGACATGAGTCACTCAAACATTTAGAGCAAACTAGCCGCAACAACATGGTTGCCATTAATACTGCACTACTCATACGGCAGCGTAAGCCACACTAACGAAATAGGCGATACACACTTCTATTCTGACAACATAAGCATTTAGCTATCTCTGTTCTCTGAAAAATGTACAGACATACATGCCTTTAAGCCACAGTCTAACCTCTGCTATACATGGAACACCCCACGGCGCCGTATATTCTATTATCTGTATGAATCGGCACGACAAAATTAATGTCACGCTACCAGATCAAACCATACTCTTTGTTTCTTAAAATTTCTCTTGTGTTTCTTATTTCTTTATTATTGCTACAATATTTAAGACCTGACTACCTTACCAAGACGTAACCTGTCTAGTGTTCACTCCCACTTAAACTGAGCCAAAACGAAAAGGCTGACGTAGTCCCTTCTCATTACAGGGTGCGAATGACTTACAGCTTAATCGCACTACTATAGTACTATCCCTCATAGCACAAATCTGCTAAAACACCACTGTTAAAGCATATGTCCACCTATTGTTATTGTTAATATTTTACTCAACTTGTTGATATCACGATGTAAAGTAAGCTCATAACAAAAATGTGTGCATGCTCCTTACATACCACATATCTGTTTTTTTTTGTTTTTTTTTCCATTGGAATTTGCGCTTGTGAGAGCTGATGTGGCTGTACAAGCAATGTTGTAAACCTTTATGCACACCAAAAAATAAAGAATTAAAAAAAAACAAAAAAAAAAACCTTTACCCCTCTAATTTACATGTCCTCTTGTTGCCACACTATAACGCCCTAAGCAGCCCCAGGGCACTCGACTGTTTTAAATACGGTCTCCTCCTTTATTGTGTTGATTCCCTTTATGTATTTAAATGTTTCTATCATATACAGTCGCCAGTACTGCGTACAATACACCAGTGTTCTGTACAGTGGCATGAGCACTTCCCTCTTTCTACTGCTAACACCTCTCCCTATACAACCAAGCATTCTGCTAGCATTTCCTGCTGCTCTATTGCACTGTCTGCCGACATTTTTTTGCATGTCAGCATAGTCATAGACCCTGTTTCTCTGGACTTCACTAATTTTTTTCAGTATCAAAATTTAGCCAAACTGAACAGCTGAGTAAACCAAATTGTAGATTATGCTAACGTAGTGTACCTATAATCTTAATTTTAATAATGACAGGAGGCGCGTATTTTGCATAACTTTCTTTACTTATACCTCCAGCAGCACAAGTCATTGAAGAAACTTTTAAACCAATCAGAAACAAGCATCACATCTATATAAAGCCCTGATAGGCATATCACTTCCTCTTTCTTTGATGCGAAAAACAGTCATGAAAACATCAGAAAACATGACGAAAATCTTGAATAACTCGGATAAGCGAAACTCGGAGCCGATCACGTATTTCCTTCTCCATGGGTTTTCTCAACCAGAAGTGGATGAACTGTGCCAGGTGTCCGCACTCAGACGATCTTGGGTGTTGTATCGTGCAGTGGTCAAACATGGGGGTGCCCAGCATTTCGAGGAAGGCCCCGTCCTCTAGCATATTGGACGATTTGCGAGAACCCCTCTTGTCAAAATGACCATCTCGGGCCATTCCATGGACGTAGTCTATGTCTTCCCGTGGCAAATCCTGCCATTCGTCCTCCACTGATGGAGATTCCTCCGCCTTCCATTCATCCATAATCTCGAGGGAGGGGGGAGGGATGGAGTAATCATCCTCCGAGGATGGGATATGAGGAGGAGAAGGGTCCTGGCGTTCCGCCTGGCGGCTTTGTTTGAGTGGGCCCTGCCCATCAATTTCAGAGGGAGGGAGTTTTCAGGGGCCCTGGCGTCTACGGTAGTTGAAGTGTCAATGCCCGCCATGTCGGGAGAGTTGTGCACCAGCATCTTGGCGATAGCTTTTTTCTACAGAGGCTGCCACCGCCGCATTTATCATTGACTGGAAGTCTGGAGAGGGTGGTTGAGGTGAGTCACTCATTTTGGGAAGTTGAATCTTCCCGTCTGTGGAAGACAGAACAGGTTCAGGTACAGAAGTACAGGTGCTGTTACACAGTGGACCACCATGTACAACTGGGGGTCACTCAGTGTTGTCCATCAATCAGAACCACTTGGTTAAGGTAATGGCAGTAGGTGGTCTGAGGAGGGGGTCACCCTCTATAAGACCGGGATGAGCAGTCAATTGTAAGCGGGTTAGATCCCGTGTAATGTGAGGCGTGGGAAGCCTCTATATTAACCAAGAGGGTCACCCTTGTTATGTCCCTGTTAGTTCTCCCTCCTATATCCCGTAAGGAGGTGAACGGATCATCCCAGTCGTAACATGTTGGTGTCGTATTGCATATAATGGTATGACCTGAGATCTGCGTATGGCAAGGTGTATGGAGCCTTGGTAGGGCATGTGGGGGTCACCCCAGCTGTAAGGATGGTCAACCGTGTAGTATGTTTGCCACTGAAGGGTCTGTGCAAGTCTCACTTGGGGGGTCACCCAATGTAGGGGAGTCACCCCTGTTGTATGCTTGCCACCGAAGGGTCTGTGCAAGTCTCGCTTGGGGGTCACCCAGCATAGGGGGGGTCACCCCTGTTAGTGCAGTGATAGTAACACTGATATATGCCCTTGTTTGAATGGGGGGTCACCCCTAGGTAAGATACACATTTGAAGTGTATAATGTGAATTGGCCAGTGAATCAGATCATAGCCAATACAGGATTCAGGTCTGGCATCAATAGTACACAGTACACCTATGCAGAGTAAATCAACTAATTGCCATATAACAGGTTGATAGTGTGAAAGAAACAGTAGGCCAGATCGTGGAAATCATGATCTGGTTGTAAAAACAAACAAACAGTTGTTGTGAATCTCGCGGGACCGTGAGATCCGAGATTGTTGCCGTTCGTGTGCTAATTTAGCTGGTGCGCGATCGTTGCCTGATATCGGGCCCGCTGGTATGAAAACAGAGCCCCACACTCCCCCCACCCACAGTACCCTATCTGCTAGCCCCAGACTCTGCCAAAATCGGCACGATCGTGGTGAAAAAGCCACGATGGTGATTCAATAAGGAGTGACAGGGAGGCAGAGGGAAGGGTCAGCAGAGTGTGAAAAATGTTAATGACAATTACCAATAAGGAGGGTAGACAGGTGGAGGAGACGGGAATGAAGAATAATAAGAGTAACATAAAAATAAATAATGCAGTACAATCCAACCATATAGGCAATGTTAGTGATCTGGGAACAAAATACTCTGACCTGTGCCTGGCTGGAGCAGCAAAGAAAGAGGAAGTGATATGCCAGTCAGGGCTTTATATAGATGTGATCTTGTTTCTGATTGGTATAAAAGTTTCTTGATTGACTTGTGCTGCTGGAGGCATAAGTGAAGAAAGTTATGCAAGATAGGAAGCCTCCTGTCATGTAATAAAATTCTTTTGACCAGAACTTTTTTTTTACTGATGTGTTTCGAAAGAACCAAAATTTTTCTCCCCCTAAAACAAGACTACTAGGGAATTAGGTGTACTTCTGATTCTGAGTTTACATCATCCACACCGAGTACAAATATACTGGTGGAAACACAACATTTCTAGAGGAAGAACTTAATCAGGGGTAGGTGGAGGCACATTTATTCTCCTTGCCCAGACATGAATGACTTCATTACAATACCTGGCCGGTGCTTCCTATAAGGCTTAACCAGGCAGCCGCCTAGGGCACCATATAGGAGGGGGAGCCCTGCATCCCCATCGACGGTCTTTAAATGCTGCAGCCACCTGAGCACTCTATAGAGAGCCTCAGGTGGCTACAGCACTGCCTCTCTCCTCACCTCCCTTCCCCTGTAGCTGGGTCGAAAGCTCCCTCCGGTCCCATTGGACCGGATTGCACTCTCCTATCAGTCCAACCTGGTACAGGAATCTGATAAACCCTAAAAATTAATGGACCAGAGAGGAGCCCGGGCCGCTTACAGGAAAGGGAAGGTGAGGAGAAACAGGGAGGGACGGGAGTAAGAAGAACTGGGAGGGGGTAGTAAGAAGAAGCAGGGGAGTAAGAAGAAACAGGGGGAGTAAGAAGAAAAGGAGGGGGAGAAGAAGGAGAGGAGGGGGAGAGAAAAAGGGGAGTAAGACTCAAAAGGCACAATAAGAAGAGGGGAGGGGGAGTAGCAAGAGGGGGGGAGTAAGGAGAAGAGGGAAGGGGAATAGAAGAATAGGGGAGGGGGGAAGTAAAAAGAAAAGGGGGAGTAAGAAGAAAACAGAGGAGGGAGGAGTAAGAAGAAAGGTGGGAAGTAAGAAGAAGAGGGGGGAGGAGTCAGAAGAAGAGGGGGGGGGATGGGGAGTAAGAAGAAGAGGGGAGTAAGAAGAAAACAGGGAAGGGGGAGTAAGAAGAAGAAGGGAGGGGGGAGTAAGAAGAAGAGGGGAAGGGGGAGTAAGAAGAAACAGGGGAGTAAGAAGAACACAGGGGGTGGAGGAGAAGGAGATGAAGAACACAGGAGGGGGAGGTGAGAAGAACACGGAGGGGGGAGTGAGAGAAGAACATGGGGGGTGAGGAGAACACGGGGAGGAGAAGAACACAGGGAGAGGGGGTGAGGAGAAGGGGAGGTGAGAACACAGGGAGGGTAGAGGCAGAGAAGAACACAGGGAGGTAGGGTGGGTGTGAGAAAAACACAGGGAGGGTAGGTGGGTGTGAGAAGAGACCGCTAGGGGAGGGTGGGGGGAGAGGAGAGACCACTAAGGGGCAGGGGAGAGCTCTAAGGGACAGAAGGGAGAGCTCTACAGGACAGGGGGCAGGACAGGGAGCTTTTTCACACTACGCGTACAAACACAATGCATCCCTATACATACACAGAAACAATGCATCCCTACACACACAGAAACACAACATGCTTCCCTTACACACAGAGAAACACACAATGCATCCATTACACACACACAATTCAACCCTTACACACAAAGACAATGCATCCTTTGCACACATACACGGAAACACACAATGCATCCCTTACACACACACATGCAAACACACACACTGCTTCTCTTACATACACACAGAAACACAATGCATTTCTTGCACACACTCAATGCACATACTTACAGACAAACACCTTGCATCTCTTATGCATACAAACACAGATTCACATAATGCATCCCTTACATACAACCAGAAACACACAATATATCCCTTATACACAAACACACACTGCTTCCACTACACACAAACACACTGCATCACCTACACAAACTGGTATCCCAGGTATACACTACATTCCATAAGCACACACATTAGATCCTCTACAATAACACATAACACATCTCCTACACACTCCACTCGCTGTGAGCAAATTCATGGGTGGGTGGAACATATTAGTGGACTTATAGGTGGGCCTTATGGGCATACTCACCGTCGGGCCCAGACCTTGAGCTGTGTAAGGGGCCCCCAAAAATGGAGCTGCTTCCTGTTCTCCCAGAACATTGAATTTTGTGACCACAGTTACAAACAGCTTTCAGAGAAGCCAGTGGAGCCAAACTGCAGCCAGAGCCCATCACCATCCTCATCTGGTTGTAACTAGGCAATCTAGTATATTATTAGTGGCACTAATCTCTAATTTACCTCACATTAAAGGGACACTATAGTACCCAGAACCACTGCAGCTTAATGAAGTGGTTCTGGTGTCTATAGCCGGTCCCTGCAGATCATATGGGTGGGGCATTGTGATGTCACATGGGTGGGTAGGTGGCAAATTTTTATTTTGCCTAGGGCGGCAAAAATGTTTGCACCGGCCCTGTACAATACAAAGAACATGGTACATTATGGAAAGGGTTTGTCTCTGCTACCAATATGGCCTGTAAGTAGGGCTTGTAAGAGTAGGATAATTTCACAATGTAAACAAATACTGTTTATAAAATCATTGAATGTATTAATTCGATCCATGAAATGTACAGCTACTCAAGTCTAAATCAGAATCATGATATTAATCAGAAACCAATAATGACAAAAATAATCTGCTAACCAAAACAAGTAAGCTTTTACACTCATCTATTGTAGGTTGCATAGCCTGTCCAAAGAAGCATCTGATTTATGAATAATGACCATGACGGCTGTCACAAAACTCTTAGCTCCCAGGGACGTGAGTTGCTTCAGTGGGTGAAAGGATTAAATAAATCACTATATGTTTGCTCTAGGCTTAAAATAATAATGAAATCCCCCTTAATACTACCCAAACCTATAAAAGCTGCCACCAACATGGCAATTTATAAATGGGGCACCCTGGGTTACCCCATCAAATCAAATTTAAAAAAACTATAGAACACAGTTTAACAGTATTACCATCTAAGTCAGTGGCGTACATACCAGGGTCGCAGGGGTCGCGGCTGCGACCGGGCCCGGCCCACCAGGGGGCCCGGCCGCCCCTGCGACCCGGTATGTACCCACAGGGCCAGCCTCTTCTCCTGGGGGGCCCAGGAGCCGACCACCCCAGGGCCCCCCGAGGCTGGCCCTGCTGACCCGGGCGGACGGGCTGGCTGTTTCGGTGGCCGGCGCGCGAGGGAGCACTCAGTGATACCAGCTGATACCGGAGCCGGAAGATGACGTCATCTTCCGGCACCGGCATCCCTATGCGGCGCGCGAGGGAGCTGAAGAGGAAGCACTGAGTGCTCCCTCGCGCACCGGCCACCGAGACAGCCAGCCCCAGGAGCCCTGCAGCACCACTGGACCCCAGGGAATCCCCCCAGCACTCCAAAAGGTAAGGAGACTGGGGGGATTAAATAAAAAAAAATGTCTGTGTGTTAGTGTATGTATTTGTGTATGTGTGTATGTGTGTGTGTGTGTGTGTGTGTGTGTGTGTTAGTGAATGTATGTGTGTATGTGTGTGTTAGTGTATGTGTGTGTTAGTGTATGTGTGTGTTTGTGTGTGTGTTAGTGTATGTGTGTGTGTTAGTGTATGTGTGTGTCTGTTATTGGGTGTGTGTCTGCTAGTGAGTGTGTTACTGTGTGTGTCTGTTACTGAGTGTGTTTGATGTCTGTTAGTGAGTGTGTGTTTGTCAGTGAAAGTGTATGTTTTGTAAGTGAGTGTGTGTATGTCTGTCGCTGAGTGTGTCTCTGTCAGTAAATGTGTGTGTCTGTTAACTAGTGTGTATGCGTCTGTTCGTGAGAGTGTGTGTGTATCTTCAGCATTTACCTTTCTCCAGCGTCGGACACCCTTGGCGCTGGGGATCCCTCCGCCTCTCAGCTCCGAATGCACATGCGCGGCAAGAGGCGCACGCGCATTTAAACCGCCCATAGGAAAGCATTACTCAATGCTTTCCTATGGACGTTCAGTGTCTTCTCACTGTGATTTTCACAGTGAGAATCGCGGAAGCTCCTCTAGCAGGCTGTCAATGAGACAGCCACTAGAGGCTGGATTAACCCTCAGTGAAACATAGCAGTTTCTCTGAAACGGCTATGTTTTCAGCTGCAGGGTTAAAACTAGAGGGACCTGGCACCCAGACCACTTCATTGAGCTGATGTGATCAGGGTGTCTGTAGTGGTCCTTTAAGTGTGTGTGCATACCGCGGACGCGGGGTCGCAGCCCTGCAACCCCTGCGACCAGGTGCCCACCGCCATGTGTTGCGACCCCGACCCGCGCCGAGTAAGCGCGCGGGGGGGGGGGGCACGGATCAATTTTCGCACCGGGGCCCCATGGATCATGTGTACGCCACTGATCTAAGTCATATAGGCAGAGCTTAATAATGGAATATTTATAACGAACAAAAAAAGTCACAGTGCATACACATACATCCTCAATTTGTTTCAAACTGCTTGAACATAGTTGGGAGCGCCATGGAATCTAGCTTGATAAACACCTCGATTGGAGATACAAAACGTTGCTACGGCTTGTTATATGCACTGATCTTCATAATAATAATATTAATAACGATTTGTAGTGGGTGCTACTTGATTCTAGGCAAAGCTGATCTGCCGCAAGTCCAAATATATAAAAGGTATGCAAAAGTATTACATTTCCTACATTTTCATCAAGCTAGCATATGGTAAAATAGAAAGATTGTCAGTGCCATTATCACACAAGAAATCTGGAATCAGTTAAAATAATACCAATTAGCCAGTCTTAACTGTAAAAGCAATAATTAATGAGACTTAAAAAGTTACACTATCAACTCTGCTGGGATCATGTCAATGTTACCCAAGTCTAGTTAGTGCTTTCTTTCCAGATGTTTCTAATTTTGTGAATGGTATTCAATTTCTGACAAATAGTCTTGTACATCACCAGCAGTTGACTCAAGTCCTTTCAGACACATAGTTCATATTCTCTGTGAACCACAGCAGAGTCACATAAGAATGTTAGATTTCTTTCCTTAGTTTATTGATAAAGGGGTTCATTACATTTTAACCTCTTTGCTACAGACCGTCATGATCTAAGTGCCTTGCTTAAAGGGACACTGTAGCTACCCAGACTACTTCATCTCATTGAAGTGGTCTGGGTGCAGTGTCCTTCTTATCTTAACCCTGCAATGTAAACATTGCAGTTTTTGAGACACTGCAATGTTTACATTATAGGGTTATTATTATTATTATTATTATTGCAATTTATAAAGCGCACACAGATTCCGCAGCGCTGATTTAAGACTGCCTTTAGTGGCTGTCCACCAGACAGCCACTAGAGGTGCTTTGTGGAGTTTCATGGAGTTCGACTCTGTGAAACCACACTGAAAATCCTCACGCTTTGCACGCTGAAAATCCCCAAAGGAGAGAAAGTCAAAGCTCAGCTCAGGTTTCAGATCACAATGGAACTGATGTTGAGCAAACAGAATTTAAGCAAAAAAGTATATGTGTGGAACAAGCGTTGGGAGCTGATTATAGAAAAACCTGATGAACAGACTATCTGTCAATCTGATTCCTTATGAGGTTATGAAGGAATTGTTTAATACTGTTCATACTCTGGATAATTTATGAACTATGGAGTCTCTCCTCTCTTCCTGGCAATTTGAATTTGTCTTTTTCTCGTTGGTTGCATTGTCTTGTATTAGTAACGTTGTATGATAATTGTAAATTATTGTCAATGTTTAATGTTTATGAATGAGGGATATATTATTATTATATTATATGGTTGTACTTAGGAGAAAACAATCCCTGTGGATTGGTGTCTATGTAATGGTGTCTATGTGTTATATATAAAATGCTCAATAAATATCATATTAAAAAAAAAATCCCCAAAGGAAGACATTGAGGCAATGCTTTCCTATGGGGAAGGCTGAATGTTTTGCATGAGGATGTCCAGCACGTTGAAAATCCACAAAGGAAGACATTGAGGCAATGCTTTGATATAGGGAAGGCCGAATGTACATGAGGTCCCCCGATAAACTGATTGTAAATATTTATTTTCACTCCAACTTATTTCTATGAAAAACAAATAGTACAACTTGTATTTGCATAACAAGCATACACAATAGGTAAAAATAATCTGGGCAGGGACGTGGCTTGCGCTCGAGCTGCACGGTCGCATGCCGGAGTAGCTCCCGCCGCCCGGAACACACAGGGCACTGACTAAACGGTCTACCGAGCGCCAGACAAAAGCAAGTAATCTCACAAATACCTACCATGTCCCAGAGGCTAAAAAAGAAGCCCATGAAGGCAGATAAATCGGCCTTCTTTATGGAAAAAAACGCGCCGCAAAAATGGCGGCCCGCAGAGATCGCGGGAGGGCTCTCCGACGTCCCCAGCCTCCCCAGACATAAGCACTTAGGAACAGCCCCTCACAGTGGCTACTATGAGGAGCATGATGGCTGAGCTCACAAACACTGTACAGAGGGGCCTTAAGGCCCAAATGCTAGCAATGACGGCGGAAATCAGAAAAGACATACAGGACATAGGAAACCGCACTGCACACCTAGAGTCCAAGATGGACGATTTCTCCATGGCCCATAATAGTGTGGCGGATAAAGTGCAAGAATTGGAAGACGTCATTTCGGCTCAAAAACTCAAACTAGCAGACCTGGAAGACAGATCCAGGAGGAATAACCTCAGATTTAGGGGAATACCAGAATCAGTAACGAATGCTGACTTAGAAAAATATATATAAGACATGTTCCATCAGATGACCCCCGAACTACACCCAGACCAACTGCTGCTAGACAGAGCGCATCGACTCAGAAGACCCAGCCACTTACCCAACACGGCTGCGAGAGACGTCATAGCAAGGGTGCACTTCTTTCATGCCAAAGAAAGAATTATCAAGGCAAGCAGGAACAGAGGAATGCCAGAGAAATTCGCTAATATAAAAATCTTTTCCGACCTCTCGGCAGAGACCCTACAATACCGCAAATCCGTGGCACAAGTCACTGCGAAACCAGGGACTAAACTACAGGTGGGGATATCCGGCTAAGCTGCTAATATATCACCAAGATTCCCTCCACTCCATCACATCAGCGCCGCAAGGAATAAAGCTTCTTAGAGACTGGGGTATCCCGCTGGCCGAATTGCCAAACACAAGCCTGACGAAAACTCCCCGCCTGGCCCAGGACTGGGCATCCCGTTAAAGGAACTCCATACTTGAGCGGTATACGTAAGACGCACAATCAAATTACCAGTTATGTTGTTATACTTATTGTTATGTAATCTTATGCTTTCTTAACCTATTGTTTCACTTTACACATGCATGGGTAACCACCGGGGCCCCCCCGACCTCCTCCCACTCAGACCCGACAGGCACACAACGAGACGTATTCTCGGTTAGATCATGACACTGCCCAATCACCACGGGTAGGGGAGTCGGGATACCGGAGACCCACAGGTTGTTGAAGAAGTGAAGGAGAAAAAAAAAAAAGTAAAGTAACAGTAACACAAGTTAACCGCATCAGCACCCATTGTGCCCCAGGGTGTGTGTGTGTGCGGGCTGAAAGGGACATATACCTCAACAGGAAGTCCCAAGATCACCAACCCCCTAAACTGCGGGCGTCCCTTGGGCGACGCAAAACGGCTCGACCCAGAGGAGCCTCATAGGGCCTTGCCCTCCTTCCCCTCAACCACCAGGTGCACTACACTAGGCCAACAGCCAAGGTTGACCATACCCCGTCCCCTTCCTGCCTCCATATCTTCTCTTGTAATAGACACTCGCACGGAACTGTTACACAACGACGCATACGGAAATACTGCCCACGAGAAAGAGGGTGTAATCCTACCTACACGGATATCAAAACTAGTTTTACCTGACAAAAACTCACCAAAATGAGAATAGTGTCAGAGGGCTAAATTCCCCTGGAAAACGCAGATTGCTCTTACACGAACTCAAGAAAAACGCAGTAGACATAGCTTGCATTCAAGAAACGCACTTTAGACACCCCATAGCCCCATCACTCTTTACAAAACTGTACCCTATACAGTATCATGCCCTATCAGACGCAAAGACAAAAGGGGTTTCCGTCTTAATACATAAGGACATCGCCTTTACTCTGCAAAGCAGCTACATAGACCCTAAAGGGAGATACATCATAGTGGTAGGGCTCTTCAACAATATACAATACACCATAGGCGCAGCGTACTTGCCGAACGACAACCAAAACTCCTTCCTCAAATCACTCTTGTCCAAACTGGATACATGTAAACAAGGGGGGCTCATATTAGGAGGAGACTTCAACTTCATCCAGTCCCCGACCCTTGATACCACCGCCTCGCCGCAGGGAAAACACAAAAAAGGGATTCAAGCCCTCTGCAAAACCCTCACCAACACATTGACCCTGTACAACTTATATGACAGCTGGAGGACGTTACACCCTACAGACCGGGACTACACTTTCTACTCCAGGGTTCACAACTCCTATACACGTATAGACACATTCTTCTTAGACAACAAGACCCTACCACAACTGACAAACTGTAAAATAGGAGAGTTAACATGGTCAGACCATAGCCCGATCTATCTTGACCTAGCGGACACGTACCAACCCCGGGGCAGGGGCACATGGAGACTCAACGAGTCTCTCCTCCTAGACAAACCATTCGTAGAACGTATGAGGGCAGAACTTAGCGAATATTTCCTGGCAAACTCAACAGGAGAGGTCTCAGACTGCACAGTATGGTCCGCACACAAAGCGGTGATGAGGGGCCAGTTCATTAGACAAGCAGCGTTCATAAAGAAATGCCACCAAACCACCCTCCTAGACTGCCACAAACAAATAGCGATCACCACAGCACAGAATAAAAAGACGCCCACGGCGGCCTTAGCAGACAAGTTAAGAGACCTATACCGAGACCTCACGGAACTCAATGCCCAAAAGACCCAATATTTCCTACACAGACTGAGGGCCACCACATACCACCACAATGGCAAGGCATCCAAATACCTGGCCAATAGACTCAGAACCAAACAGGCCGCCAATAGAATCCCATATCTTATAGGACACACAGGAGATAAGCTCATGAACCCCGCGGACATAGTGCAGGAATTTGCACACTTCTACAAACAGCTATACAACCCAGATACAAGTTGAGGCGCAAAAGCCCCGGAAACGCACTCTATTAGTAGATACCTACGAGATATAGAACTCCCTAAAATAGATCAGAACTCAGTGAACGCCCTGCTGGAACCGATCACCATACAAGAGATCCGGGGGGTAATTAAGACTCTGCCCCTGGGCAAATCCCCGGGCGCAGATGGCTTCTCAAACGCTTATTATAAAACGTTCATAGATACACTAACACCTCATCTGCTAAAAGTCTACCGCACGGCAGCAGAAACAGGAGCCCTCCCATCCGAAATGCTAGTGGCCACGATAGTAACACTCCCAAAACCAGATAAACCTACAGACAACTGCAAAAACTTTCGACCTATTTCCCTTCTCAACACCGATGCGAAGATATACGCTAAGATCTTAGCCAATAGACTGGCACATATCCTTCCAACCATCATAGGGGATGACCAAACAGGATTCATTAAGAGCAGACATGGCAGAGACAATACTAGAAAGCTCTCCTTGGTGCTAGATAAACTGAGGGGATCAGGACAGGGCGGGCTTCTACTAGCCTTAGATGCCGAAAAGGCGTTTGACCGTCTAAACTGGTCATTCCTTGAACACACGCTTCTACAATATGATATCCCCACCGAATTTACTCTCGGATCCGTTCCCCCTAACGAATGGTACACGACAGGGGTTCCCTCTATCACCACTATTGTATGTCCTGGCCCTAGAACCGCTTCTGATCCAAATCAGGAACCAGAAGGGTATTGAAGGAATAGACCTTTATGGTAAGGACATCAAAATTAGCGCATTCGCAGACAACATCCTTATCTGTGTTACCGAACCTGAACAATCGACCCCACTCATTTTAGACCTCATCAGAGAATATGGCACGATGTCATATTACTCTCTCAATGCCAACAAGACACAGGCGCTGGGAATACGGCTTAGCCAAAAAACCCTGACTGCCCTCAAAGAGACCCACCTTTTCGAATGGAGAACAGACACAATAAAATACCTAGGACTAACCTTCACAAAAAAACCCACAGAAACACTTTCGGCCAATTATGTTAAGGTATGGGGGGAATGTCGCCAACTAATGAAAAAATGGGGCACACTGTTTCTGACCTGGACAGACAGAGTAGCAACCATCAAGATGTCCATAATCCCTAGGCTCCAATACTTATTTCGCAATTTACCGATACAGGTACCCGCCTCTTACCTCAGAGAAACACAGAAGGACATTAACAGGTTCGTGTGGGAGGGCCAAAAGGCCCGGGTACGGGACACACTATAACGAGCACCAGCGAGACAGGGAGGCCTCGCATTGCCAGACATTAAGTCGTACTACCAAGCAGCTGCACTAGCAGCACTCCTTCCCCACTTCACAAACACGACTGCACCGCAGTGGGTACGACTAGAGAAAATAGCTATTAAGCCCTTTGACATACCCACATTAATGTGGCTCCCGACTCAGTTCAGGCCAGCAGTGTCACAGCTACCAACACAGGTCAAAACAGCATTAAAGGTTTGGGACAAGGTTAGGCATAAACTTACAACCCCTACTCCACTATCTCCAGCCACCCCGCTTAACACTATCACGTATTGTATCCCAACCTTTAATGCCAAGCCGTGGATAACCAACGGGGTCACGCACCTGCACCAATTGCTCACATCCAATAAGCTCAAACCCTTCCCAACCTTACAGGAAGAATACCATATACCAGCGGCCTCACAATTCTCCCACATGCAACTAAGATCGTTCCTACATAAACATACAGATAAAACTCCCACCACAGATGGAAGTCCCCCCAGTATGACAGCATGGGAACAAAAGACCACCAAAGGTGCATGGACACCAGCGTTTAAACCGCTATCCTGGTGTTACCAGCTTCTCCGACCCGCACAACACTTTGCAGACTCTAACCCGGCCAAGCCATGGGCACAAGACCTACGAGGCCACATAAGCAAGGACCACTGGGAACATGCCATGGTAGCAACCGCAAAACTAGTCAAATCAGAGACCATCCTGGAACAGTACAGGAAAACCCTATATAGGTGGTACATGGTACCAACTCGGTTACATAAGCCCCCAGAGTGCTGGAGTGCTCAGCTCGCCCCCAGAGTGCTGGAGATGTGGGAAAGAGGAGGGAACAGTACTACACATCTGGTGGCAATGCGACCAACTAACCAGCTTCTGGCAAGACATCGGCTGCCTGATCCGAGACACTACACAAGTCAAGCTCCCATACACACCCCTAGCATACCTTCTGCTACACATGCCAGACAACACACCTAAAGAGGTGCAGAAACTAACCTTCCACATCCTCTTGACAGCCCAGAGAGCAATAGCCAGACTATGGAAAAAACGTAGACCCCCACGGGTAGAGGAGGTATGCAGGGACGTCGACACACAACAATTATACGAATCCCGATATAGAGGGGTTCTCCCCATGACAGATACGGCCATGGAAGCATGGAGGTTATGGGACGAGAGACCCCAGACAACCAAGCCACCAGACACAATAAGCCCCAAAGGACAACCTCTAGACAAAGATAGATAACCGAGCGAGAAGTAACAGGACAGGAACAGAACCTCAAGAGTAGACAAAACCTGCTGATTGTAGGAAGACACAGGGTGTACGTAGGTACGAGACACAATTAATGAATCCTAATAACGGTGACTGTAAACCCTGAGGTACAGGTATGATATGGACCCCCTCCCACCCCCTCCCCCTTCCTTTCTGTAACCCCCTCCCTACCCAACAGTTTCATGCTTTCGGTCTTACACCTAAGTAGAGAACATTTCCAAGACAAAATTTGATAAAAGGTTCTTGAATGGAAAAGTTACAAACTGTTAACAATACTAAAAGTGGAGACCTGTAAATGTAAGCACTACCGTTTGTACCCCCTCCCCCTTTTTTACTTCTGTACCCCCCTTATACTGTTTTGAAATATGTCAAAATAAAAAATTGTCAAATTGGAAAAAAAATAATAATCTGGGCATAGATTGCTGTTCAGGGATAAAACACAAAATCTAATTTTTATGCAATTTATTTATTTGCCTTTTACAAAAATATTAAGGGAATTAAAATCTTGGAAAGTTTGTGATACCCCATTCTTAAAATGTTTCAATCAGGTTTAGAAATGTTTGCATAGATGCAGCAATATTATTTTTGTCACATACATTACGATTAAAATATTCTATTTATGGAAACATGTAAGGATCCTGATGGAAATGTAGTTTGTTAAATTTACTAATTGGCATCAGAATGTAAATATATTGTATGTTTTTAACCATAATGCCTGCATACTTTAAATAGAATTATTTATATCTATATCTTTACTTTATGGTGAATTTAAGGTCACTACTGCAGACTGTGAATAATTCATGTAATGTACTTGGTGTGTTCAAAACCCTCTTTTCATCCTCCTTGGCTGCTACAATACAATAAAAAAGCTTGACCTACATGTGTGATGCAGAGTGTTAGAGAAGAGAGGGGACTTTCATTTACAGTCCTTCTGAAAATATACAGAGGGAGAGAATGGAATAGAATAATACGTTTCTTTGCAGCACGGAAAACTGTATCAATGCGAAAAAGAAGTTAAAGGAACACTCCAAGACCTATAACAATTACAGAGCCTGCTGTTCACTGGAGAGTTGGAATTGAGGAAATGAGACACACCGGTAAAGACAAGTCTTTCCAGAGGCTTTGAGGAAAAAGGGAGCAGGGATATAGGACGATAGTTAGAGGGGGCGGACGGGTCAAGAGATGTTTTTTTCAGGATAGGTACTACAGTACCTATATTCAATGTGTATATTTATCTACTATATTTACATAATTAATTTTATTAATTATAGTTCAAGGGACCTGCCTGACAACCCAGGCAGAAAGTCCATTGAATGTAATTTACAAGCCCTATATTTAAAACTGTAACTTTCCATAACACCATCAAAACTGTACATGAGAGGTACTGTTGTACTCATGAGACTTTGCTGAACACAAATATGAGTGTTTTAAAACACTAAAACATGTAATCATGATAATATCATCAGTGAAAGTGCAGTTTTTGTGTGAAAAATGAAAAAAAATATGAAAATTAACTTTGGCTAGCGTTTGTGACTAAGTGGCTACTACAAAAGACTGGACTTACCTAGTTCTAAATACACTTGGTTGTCTACTTTTGTGAATGGTATGCCATGATGAGGGTAATTCTCATTCCTTGGCTGCCATATGGTCCCAAAGGCAAACCATTCTGGCAAACTGAAATGGGAAAGCCTTATATTTGTCCCTGTAAATTTCCAAAACCCCATAAAACATGTACATGGAGGGTACTGTTTAACCCGTGAGGAATCCCTGAACATAAATATGAGTGTTAGAGCAGTAAAACCTATATTGACAATGATATCATCAGTGAAAGTGCAGATTTTTTTTGTGAAAAATGCAAAAAAAACAAAAACAAATTATGAACACTAACTTTGGCCAGTGTTTGTGACTAAGTGGCTACTAAAAAAGACTAGACATACCCCATTCTGAATACCCTTGGTTGTCTACTTTTGTGAATGATATGCCATGATGGGGGTATGTCTCATTCCTGGTCTGCCATATGGACTTAAATGCAACAAAGGTCCTGCAAACCAACCTGGCAAACCGAAATGGGAAAGCCCTATATTTGTCCCTCTAACCTTCCAAAACACCATAAAACCTGTACACAGGGGGTTATGGATGTACTTGTAAGACATTGCTGAACGCAAATATAAGTGTTTTAGAGCAGTACAACTTAAAATAACAATGATATCATCAATGAAATGGCATTTTTGTTTATTAACAATGCAAAAAAAAAAAAAAATCTGAACGCTAATTTTGGCCAGGGTTTGTGACTAAGTGGCTACTAAAAAAGACAGTACATATCCCATTTGAATACCCTGGGTTGTCTACTTTGGCTAATTGTATGCTATGATGGGGGTAAATCTCATTCCTGGGCTGCCAAACAGTTTTAAAGGCACCGTAACCTATCTGACAAATGTGTACAAAATAAATGGGCAAGCCCTATATTTGACCCTGTAACTTTCCAAAACTCCATAAAACATGTACATGCAGGGTACTGTTTTACTCATGAGACATCCCTGAATACAAATATGAGTGTTTTGTAGCAGTAAAATGTATAACAACGATGATATAATCAATGATAACGCAGTCTTTGTGTGAAAAGTGCAAAAAAACTAATTTTTGGCCAGGGTTTGTGACCAAGTGGCTACTACAAATGACTGGACATACTCTATTTTGAATACCCTGGATTGCCTACTTTTACAAATGGTATGCCATGCTGGGGTTAATTTTCATTCCTGGACTGCCATACCGTCCCAAAGGTAACATAGGCCCAGCAAACCAACCTGACAAATTTCAATATGTAAAAATGAAAAAAGGGAAAGCGCTATATTTGACACTGTAACTCTCCAAAACACCAAAAAACCTGTACATAGTGGGTACTTTTGTACTTGTGAGTCATCACTGAATACAAATATGTGTAATTTATTGTAGTAAAAACTAACAGCATTATAATATTAATAGTTAAAATGCCATGCAAAACTTGAAAAAATAACAAAATTACTTAATTTCTCAAAGTTTTTTAAATTTTATTCATATTAAGTTATTGTTCATATATAAATATTTGATATGAAATGAAAGCCCTGTTTCTCCTGAACAAAATCATATATGTGTGGCTGTACTTAATATGAAAGAGTTGAATTATGGTTGAACAGACATATAGCGCAAATTCCAGGTTTTGCTTATATTTTGTTTTGATCACAACTTGTACAACTGACTCCGTCCTTTAAGGGGTTAACTCCACAGAGGGGACCAATATACTCCAATAATGAAAATATATTTATTTAAGTTATAACATGCATATCGTATTTCAGTATTCAGTGTTTGCAGATGACACAAAACTCTGTAAAGTAATACAATGTGAGCAAGATTGTACTTTGCTGCAGAGGGATTTAGATAGACTGGGGGACTGGGCACTCAAATGGCAGATGGAATTTAGTGTAGAAAAATGCAAAGTTATGCACATCGGTGTCAAGAATGCACAAGCAACTTATACCCTTAATGGAAGTGAATTAGAGATAATCACACACGAGAAGGGCTTGGGAATTGTTATAGACAATCTTCTATGAAGAAAGGTTAACAAATTCAAACCTCTTAAAACGTTGCCTCAGTGGGGATATTATAGCATTATACAAATATATCCGTGGCCACTACAAACCATTGTGTAGAAATCACAAACAGGACTTTACATAGGACACGAGGTCATGCGTTTAGACTGAAAGAAATATTTAGTCTAAGGCAAGGGAAAGGTTTCTTTACTGTAAAAACAATAAGGATGTGGAATTCTCTGCATGAAGAAGTGGTTTTATCAGAGTCTGTACAGATGTTTAAACATTAACTAGATGCATACTTGCAAAAACAGAATATTCAATTATATAATTTTTCAACTGTAGGGTAATAGCTTCTTAAACCAAGGATAAATCTGACTGCTATTCTGGGGCCAAGAGGAAAAAAATTTCCTAGTTTGTTGCAAAATTGGAAGTGCTTCAAACTGTTGTTTGGTTTTTTTTGCCTTCTTTTGGATCAACAGCAAAAAACAAATGTGAGGAAGGCTGAACTTGATGTTCCTTTATGTAACTATGTATTATTAATTTACTTATTATACACTAAACAAAATTATAAACGCAACACTTTTGTTTTTGCCCCCATTTTTCATGAGCTGAACTCAAAGATCTAAGACTTTGTACACAAAAGGCATATTCCTCTCACATATTGTTCACAAATCTGTCTAAATCTGTGTTAGTGAGCACTTCTCCTTTGCCGAGATAATCCATCCACCTCACAGGTGTGGCATATCAGGATGCTGATTAGACAGCGTGATTATTGCAAAGGTGTGCCTTAGGCTGGCCACAATAATTTATTTACTTGTAATTATTCTGTTAATTTATTATTTTACCGGATACTCGTGCTGCCACAAGCAAATGTAAGCAAATATTGTGGATTTTTGTAGTCTCATCTGTAAAAAAGAAAATGGGTGAACTTTTTTACAAATTTGCCACAACAATAAGACATGGTCTTAAATTAGAGGGGCAAGTGTTTAAAAAATGTCAGGAAGTATTATTTTACAGAGAGGGTAGGGGGTGCATGGAATAGTCTTGCAGCTGGAGTGGTAGAGGTTAACACAGTGAGGGAGTTTAAGCATGCGTGGGATAGGCATAAGGCTATCCAAGCTATAAGATAAGGCCAGGGACTAATGACAGTATTTACAAAATTGGGCAGACTAGATCGGCCGAATGGTTCTTATCTGCCGTCACTTTCTATGTTTATATGTTTTACCAGATTTATTTAGAGTAAATCATACTAAAATGCAATGGCTGATAAATTTGTGAATCCTATAGAATGGCAGCAGGTTCAGAGGGTACCGAATGAGAATTCTCCTAGTCCTCACAACATTTAGACTTTAGTGAATAACCCTATATGTATTTATTGTCTGTGTCTCTGTCACGTGACCTACATTTTACTCTGAATGGATATTGCTTAAGATTTACAAATATATGTATATTTGTTGTATTAACAAAGGGTGTGTAAGTACACTGGGTGGTTCAGCAGTATTCTAAATTATGTTGTTTTTTTCGTTTCTTTACATTTTTCCTTTGCTCCAATATTTTAACCTAGAAGCAAAAACATCTAAACTAAATCATCTAAATTGAATATCTTTAAATTGTTTCATGTAAAGTTAATTTTATTTATGCAATTTTACAGTGGGCAAAACATATAGGTGTGCATTATTTGCCATAAAAACATCTATTACATCTATGGTACTTTCTTCTATTTCATGGCACTTCTAGGTTTCGATATTCCTTTATCAGAAGCAACCAAACAGCAGAGAGTGGTTTAAATTCTGCCTGCTAATCTCTGTCCTGCGTTGGTTTATCAATGTCCCAAATTGCAACATGCAACGCATTCTCTCTTCCTAAATATAACCTAGCTCGACCTTATCATTCCAATCTTTGCCTGACCTTCTTAATCACCTTCAAAGTTTCACCTATCAGTTTCAGAGCTTTCATGTCTTTCTTAACCTTAGTTAAACCACATGTACAAATGTATCAACCATTCACGTCAGCCAACAACTCACTCAACAATTCTGCAGAAACTTCATCATGCTAGTAGTTCATCCACAAAAACATATTACTTTAAAAAATATATTACCTACTATAAAGAATTTCCAGAAGCATGTTTATCCATCAATGGGAGCTTCTCTTGTCATCGTTGCTTATTCTATTTAGAATCTATACACTAGCTAAGCAACATCTGATAATAAAAGTCCAATTTACAAAAAAATACATATTTTTAATCATAATCTCCACATTTCTTTTACAAAGTTACTCTTTCTATAATAGCTATACAACATTCACTTGTTTTTATTTTATCTATTTATTTCTCTACATTAGTCATGCATTTCATCTAGCAATTAAAAATCTTCCGTCATTTAAAGGACCACTATAGGCACCCAGACCACTTCAGCTCAATGAAGTGGTCTGGGTGCCAGGTCCATCTAGGATTAACCCTGCCTGCTGTAAACATGTTTATAAATGGGTTAATCCAGCCTCTAGTGGCTGTCTCGTTGACAGCCGCTAGAGGCGCTTCCGCGCATCTCACTGTGATTTTCACATTGAGAAGACGCCAGCGTCCATAGGGAAGCATTGAGAATGCTTTCCTATGGACTGAAGAAACAGCAAGTGTGTTGGAGAGTATGGCTGTAGATCTACAAACAAAAAAAGGAAACAACTGCTGCAAATATGGAGAGCCGGACTCAGGATTCAGGTGAAAAAACTGATGTTTATTATATCAGGTGTGTATAAAAAATTATAAAAATAAAGCTAAGAAGCAAGTTGATAAAATAAGTTGCTCAGGAGTAATCTTACATGTTTTGCCCCAAAGGACTTCCTCAGGGTATCTCTAGATAATTACAGCAACAATTTACAAAGAATAAAAATAAAATGAACAAGCAAAGTGGCAAGATAAAAACAAACACTATGCAGTACAGAGCAGCCCTGCTTCTTAGCTTTATTTTTATAATTTTTTATACACACCTGATATAATAAACATCAGTTTTTTCACCTGAATCCTGAGTCCGGCTCTACATATTTGCAGCATATTGCTACAGGAAGAGGCATCCTGGTTTAGCCCCCCAATACTATCGGGGGAGGCACCCTTCTGCAATTTATTCAACTTAATTTCGTGAGCGCAATTTGTGTTTGCGCATTTGACTATTTCATATAACAGTGTTAAGCTATATTTGTTGCTTTTGTGTTTCCTTATTTTGTTTGTAGATCAACAGCCATACTCTCCAACACACTAGCTGTTTTTTCATACGATATAAAAGGAATATAGTCTGGGATATTCCTGGAGAAGACTGCCACTATCTATTAAGATAAGTGTTTTTCACATTATTGATTTAGATAAAGTGTTGGATATATATTGTGTTTGCTTAACATTTCCTATGGACTGATTGAATGCGCGTGCGGTTCTTGCCGCACATGCGCATTCGGCGGAAGAGGGAGGAGAGTCCCCAGCGCCAAGGGAGCCCGGCGCTGGAGAAAGGTAAGTGTTTAACCCCTTCCTCCCCCTAGAGGCCCAGCGGGAGGGGGGCCATGAGGGTGGGGGGGGGGGGCACTATTAACACTATAGTGCCAGGAAAACAAGTTTAAAGGAATACTATAGAGTTAGAGATACCAACTATGCCAGTGCAGGAACTAATACTTATTTATTACTCATTACTCATATTACTCATATTACTCATTATACTAATGTAATGACGGCCAAAAGGTATATTCTCAACTGTTGTACAACTCCCATGATGCTTTTCCAGCTAGGGATTTACCATTTGTCAATCCTTGCAGGGCTGTATTTGTGAGCAGTGTCTTTGTGGTAGAATGTAAGCATGTTTTTGTACGGAGTAGGTGTGAAAATGTTGTTGTGTGCCTATGTGTAGTATTAGCATTTGAATGCCATTTGTGTTTGTATGCAGTTTTGGTGTTTGACTGCAGTGGTGTATTTGTATGTAGTTTTGGTGCTTGAATGTAGGAATCCGTTTGTGATGTTGCTAATTTTATTGCAGTGGTGCATTTGTACACACTGTTGCCGTTTGATTTCAGGGGAGTGTTTGTATGTAGTGTTGGTGTTTAAATGCAATGCTATACTTCTGTGTGTTGTTGCTGTTTGATTGCAGTGGTGTATTTGTGTGTAGTGTTGGCGTTTATATTTCAAAGGAGTGTTTGAGTGTCGAGTTGGTCTTTAAATGCTCAGTTGCATGCCCATATACACATATACTTCCACCCAAACTCAGATAATCACATACTGACACACAAAAAGATATACACAAACATGTATACACATAGAGATAAATACTAACACACACAGGTACACTTGACACTGATACATACACACATATAGAAGTTATAATTTGCACACTTTTTATATTTTATGTTTTATTTTCTTGTGCAGGTACAGACAGTATAATTAACGGTATCATGAACTTTCCATAAACATGGCAAAAATATAGTAGCCAGTAACAAAAATACGACATCTGAATATCATGCTGACAATGTGGCACACTATACACTAGAGTTCACACGTTTTAGGATAACATAGGATAGTACAGTTATTGGACTGTGATGTGGAGTTTTCCTCCTCAAGGCTTGAGGCATAGGTAAGCGGCTGTGGACGCCAGACTTGAATACCGGGGATTGTGTTGTGAGCATCCAAAAGCCTTCATTTTTGCAATGTATTAACCAAGGCAACCTTGTGTTGGAGCAGTGTGGCCCAGAAACTGGAGCAGAGGTCTTCCAATGCCTTCTCAAACAGTGTGGTCTGTGGGCCCAGCAGCGTGGTTGATTATAAAGGTGCCTGTTCAGCAATCATTTTAGGATCAGTATGTGGAAATTCCAGTGCAAGATTCGTCTCACTTCTTCCCATGATACAGCATCGGATCCATCCAGTGGTGGGACCAGGATAACCTCCAATGGTTCAAAGGAGGGGGTGGGGGAATGCAACCAGCAAGATGTTATAGCTTAGAGTCAGTATGCTGGAGCTGGCAAGAAGGCAAGGCAACTGCTGTCCTCCTTGTCCCTCGCTCAAGTAGGCCGCAATCTCATATTTCCCACCAGCAACTGAGATGTCCCGTACTTGGACTATGCAGCAGCACCAGCAGTTGTTAAAATATGAATTCTCAACTTGCAGGTATCAGAATAGTGGCTTCTCTGCTTGTTAATGGCTTTTAAAGTCACAGCCATGAGGAGCCTATGTTACATGTGTCAATTTAGTATGGCGGTCATAATTTCCATATTTTAGTTACCCTCCTGTTTCCATACCTTTTGGGTGCAGAAGGGTTTCTTCCCAGGTGTCCAGTGGATTAGGCTGGTGGGAGTCTGGGGCTGTTGCGGGCTCTCCTTCCTTTCCCCCTCCTCTATGCCTCCACCTAACACGCACAGCTCTTGCTGTAAGGTAGGAGGAAGTGACCTGTAATCACTTCCTCCCAGCACAGCCCATCTGACAGGAGCACTGTCTCACCATTAAAGGGCCTCAGTGCTTGACCGTACTGATCAGAGATACTTATGGTGCTGCGCCAAACAAGTACAACTCTAGAAGCATCTGATTGAGAACTGAATCCAACTTGATCCTCACAGGAAAGCACCTCTACAGGCTATCAGGAGGATATTTTTGTCAAAATTCTTAGACAGCTATGCTTTTAGACTGATTATTTTGTCCTAAAATCACTTTGAGTTCCTGGCAATTCACCCTCTAACAAATAACCCTGTCAGACATATAACATTTGGTTTAGAAGATTATTTACAAGTTTTCAAAGAGTAAGACAGTACTTATTTAAATGTAAAACCACTCAGTGATTATGCTATTTTTTCCTCCATCTATAAAATGGCTGGAAATTTAGAAGTTATAGGCCAAATTGGCCTATAAAGTCTCATTATGAAAATGTCACTTGTACACTACAAGGTAGTATTACTCACTTCAGTCTCGTATAAGACTTCTTTTAGCCATTGTCTGCTATAAATTCTCCTGGTAGATATTTTTAACAACAGTGGGAGTTAATTTTCATCAGTTGACACCATATTAAATAAATTAGCAGTAATAAAAAAGATGACACATAGCTCATAGATTTCTCCTGGGTGAGATTTAGATATTACAAGAATGACAGCACATGCAGTAAATCATTACTGATGTTAACTCCTTAATAAAGTAAAAATAATTTGGGATTATTCTAACCTTAGTGACCGAATAATCTAAATTTTATTAATGACAGGAGGCGAATATTTGCTTTACTTTCTTTACTGTAACTCCCAGCAGCAAAGAAATAGTTAACAGTAAGTAAAAAATGTAACCAATCAGAGTGTACAAAAGAGTATGTCCAGTCATCAGGCTCCTCCCAGCTCCTCTTTCTTGATGCAGCCGACAGCCGTAGAGTCAACCATGTAAACAGGAACGGTAAAACGATGAATAGTTCAAAATGAAGTCAACCATGTAAACGATGTGGGAGGAACGTAGGTAATTCCTTGTGAGGGTAGTGAAGGGTTTTCACACTAGGAAAAAGGAGAGAGAGAGGTCGTGAAAGTATGGTTTCTTGGGTAAGCGAAAAACAACACTTAATTACTTAAAATGGTATGTTTTCAACCAAGTGTACACCAAATATTCTGACAAGTCTTATGTTAATGTGGATAGTATCCATAAATGTAGTTGCAAAGAGTAGCCTGAAACTTAGATTATAAAAAATAAATGGTTTAGTAAATAGAGGTGTTGTGGAATACCTACCAAGCTGGGTTGGGTGTGTATTCTAGCGGGCGGGAAAATATTCGCCTCCTGTCTTTAATAAAATTTGGATTATTCGGTCACTAAGGTTAGAATAATCCCGAATTTTATGGCAAGACAGGAGGCTTCATATTTGCTGTTTTAAAGCAACGATAAGATGGAATTAGATACATGAGAAGATTGTCTGAAATAGAAGGTTCTGAAGGTTGATTCTCTGGACCAATCTGCGGAGGTGAGGATCTCCGCTAGGGAGCCCCCAGATGTAAATGCGGAAGAGGCAAACGCGCCTCTAACTGAATTAGCACCAAAACATGGGTCAATGCCTGCTAGGGCCATTAGCCACTTGATCCAATGGGCAATCGTGGGGCATGACACTGGTTTGTGAGGTCGAACGTATGACACCAGTAGGGGGCCTGTTTGCGTTCTAAGGGCATTAGTGCGAAAGATGTAGTGTCGGACGCAACTAGCTACGCAAAGCATGGGTTTGTTGTGGAAGTAAGGGTAGTTTAACGTAGATGAGTTGGTTTTAGTGCGTCGGGTAATGTAAAAGTGTACTCCCTCAGGGGTAAAATCAACAGCATGGACGTCAAATGCTCTGATGTCCGAAACTCTTCTAAAAGATACCAGACAGAGCAGCAGTGCCAGTTTCGCTGACAGTTGTCGGAGAGTGAGCTCTTCATTAGAGGGCCAGGTCTCTAAGAAGGATAGCACAATAGCGACATCCCAAAATTGATTATATTTGGGAGCCGGGGGTCTCGCGAGGCGGATGCTCCGCAAGAGTCTGCATATGGAGGGATGTTTGCCAACCACGGAGTTGTCAACAGGGCTATGAGCTGCTGAAATGGCAGAACGGAAAACATTGATTGACCGATAAGACTTACCCTGCTCAAAGAGTGATGACAGAAAGTTCATGATGTTAATCAAAGAGGCTGAAAAGGGATCGATGTCCCTCTCCAAACACCAGCTTTTCCAACGTTGCCACACTGAGAGATAAGAACGTCTTGTTCCTGGAGCGCAAGAGTCCCATAAGAGTCCTCGAGCAGTAGTCGAAAAGCCAGAGACGTTCCAGGATCCCCTGAAATGGTCCAGGCCACCAATCAGAGGTTGCCTCGTAGTGCTAGTGGATGGAAGTTGCCTGAAGGGTCCCTGAGGAGGTCGTAGGAGGTGGGTAGGAGTAGGGGATAGTCCACTGACATCTCCAGGAGATAGGGGAACCATGGTTGGGTTCGCCACAGTGGGGTTACCAGTGTTATCATGACGCCCTGTGTTCTGAGGTATTGTACCGTGCGTGGGATCATGGAGAACGGAGGAAAGTCATATGCTTTGGATGTTGGCCACGGTTGGAGGAAGGCATCTACTGCCAGGCACGCTGGGTCTGGGAGCCAGCTGAAGAATGCGTCCGTCTGACGGTTCAGGCGAGATGCAAACAGGTCCAGGTTGAGTGGCCCTCTCAGAACCTGTAGATGGTGGAAAATGCGTGAATCCAGTTGCCAGTCGCTGGAATCCCTGCAGTAGTGGGAGAACCAATCTACGACGAGGTTGTCGGAGCCCGGGAGATATTCTGCACGAAGGGAGATGTTTCTGTCCAGGCAGAATTGGTACAATTCCTTTGTCAGATCTGATAGCATCTTTGATCGGGAGCCACCTAGGCAGTTCACATATCGTACTGCTGAGACATTGTCCATTCTTAGGATAAGGCAGCAGTTGTAGGCTTCTTTGGCAAAACTGCGGATCGCGAAGGAACCAGCAATCAGTTCGAGGCAATTGATGTGTAATGCCTGTTCTGATGGGGACCAGAGGCCTCCGGTAGAACGTTCCAAGCAGGTGGCACCCCATCCGAGGAGGCTGGCGTCTGATTCCAGAATGAAATCAGGTTGTCGACCGAAGATAGCCCTTTCGTTCCAGGCGTCCATATGTTGAAGCCACCAGTGGAGTTCCAATTGGACTTCGTCTGTGAGAAAAATCTGTTGTTCGTAGGATGTTGAACGCTGCAAGTAGTGTGTTTTCAAACGTTGCATTGTGTAGTGCGGCTGGAAATATTGCCTGGATTGAGGCGGGGAGTAGTCCGATTGTGCGGGCTAAATCCCTTAGTCGGAGATATGGTGAAGCCAGCAATCTCCGGATGTCCTTTTTTATGGTTTTGATTTTTGTAGCAGGAAGTTGTAGAACTGCCTGAATTGAATCTATCTGAAATCCCAGAAACTGTACCATCTGGGATGGGGTTAGAGATGATTTTTTAAGGTTGATGACAAAACCCAAATTCTGGAGGAGAGCTGAAGTCATATCTGTATGGAGACGTAGTGTCTCCTCGTCTTAAGCTATAAGGAGGATATCGTCCAAGTATATGATGGACCGAATCCCTTGTGAACGGAGTAGCGCCATCACCGGTTTCATTAGCTTGGTGAAACACCAAGGTGCGGAACACAGTCCGAAGGGGAGACAGGTGAACTGCCAAAGTGTTTTGCGCCAAAGGAATTGGAGGAAGGTGCGGTGTTCTGGCGTGATTGGTACCGTGAGGAATGCATCTTTGAGGTCGAAGCGGGAGAACCAATCTCCCTCGCAGAGGAGGTCTCGTTGTAGATGGATGCCTTCCATCTTGAAATGTCTGTATTTGATGAATCTGTTCAGTTCTCTTAGGTTGATGACTGGTCGAAACTCTCCCGACTTTTTCTTGACTAAAAACATGTTGCTCAAGAAACCTCGTGGGCTGAGGGAATGCTCGATGGCACCCTTGGTGACTAGGTCGTCGAGTTCGACCTGAAGGCACATGTTGTCTATTTGAGACATTCTGAGGGGAGTAGGTAAAGACATACTGGGTTCTCTGTAAATTCTAGGTGGAAGCCAGACACGGTCTGAAAGATCCACGGGTCCTGTGTGAGTTGAGACCACTGTTGGGAAAAATTGATTAATCGGTCTGCTATAGGTATATGAGAAAAATGAGAGTCCATTACCTGTAGGAGTGCGACCGCAGAGGGAAGCAGATCCACGTCCTCTAATAGAGCCACGGGTATTGCCCGAATTCCAGTGCTCTGAAGGTCGAGGCCTGTAGCCTGTAAAGGCAGCTCTGCCAGCCGACTGGCCTCCGTAATGGCTGGCTCTCCAGGAAAAACATTGGGCCCTAAACACCTTGCGTAATGAGGATTGCGCTTTGGTAAGCGTTGTAAACACAGCAACGTGTTTGCTTAATTCCTTAATAAATTTGTCTCCAAAATGCATGCCTTGTGCCTCAGGGCCAAGCTCTTTAGTGCCTAGTTCGGTGAGCTTTGAGTCAATTTTGTATAGGGCAGCTTTCCGCCTTTCGGGTTGACATGGCTATGTTGGCGTTGCCAAGTAGGCATAATGCCTTTTGTGCCCATTCACGCACCATGTGCGCATCTAAAGTGCCAACCGCCAAAGCCTCATCCGCAATACTGAATATTTGGACAAGCGGTCCCGCCATATCCATAATTTTATCTTGAGTTGCCTTCAGGCCTTGTTCCAAACCCTTACGGGGATCTTTTCCGGATTTGTTTAGGAAGGTGACGAGCAAAGGATCAAATTCTCGGGGTAACAGCTACCTTGTCTGGGATAAAAGGTCGTGGTCATTCTGCTTTTAACTTAGCTCTCACTTCCTTTTCCAAAGGCTTACACAGCCACATCCTGCAGAATTTAGCAATGTGGTCTGTAGAGGTCCACTCAGTCGACCGTGGGTGTTTAATGTACCTAGGGTCGAACAGGGGACAGCCAAGGGTATCCAGTAAAATATCCTCAGAAATGGGATTAGATTCAGAGGGGGATTTATTTAGTTCATGAGAGGGAAAATTCTCGTCCGAATACCCTGCATAGTATTCGTCAACCACTTGAAGTTGCCGGTTTCAGGTAGAACCCTCTAATGGGTCCAGGTTATAATTTGGATTATTATCCCGAGTATCTGGGTGTGGCGAAACCGGCCTCGCCACGCTGCTTGCCCGCCTCTTGCCTTTGGACTATGGACCAGACTTTATGAGAATGTGTTAACCCAGATAGCTATGCCATGGAGCCCATTTGTGTGGTTAAAGACTTCGGCTCCATAGCAATTGAACTGTGTGAATAGGATCTGAGCGCTCTTCAGTAGTTTTGTGCGCTCAGATCGCAGCTATCTGGGGATATGTGAAATGTCTGTGTGTTATGTGAAAAGGTTACTTTATGTATTTTAAAGTGTTTTGTGTCTTTTTGCAACCATGTGCTTAATGGAGTCTTGTGTCTATCCTGGGAGATAATTGAATTACTTATCTCCAGGATAGAAGACTCTGAAACTGGTTTGGGCCAGAAAGCCATGCTTCATTTAGTCACAAAGGACTTTTTACTAACTTTTGAACCCCTTGTCTGATTTGTGCCATTTTTGAATATGTTGTTCCCCTGAATGGATTGATTGTGAATATGTAATTTTATGTGAATGTGATGTATGGTTTTAGAGTTATGAAAGTTGGGTAGAAAGTATGTTTTAACTGTATGTATAATTGAGTTTCCTCTCAGGATAAGGGGAGGGAATATGTGGGATGTAACTGTGATGTGATTGGTTGTTTTGTAACGCCCTGTGGGCTGTACTATGTTTGTGGATTGGGAATAAAAGAGACTGTATGTGACAGTACAGGGAGTTCCTGTTTTAACCCTCAAAGTGAAGTGTCGTCTCATTATTGGGGGAAGGATTTATTGTATGCTGTTCCAGTTTGACTGCTAGGAGAGTAAACCTATTCGTATGGTTCCTATTCAACTGTCTACAGCATTCATATGCTTGAGAGGATTCATATGCTTCTCCGGTTCGGTGGTTGTGGTGTCTGCTGCAGTGCTTGGAGTCCTCAGGAAGCGCTAGGAGCATCTTTCAACGGAGGTATCCAGTCGGGGTGCCAGGTGATCCGTTACACTGGGATGGATAATCTAGGTGTTTTAGCCGGTGCTTTGCCTTTACCGGCGGTAGCACTATCGTCCTTCCAGGGGCGTTTGTGAGGGGTTTCCTCGTGGTCTGAGCCTTTTGACTCTTCCGAGTCTGACAGATGTACAATAGGAGCTCTGGAAGTGGATTTTGACTGGTCGTGGAAAGCTGCTAAGGCTTTTGGAATGGAGTCTGCAATGGCGTTATACAGCCAAGCTTTTAGCTCTGCATGGACTGCTGGTTCAGGTAAATCTGACATAATAGCGGTAAAGTGGGGTCACCACAGTAATATATAAAATATATATTTTTTTTATTTATTTTTTTTATAATAATTCAATAGGCGGTGGCTTTTTAGGGCAAAGTAACGCAAAGCGTTGTATCAAGAGTGGTGTCAGTCACCAATTGATCGTGGGGTCACCCACAAACAAAATGCGGTAGAAAGAGTAATGAGGGGGTCACCCTCAGGAGACAGTGAGGCAATATAAATATACTTTTTTTTTGGGTTTAATGTAACTTACCTGAATAAGCAGTAGAAGGCGCTGGAGAGCCGTGGAGAACACCGAGCTGCAACAGACGTTCCGGAATGGCGGAGATGAAGCCCGGGAAAAAGTCTGCGCAATACAGGGGCGATAGTGACGATAGGGGGGACGATCGCGGCAATGCAGGCGGTCATACCGCCTGCGGATGGCAGCCGGCCAGAAGCCACGATCAGGTTACTGACGCGGCTCTGCCAATAATCCTGATTGTACGTTGGTGTATAGATGGGTGCAGACGGTTTCGTTTATTTTAAAGAAACAGTGGCAAAACAGTAGTTGTGGCTTAGAGGAGGGAAAAACGTCCTGCAATTTATTGATATAAAGGATAAGGTAACTATTAAGTATTATAGGTATGTGAATGGTAGTTTAGAAGTAAAATTTACACCATGTTAATATATATATTTATAAACTGATTACAAGCTGTTAGACTCACCTTGGAGGCTAAGTAGCAAAGAAAGAGGAGCTGGGAGGAGCCTGATGACTGGACATACTCTATTGTACACTCTGATTGGTTAAATTTTTTACTTACTGTTAATTATTTCTTTGCTGCTGGGAGTTACAGTAAAGAAAGCAAAGCAAATATGAAGCCTCCTGTCTTGCCATAAAATTATGGTTAACCTGCATTTATATATAATATTTCAGAACATTAGAAACATGTGGTGTGGCTGGTTGAAGCTACCCCATCCACTTCTAGGAAGGCGTTAAAACTACGCTGGATAAGATGGAAGCACGTGGTTCAAAAATACCACTGTGACGTCATGTAAATTATAACCTTTGAAGCAGCACTGTGCTATTACAGGTTTCTTTTATAGACTGTACCCGTGATTCAATTATAATTTTAAACTAGGCTTTACAAGTGAGTGGCTGTGGTATGAAACTGCGGTCATATTTTGAGGCACGCCAAAAGATCAACATAGAAGTGGTTTCAATTGTCAACAGAAATCTGCATGATATGAGTAAGACCATGTTTTTTGTACTTTACAAGTGTATAAATATTGCAGGATGCTGATTGCTTGCACTTTGCTCTGTGAATATAAATTGCTGGTCTAAAAGTTGCACATACTTCATAGGTACATATGGAACACATTTATTTTATACTGACAGCAATTGATCTACACATAGGGTCATCCCATAAGGGGTCTAGGTGGGTTTATGGGACCCTGGCAGCACTTTTAGGCGGGATGCACTTTAGGCATTAAAGTCACAAAACAATGTCAGCTTTATGAAGCAGCTTTGGTGTATAGTTCATGTCCCTGCAGTCTCACTGCTCAATTCTCTGTCATTTAGGAGTTAAAACACTTTGTTTATGTAGCCTTAGTCACTACTCCCTCCAATAAAGTGCACAGCCTTCCTAAACACTTCCTACTAATGAGATCTAATGTTTACACCTCCTTTAGTGCAAATTCTGTTTTATTTAGAATTTCATATCTGCACTGTTAATAGCTTGCTAAACCTTGCAGGAGCCTGCTCTATGTAATTAACGTTCAATTTACAAAGCAGGAGATAAAAACTTCTAAACTAAGTTAATATATGATTATAAAGGAAAAAACATTCTTGCAGGCTGTGTAACAACCAGGGGAGGTGTGGCTAAGGCTGCATAATCATAAAAGTGATTTAACTCTTAAATGGCAGAGAATTGAGCAGTGAGACTTCAGAGACATGATCTATACACAAAAACTGTTTTATTAAATTAAAGTTGTTTTGGTGACTACAGTGTCCCTTTAAGGGGGATTTCCCTCCAAGAAATAACAGTGTCTGTGCGGATGTATGTCTGTATGAATCTGGGATTGTCTCTTAATATGTGTGTAGCTAACTACCCTGTGAGTAGTTAGCTATGTGTAAGTGTGTATAATTATATATGTTTATGTTTGCTTGACGAATTAATTATATGTGAGATGTTGGGGTCTCTGTGGGGCAGCATTTTATTCTTGGACCCAAGCAGCAATATGTCTTGTTAAAAGTTGGCTTAGCATACATGAGAATCGTGGTCCACTTGCAACTGCAATGCTAAACATCATTGCCCCTTTGCATACCAGCTGCAGAGCATTTTACTGTATATATCCAGATTAATTTACTGAAAAGGCAGAAAAGAGAGATTGTGGTTGTAGAACCGTAATCTTTTCTCTAACGCACTGATCCGTCCTCAGTGCATCCTCAGTTTGTATATTACCCGCTTCTTATTGTCTGAACACGGAAATCATAATTTGGAGGAGATAAACACGTTTTGCTTCATTACTAATTTCATTATTTATTGTTTTGTTCTTCATTACAGCAGAACTGCAGAGACGTGAACACAGTAAAACAACTTTTACATTTACACACTGAACGGAAATGCTCAACTTTAACAGACCTGGCTTGTTTTAAGTGTTGGGACTAATGAATGGGATAAATAACTGTACAATACACTGATGTGTTAAGGTTGCTGGGCAGGCAGTGACTGATACATAGCTGGATAAGCAATTAAGTGACCTAAGGTACAGGACTCAAGGGTTAGACTAAGGCCTTGTCACCATATAAGGAACACTCCAGGCACCATAACCATAGCTTGCTGCAGTGTTTACAGTACCAGGATTGCCCTGGTGTCATTCCATGCTGTCACCTAATGAGCTAAGCCTGCATAAAAAAACAAAACAAAAAAAAAACAGTTTTATTTTCAATCAGATATTAACTTCAATAGTTTTTATCTCCTGCTCTGTAAATTGAGCTTTAGTCACTCACAGCAAGCTATTAGCATAGCAGGAGATAAGAAATTCTAAATTAAACAATAAAAGAGGTGTAAACATTAGATGACTCTGTACAGTAAGTGTGTAGGAAGGCTGTGTAAATCACATGCAAGGAGGTGTGACTAGTGCAGCATAAACAAAACAGGTTAAAGGGACTCTCCAGGCAGCCCTTTTTACTCACCTGGTTCCAGCGCCGGGATCCTTGTGAAGCCGTGCCCCCTATTTTGTCAAAATGACGAAATAGGCGGGCGCGAGCAGGGAGCAATCAGACGCTTCCATTTGGAAGCGTCATTGCTCCCTTGTGTGCATGCGCAGCTTCGCCGCACATACGCACATACTTCATAGGGTGGCATTCATGCCGCCCTATGAAGTCCTGAGCGCACTACCGCGCATGCGCGCATGGTGTGCGCGTCCACAAGCTGAGCTGACTGACAGCTCAGCTCACGGTCTTTGCCCGCCCCTTCTCCTCTGCTGACAGGCAGGAGAGAGAAGGCGCGCACACAGTGCCTTCTCTCTCCTGCACACGTCAGATGTATTTTAATACGTCTGACGTGTAAAAGGCCTTTTTAGGGCCATCCATGATAGGAAGTCCCTCTGGTGGCCGTCTGAGTGACGGCCACTGGAGGTATTCCTATCAATCAATGTAAACACTGTATTTTCTCTGAAAATACAGTGTTTACATTAGATTGCCTGCAGGGAGCTATAGATCTCACCTGAACAACTACATTAAGCTGTAGTTGTTCAGGTGACTATAGTGTCCCTTTAACTCCTAAATTGGCATAGAACTGAGCAGTGAGACTAAGGGACATTATCTATACACCAACACTGCTTAATTACGCTACAGTTGTTTTGGTGACTATAGTGTCCCTTTAAGATGAATACAACAAAGGGGAAAGAGAGAGAGACTGGTAGAGTATTAGTGGGACAAAGACGGAAAGTTGGGCAAGAGAGACAAGGATTTAAAAAAAAAAAGAGGCTGGGTGATAGAAAGAAGAGAAAGATCTGGAGAGGGAGAACTAGCGAGATGAAAAAAAGGATATCAGACAGAAGGAAGATGTGGGACATTCAAGGGGGTGTTAACATGGACTTTTGCCTAGGGTGCTAAACATTCTTGCGACAAGCTTGCACCAATTACTAACTCCAATGCTAGCAGCTCCTACTCTAAACTGAGAATTTCTGCTGTTATCTACAATTGTATACCTCTTTTATTTTTCCTGGTTTCATTGTGATTGAACTGCCTTACATTTTGTGATGCTGTTACTATGCCTGTGATGTAATTTGTATAGAATTGTCATTGGCTCTTTATCTTCCAACCATCTCCCATGTTTTACCTTTTATACCATCTAACCACAAATCAGGTATAAAAACAAAATAATACAAGTTTTGGAGTACATTAAATGAAGACAATCTGAACTATCTTATTTAAATATTAACAATATTGAGTTAAGAATATAGCAATGTGAGCAGGAGTTTTCCCCTTGCAGAATGCCTCAGATACTATATAAGTGGGTGTATTTTTAGAACTGTACCACTGTCCTGTTGTTGCAAAACACAGCCACAGAAATTACAGAAACTATGCATAGTCCAAATATGATGAATCTAACAAGTATGCAGTAATCCTTCAGCAATTCAGCACAGCATGAGTTAAACTATTTCCATGCTGAGAATGTACTCAGCCACAAGCCCAGAACTGTCTGTATAGGACCCTTCAGTAAAGCCAAGTTAATTAACAGAGTCTGCCCCTCTCCAATGATTGCTCCTCCCCTCCTTGCCCTAGCCAAGCAGTGCCTAAAACATCCACCCCTCCCTTTCAAGAAGCCCATTACCTGCTTCCACCCTCCAGTGAACATCCATTCAAGAGCAGCATCCTTTCAAAACACCCCAGAATTTGTTTTCTTTTTTTGTATGGTTGGCTAAATGCACTCCCCTCCCACATTCCCCAAATATAATCCTTGAAGGGTAGCACAAAGGCTACATGTTTACAGATTCACCGTTAATGAATTGATGGTCATCAAACATCCCACCTTCCCTCCCATTGAAGAAAGTCACACATTTTGACAAGCCAAGAAGGGGGTCGTTTGGAAGCTGGTCTTAGGAGGGGCTGAAGAGCTGTCACAGGTGGAGATGCTGCTGTGGCTGCTGCACCCAAATTTCCTGCAGAAGGGTGGTGTCTAAAGGGTTCAGCTGTCCTTGCTCCTGTGCCTGTAACACTGAAGTCTGTAGTCGCTGGCAGACAAGGAGAGAGGAGACTGCTGCTGTTGAACTGCAGGCGATGCTGGTTTAGACTCTTCGTGTAAAGGAAGAATATACAATGTGACAAGGACAGGAGACAGGAGAAGATAGACTCAGACAGCGCCCTGATCTCAGTGTAAGTCGATACAAGAATAATGCCCTATACATGCCTTGTATGAGCCTGATGACCCTACTTCCAGGCTAGATCTCATGGAGACACATTGGGGGTATTGATTGCAGTGTTAATTATAAGAGTTTCACATATGCCTTTTGCCTGGGATTTAAAAATCAGTTTGATGTCCAATCCAGGGGAGTTACTATTCTTATAGTGTATTTTACACATTGATCTGAGCTGCTAGGCTTTCTCTGATTGTCATCTGTATTCTTCCTGTTGGTAGTGTACAATTTTAGTATGCTTTGTTTTATTGAATGTTCTTTCTTTTTTTTATAAAGCAGTGACAGCATGATTTATCACCATTCTAGTGCCAGAGGGTATACACACATTGACTTGTCCATCCCTCTTGCACTCTGAGGTTTAATTAGGTTATGCTATTGTCGATTTAGTAAAACAGTGAATGCAAATAAGATTTTATTTTAATAAGTGACTTTTGACTTCAGAAGGGCTTAACAAGGAGCAATCCATAAAATACCCTTAAAAGCGCCTTATTCTGCTCGGTGAGTGGCATTGCAGTCACTGTATCTGTGCTGCTGCTATCTGGCACTTGTAAGTCTGCATTCCAGTTGCCTTAAGGCAGGGGTCATCACCATGTATTAATAAAAACCTGGCAAACACAGCTGGCATACGAGAGCTGGGTGACAAAATGTCAAGTTTGATGGAAGCTCATATTACGCATTCGTAGAATAATTTAGAAATATGGAGATATATTTTACCTTTTGTTATGACAGGAGCATTAGGAATGGTTTCCTAATATGGTGCTTTGGATAAATTTGCTAGGTTGCTGATTATAAACACTACTCCAACCAGATAAACGTTTCCATTTTATATACAGTTGAAGGTTCCAGTCTTAGCTTATGTACTAATATGTGGTGCCTGATATATACATTCTTGCAAAATGTTACTCACCCCTGGCATCAAAATGATTAGGGTTTTTTTGTGTTTGTTTTTTAGGATTATTTATGTTTTTTAGATTGTAAGCTCACTTGGGCAGGACTGTCTTCACCTACTATGTCATACATGTTTTGTTAGAATTGTTTGTCTTGTTTTACCTGTTGTGCAGCGCTGTGGAATATGTTGGCGCTATATAAATAATTGGGATTTTTTGTTGTCCGGTTAGGGACAACCTTGGCTCCACAAACCTCTGTGAAATACATTTCCCATGATGCTCAAACAGCATCATGGGAAATGTGATTCACAAGCATCTGGATTGCCCTCTGTGTAAAGGCTCTGAAAAAAGGCAAAGCAAAACTGGGGGAGATTTTTTAGCTTAGTTTAGAACATCCCCATTTTATCACAACATAATGTATCTTTATTTGGGTATTGTCCAATGGATTGATGAGTTACTTGTATACATCAATGCTAAGTTGTGACAAGCCTCTATAGAGGTAACAAAAATGCTGGTGACAGCAGTAAAATGCCATATTATATAAAAGTTAAATATTTTCCTGTAATACAGAATTTAAAAAAATTACACATGTGGACTTAAGACCTGTAAGAGGTTAAATTTAGCTGAGCCAAGCGATGGCTTGGAGGTCTCTTAGTTGCATGATCTTGTGAATAGGCTAAGATGACACAACAATTCATGTATAGCAGATGTTGTAATGGCTGTGTTTAGTTAGAGAGCCTGACTATGACAGAATAGTAAGCAATGGATTCAGATATTGGCAGAGAGCAATCCAATCTGCATGCTTCGCTAACTGCCAGTCCTCTGTGTAATAGCTCTAACATTTTGCTGATAACTGCTTAACAAACTGCACACCATTTTCTTTTTGTAGTTTTTTTTTTTTTTTTTTAACATTCAGATGTATATCTCAAGCTGATAAATGTAGGGACTGCATTTTTTCTTTTATTTATTTTTTTAGCTTTGAACATTGCTCGGTGCTTATGTTGCATGGTGACATACTGCAGTATGGAGAGAGGGGGACAATTCTGGTTTGCTGATTGAAGGAATGAAAATAGGGGGGGATACTGCAATGCGTTTTGTGGAGCTGTTTGATACTCAGATCTGTCCTCATTAACCATGTAGCCAGATATTACAACCAGTGTAACAGCTGATACATATGAAGGAGAAAAAAAAAAAAAAAAGAATTCATTGGTCTTATTGATCTTTTTGACCTTTTATAAATTGCTTTGAAAGTGGCATTCTTGTCTTCTCCATGGTATATAAAAACAAATTATATTTGATCTAATTTTATTCTTTGATTATAATGCTCTGTGCATTGCCAGCATTAATCAAGGAATAGGCAGAGATATCTATGTAAACTCATTATTGCAATTTCACGTTTAGCGTAGTTGTATTTATTATTTCTACAATTATGAATCAAATAGGTGTGGGTGCTGTTGATTGTAGCTAGTGGTTAATGACCGCGGTGTCTTTTATTAGCTAGGGATAGGATTGTACCTTCAGAAAAAGGCAGTTTAATTAGTCCTATATTTTTTCTACAGCAATTTCGTTCGGTCATACATTCATTTGTGTGTCTCATTAAACAATGTCTCATTCACCAATAAGTGTAGCTGGCAAATTATAAATGACTAGCCTTTCTTTTTGATGTGGTGAATAGGGAGGAGACGCTTATGAACATTCGTGGGTAAGGACGCACGTTTTCTGCAGACTATGCATCCATTATAGTGATGTGATGGCGGAGATTGTCAAATGTACACTTAAGAGTTGTGTTTGCATATCCTTAGTGTAAGTATTGTAAGAATTTCATTACCAGATTGAGATATATTTTTGCAAGAGACAGCGAGAGCTTATGTGCTGACATTTACATTAAGGAGTTGTGTGTGTATTATTGTGTTGTATGACTTTTTAAGGGTGTTTTGGAATTAGTGAGACTGTGATTATATCTTGAGGTTTTCTGCTGACTAAACCTCTGATTGATCTATTGATCCATCCTCCTGTGAGAATGTCCTTGTAGACCCTTACAGCTTTTGCAATTAAAGCATCCTCATGAAGTATCTGCGTTTTCATGTGTGAATCAGAAAGGCGAATTTGGAAGCCAAACTGACTCTTTTAGAGGCAGTAGAAGATGGGGCATGACAAAGTCAAAAACTTTGTCTCGTGCAGTAACATTTCTTAGCAGTCAAAGCTTCCTGATTGCTGGGGTTTGTAAAACCCAGGCGTAAAGGAAATGTATAATGTATTAGACACTATTATTTACAGCTTTGCTGGCATGGTAATATTCTGGCTGTTAATCCATTGTATCTGAACTTCCTATAATCAGTTTAAGAAACAAAGTAAGTAGTCTAGAAGCACATTTTGATTTCAATCCACCTGTCATTTAAATATTGCTGTGCATGAGCTAGATTGCCTTATATCAAATTCAAATTAAAAAAATATACATTAAAACAATGTAAGGCAGTCCAAATGTGGGGTTGTGGTAGGTGTCCTTCGTAGCTGTTTGACTTGGCAGATGACCCTGATTTATAATTGTAAATAAACATTCCAATCACTATAACTGCTACAGCTTGCACTGTGCCTCCCTCCATTGCAAATAGCCAGACTATTTTGGAATGATTTGACTTCTCACCTGCTGTCCCCCAGTTGCAGCTCCCCATCACCTCTGTTAAAGCCTGCTTAGGAATTTTTATGAGCTCTCATGTGCTTAGCACTACAGTGTAGGCCTTAGCTTATTGGCTGAGAGCGATCAGCTGATATAGTATTCAAAAATAATTTGACCTCTTACAATGAAAGGGCGCCAAGGCAAGCTGTAGAGGTTATGGTTCTTGGAGTGTTTCTTTAAGTCAAAAACGTAATCACTGGTATCTGTTGAAATTGTGGATATGGATCAGGGGCATGGCAAGTAAAATAGATGGGGGATTCTTGTCCCAATTAAAGTGTTCCATGAATAAAGGGATAAATGAGATTTGTGCATGTTTACTGTGATGCATAACATATGATATATTGGTTCCACTAATTCTAAAGAGGTTTGTCATGCACTATTTGAGAGTCCCTTAAAAACATCCAAGTCAGACAGCCAACACATGTATGTATCCTGAGTTCAGATACCATAGTCATTCTACTTCCAGGTAAAGCCACAACTCCTAGACACTGTTTGGCATATGTGTCTTAAAAGTATCTGGCTGGCAAATGTATACATGATAAAAACCAAAATAATGTATCATTGTCTAGGTTTGCTTTTACCAATACAGTTGAACTATACACAGTGATATCATCGATCTTTTTGCACGATGTATTAGGAAAGATGCTTTAAAATTGCCTAACACTAAATGGAGGCACAGTGCCAGAGTGCTCCAGACACTATAACCAGTTCCATGATAATAAAGGGACACTGTAGGCACCCAGACCACTACAGCTCATTGAAGTGATCTGGGTGCAATGTCACTATCTACGGTTAACTCCACCTCTAGTGGCTATCTACCAGACAACCAATAGAAGGATTCCTGGTTTGAAACGGACCTATGGTCCGTTATCTGACGCTGGACGTCCTCACACTCTGCATGCTTGAATAATGCTTTCCTATGGGTAAATCCTATGTGAGCGTGACCATTGCCGCACGTGCGCATTAGGTCTCCCATGCTGATGTCATCTGGTGGGGGAGGAGCGTGGGCAGAGCCTGACCCAGCGCCGAGGGTCATCAACGCTGGATTCAGTTGAGTGACCCCCTTCAGCTCTGCAGCGGGGGGGGAGGGGCATGAGGGAGGGGGGCACTGCAGAATTCTATAGTGCCAGGAAAACGGCTTTGTTTTCCTGGCACTATAGAATCCCTTTAAATATTATAGTACTATAGTATCCCTTTAAATAATACAATATGTATTTACTGAAAACTCGCAAGAATGTAATTGTACTGGTTTCCAATTCCCAAAGGGCATGGGGACTTGGCAACCAATTTTACATGATTGCCTAAGAAAACAGGAAATTGGTACTGTGGTGGCGCAGTTATATTCATTGCTCTCTTTCCTGTATATGGTATTAAAGATAGACTCTGTGACATGAGATAATATTCTTGCATCTTCAGCAAGTTAAGTAGTTCTGTCAGCGGAAACAGTAAGAGCAAACTTGGTCACCTTGGGCCTAGACCTCCTGCTTACTTTTCTAGATCACCAGACATTGTATCTCTAAACTGATCTGTCCACTTCCCATAATATATGTGAAGGGGCTTCTGAAATTGTGAGACACGTGGATTTATAATCTTCTTCCCACAATTTTACACCAAAAATTATGTGACATATGGCATGTGTGGAAATGCAAAGAGTGCTACAAACAAAATGGCACCTACATTTTCTGCTTCATAGCATAATAGCCTTAAACACTTAAAAAATAAAAAATATATTGCAGCAAATTTCTCGCTACCCAGCAAATAACACTACTGAGAACATAGCATTTATTCACATGATTACCTCAGCATTCTATTTGCAATATATGTTTATCCAGTTACTTCCTTAGGAAGACACTACTATAAGTCATGATTTGTATTACAAGTGTAAGAGTGTTATAGCTGATGATAATAATAATGTTAGTAATTTGATCGCCTTATACCTAGATGAATATTGAATATATTATGGTCTATAACCTATAACCCAGAAATGTTTAATGTAAACCAAACAACAGATTAATTTGAGGTTGTTTTTCTGTAAACACTGTGGTGCTTTGTACAGATACCAAAGGATATCCTCCAGGATGTTGTTTAAATTAAACAACATCCTGGAGGGATTCTGTGAATGGGAAATAAGGGCTGACGCATCTGAGCAGATCTGTGACAATAGCATCATATTTACATCCTTCCTGCTAAATGGATCATGCAAGGCTAAGCGTTTCTGGCTTCCCATGTATTGTGAGCCAGATACATAGTATTTGTATTGCTAATGTCTTAGGCTGGCTGAGGATCATGGGAAAAGCACGTCACAAATATTTGTTAGCTCTAGCATAAACAAATCTGCCCTTTGCTTATGAGCTGATAAAATAGGGTTTAAATTTGTTGGTGTTCTCTTTAAGGATTCATTCAATAAATGCTTGAATAGCATGCTGCAGCCTCATCAAGGGTTAGTTTAAAGCATGAGCAAGCAACATGCCACGCAATCTTGTCATTGGGGATCAACATCTCGTGCAGCATCATTCACTCACCTAAAGCTAAAAGTATTTGTTAACCACTAAATGCTTACACAGAAAATATTTGAAAGTAGTCATTATGTTACAGCGCATTATATATGTAAATGTGTGTAACAGTTTAAGGCAGGGGTGCCCAAAAGGTAGATGTTGTAGAACTACAACACCCATGATGTTTTGCATGAGTTTAAAATGACAAAGCATCATGGAAGCTGTGGTTTTATCACATTTTTGTCACCTCTGTTTTAAACCGATAAAGTTATTTAAAGAAACACTATAGCGCTAGGAATACAAACCTGTATTTCTAAAGCTATAGTGTCCCTGTCCCTAGACCTATATATGTCTTTCCCCTCTTGAAAAAAAAATAAAGGAACTATTTGACTTATTCTAGCACCGAGGCTTCCTTGATGCTACTTACCTCTCTGCCTGCCTCCCGCAATGTCACGGAGGAGGCATGGCCTCCTTCACGATGGTCCAATCAAGTGCTCTGTTAGAGACTTAATGCACATGCACAGCGAGCATCGTGCATGCATTCAAGATTCCTCATAGGAAAGTATTGTATTCAGTGCTTTCCGATGGCCTTTTTTTGTTATTTTACTGAGCTCTGCTTGTCAGTTTGACATCCACAAGTGGTAGACTTAAAGGATCACTATAGGGTCAGGAACACAAACATGTATTCCTGACCATATAGTGTTTAATCCACCATTAAGGTGTCTTACCCCCCCTTGGCCTCCCTATAAAAGTTTAAAACTCACCTTATTTCCAGCACTGGCTCTGCCCCCTTTGTGACATCATCAAAATTGCAGAATTTTAGCCAATCCAATACTTTCTCATTGGGAATGCATTGGATTGGCTTAAATCGGCATGGGGCAGGGCCAAATGCCATTTTGGCTAATCAGGACCTCCTGATAGAGATGCATTGAATCAGTGCATCTCTATGAGGAAAATTCAGCGTTTCCATGCAGAGAGTGGGGACGCTGAAAGGCAGGGCTGCTTACTGTGCAGCTCTGAACCAGGAAGTCACTCCAGTGGCCATCTGAGGAGTAGCCATTTGGACGTGTCCCTAGGGGCAATGTAAACACTGCCTGTTCACTGAAAAGGCAGTGTTTGCATGAAAAAAGCCTGAAGGTAACTATTATACTCACCATAACAACTACATTAAGCTGTAGTTGTTCTGGTGACTATAGTGTCCCTTTAACCTTGCAATGTAAACATTATAGTTTCTGAAAAAACTTAAAAGGTCAGACATACTGTACCCAGACGGCTTTATTGGTATGAAGTCATCTGGGTGACTTTAGTTTCCTTTTAGGGCCAAAGACAGAAATATAAAAGTGCAGTGCTATTAGATGATGGATTTATGTCTATTTCTGCATACATTGGATGAATTGGTTTGGGTGACTATGGTGTCTTTTTAAATATTTAGTATGTTCTGGTACTCTTCCACGGTTACTCGCTAAAGGGTGAATTGTCAGAAATGAAAAGTGAATTAAAAGTGATTTTAAAATTTTAAGCTAAAAGTGCAGAAATGGGCAATTTATTCACATCAACTCTGTTTCTACTTTGCTTAAAATCTAATATTACTTTTAGTTCATTAATTTTAAATCCCTGAAAATTCACAATTTAGTGAACAATTCTGAATGCCTCCTTTGACCTGTGTCTCCTGTGTGATGCAAGTTTTGTAAGTTGCATAGTTACCTAATAACTTGGTTCACCTACCTTTGATAAATGTTCGCTGATTTTGACAGAGTTGCCATATTTTTTGCAGGACACTTTTATTCTGTTTTCTAGAGGGCAAGGCTGGTAGAATTCACATGCTCCAAGTGTAAAATTCCTGAATTAATGATTGTGATACATGATGGACATTATTATTATTAATTTTATTATTGGTATTTATATAGTGCCAACTAATTCCGCAGCACTTTACAATATTATCAAAGGGGGGACATTTGCAATGAGACAATTACACAGTGACACAGGAACAATAGGTAGATGAGGGCTCTTCTCAAACCAGCTTACAGTCCAGAGGACATCATGAATTATATTTATTGCTTGTCAGCAAATTTAATCCCTGCCTGACACAAGTGTCCCACAAAAAAACATGGTGAACGAGCAGCCTTTTTCTGCACTTATACAGAGTTATTTACTTAAGTGGGAATTTAAAGTGAATTTGAAAAATTAAGGCCAGTATAGGTTAATTTGAAAAAATCTCTAGTCAGATATGCTGTTTTGGCCTATAATTTATAACTCATTTTGAATTCTCAGTTTAATGAATAACTCTGTTTGTGTTAACAGTAGGCCATGCCTCCTCAATGACGTAACCTTGGTGCTGGAAAGAGGTAAAAACTTTAAGTTTACTAGTTATTTTGGGACACGATGAGGGCTGTATAGAACAGAGCCTCTACTGTATAGTGTTAAGAATGCAGGTTTGTATTTCTAACGCTATAGTGTTCCTTTAAATTTGAAACTTCATGTATCTTCATTGCTATCCAAATATTTAAGGACATAACTTTAAATTCCATTTAGATTTAGGTATGCTGGCTCTCCACCACCTAACATTAGTCTCTCTTTTAAGAGTGCATGTAATTTCATAAATGTGAAGAAAGGAAACAAAATAGCATTTATGTCACATCTGCTGTCAGTCATATTTGCCCCAGACAGAAAAGATAGTTGGTAACCCGTAGAGATGACAAAAATCTTTATAGTGGGAAACAGATGGCATGAGTGACAGCAATGAGCTCTATCAAATGTGCTTGGGCTTTTCTTATTGTAGCCTTGCACCTGGCATTTGTTAATGTTTCATAAACTCAGTCACTGAGAAGCTAGGTAAATGAATTCATGTATATGTTACTATATATGGTAATTTCACTGGCTGTGCTTTAGCTGTGATACAGTAAAACACATCCTGACTGCTTTAGGTTGGATACCTTGCCTTTTGTGATTGTTAAGCTCCCTTGGTTAATAATAAATCACATATGAGACCCATTCGCATTTTAAGTATGTTCCTCAAATCATATTTTTTTTATCAAAAGCATTTATATTCCAGGAGTTCCTTGTGAACATGGTATAGTGCCAAGCAAAAAAAAAAAAATGACTGCTCACATCTCTGAACAGTTTTCTTTTGTGCTGTCTGATTATAACCCTTTGAGAGTTGGAGAAGTGTGTAAATATATAAACATGGTGGTCCCACACTGTGATTTTTGTCAAGCGGCATGCCTTTTAGAGATTTGCACTACAGTCTGCGAATGGAAGAGGCCATTACAGCGATATGGATTATACTCGATGTTTCAATAAATTGTGTTTTTATGAGTGAGTGCACCACACGTCGCAAAGATCACTTAGAACACCATCTGGAGCAGATTCACACCATAATCATTTTACACATTGACTCAGGGATAGGCAACCTTCGGCACGCCAGATGTTGTGGACTACATCCCCCATAATGCTCTTATACCCATAATGCTGTCAAAGCACCATGGGAGGTGTAGTCCAAAACATCTGGCGTACCGAAGGTTGCCTATGCCTGGTGAGTCACTATACTTTCTCCTGGTTGTGAGTGTTGACATGCATATATCTGATTTGTGTCTTACATGATCTACTGCATACTTTATGTTTAACTCTTTTAATTGATGGTTGTAGTTTTGAATAATGTTGTACATTAAAAGCATTACTCACTAGCAATATTTCTGTTGTGATCTAAGTTTTTTTTTTTTCATTTATTTCTAATTAGTGATTATTTCAATCATGAGAAGTTTGCACTGGCACCCATAAAAAATGTTTTTTGTTTTTTTTGTGATCACTAAGTTATTTTGTAAAGTTATACAATATGCTTCATAACCAGTCAATGGATTGGAGTGTATGTGGTGCCTGGAATTTTGGGGCATTAGGTAACTAAACAGTTTACTCTCAGGTCAGAGATTCTCAGCCCACTGCTGCCTGGGCAATGCTTCATACCAGGGATTAAGGCAGTGATTGGTCACAAGTGTTTATCAGATGCTCTCAGACTGTCACTGCCCATAACCCCTGCTATTTCTGCCATTTACTCATTGTAAGCTGGGCTGTAGGCTGCCAGGAACAGATAATTTCTACTAAGTGAGTAAACCATTTAGTAGTTATGTGCAACTGGTCACCTGTGGGCCGCTGGCACTATAACCACTTTAATCAATTTAAATCTTTTTGGTTCCTCCAGTGCTCCTTTAAATGGACATTCAAAGCAGGATAGAAACCAATAGAATGTCTTTCAATATTTAACATTTTGCAAACAGAATCACTCATATAACTGCCTCAACATATTGTACTGATTAGCTTGCAATAAGTATTTAGGTGCAGTTCCTACATTTTTATCAAACAGTTTAGCTTGCTCACAGTCTATTATTGAGTCCAAGACAGATATATTAAGAAGATCTCAGAGAAAGCAAAGGGGTTGTACATTTGGTACTGAGAGACCCAGATTCTCAAAACACTCAAAAACAGTCTGACAACCAATGTGGAGACTGCACCCAAAGACTCCTTGCACTAAAACCACTGCAGTAATCTTTTATTGTGCTGAGAGGGACCATTCAAGATTACTTTATCAGTTGGATATACAGTGGGGTTTATCTCAAGTTCCTTCATGTAAAACAGGCCCACTCACATGCAGTTTTGGTGAAGCAGTTATCCCTTGTGTTAGCTGACTCATCAACTTATGTTCTTTGATGTAAGACCTCTGGAAGGGCTGGAAATACAGATGGCTTGTTAATTCTTGCTGTTCTTGCATTGATAAAAAAAAATTAAAAACTGGACATATAAGTATTACATAAAAAACAAAAAAAAACAAACAACATATATATACATACACTTAAAACATTTCCCACAAGCATTTATAAGTTTTAACAGAGTGTGCTACAGTCTGAATGCACAGTACTTCTCTCCCATCTGACACAATGTGTGTTTAAATTCAGTTCTAACATTAATTTCTCAGCACTAGTACTTCCTTTGAATAAAATGATCTGTTTTTAGTGGTAATATGGTGCTTCATAACAAACAGGAAAAGCTCCCACTACTTCATATCAACTAGAATTTGGAAGCATGCCACGACAGCAGAAGTACGTGAAGTAATGCACCATTATTTTGCTTCAATATTTATTATTTATTTATATGTTACTGGTATTTATAAAGTGCCAACATATTCTGCAGTGCTGTACAACTAGGGGAGAACGTACAATATACACAGACAAATAAAAAAGGGAGAGAGGGCCCTGCCCGTAAGCTGATAACTAGCCATTGAAGCTCTTTTATACAATGTGCTTAGCTAGATAGCCTGTGAGCTTACAATCTAAAGGTTGCACAGTAGTGCTTATGCCTATATTGCTATTAAGCACATATGCAATCTAAATTCCCTTTTGTCAATGGATAGTCCACATACCATTAAAAAAACCTCTTCCACTTGATTCAAATTGGTAGTTAACATTATTTATATTGTATAGTAAGTTGCACTTGAGAACTGTTACACAAGTACCTGTCACAGTTTCCTCAGTTTACACCATGCCTGGGGTAAAGCATCTGATTTTAGATCTTTGGCAACTGCTATATTGATAACATGCCTCCCAAAATTTCAACTGGCTAAAAATGGACAGCGGAGAAGCTATTCCAGAACTTTTAAGTAACTTGACAAACTATTGATAGCCATTTACTTGGCTTACGGGGTTTATTTAAACAAACTAATTTTTAAACACATTTATTATAGTTTAATTGCTCATTTCTATGAAATGTATTGCTGTAATACTTTATTAAGAGAGACTCAGGTATAAACAATATGGGAAGAGGGATTTGGGTCTAGAAAAGGATCATCCTTCCTGAAGAAGACCATATTGAGGTATGCAACACTGCTTCCGGGAGTACTTTTCTAGTGGCCAGTTATCATTGGTACTTCTTAAAGAGTCACTCCAGGCTAGAATTTACAACGTGTCCCATACATCTGTTGAGGAGCCAGAAAGACAAAAGCCACAATGACATTAAAGGGACACTATAGGCACCCAGACCACTTCATCACATTGAAGTGGCCTGGGTGCAGTGTCCCTTTTCTCTTAACCTGTTTACATTGCAGGATTAACACTGCCTCTAGTGGTTGTTTACCATATTGTAACCCTTTATTTATCTGGGGACCACAAGGGATAGAGTAGGCCAGAAGGCACTATAGTGTTAGGATTACAGTTTTGTATTCCTAACACTTAAATTTTCCTTTAAATCCCTTTAGGTGCCCGGGAGGCTGCTTTGTGTTAAATTTCTTAAATGGACACTTTAAGCACTATAACCACCATAGCTAAGGCTAATCATTCTCAGGACTCTCAGGCTATGCATGCCATAAAAAAAGTTCATTTCTGCATTAGCTAAACTGCAACAGTAGAGCAGGGCTTTGGGGGCCCTGAAGATATCTGTCTTTGTAAATCGGACTGAAAAGTGTATGACACTGCCTGCAGAGTACAGTACTCTTTGTGATATAGACACTGCTACGAACTGCAATGATTATGGTGCTCAAAGTACCTAAGAATGTTCAATTAAAAAAAAAAAAACTTATTGAATGGCAGGAATTATTGATGCTTTTATTTATTCCCTGCTATGTGTTATGCTTACAGTTTATGTTCATAAGTAAGTTGTCCACAATGTGGTAGGTGTTAGGATCTCAAAATAATTTATTGTTAGAGTTAGGGAAGATATTTCACACATTGTAAAAAATGACCAATGGCTTGTTTCATTGTCAGTGGAAGGGTTAAATGGCATCTGGTTAGCAGCTGTACATACAGACTTCTACCACCATGACCACTTTCAATCGCAGAAGTGTTCATGGATAACTCGAAAAGACCAGTAAGACACGTTGATGTAAGACACATTGAGAGCTTCTAAGATTGTTTTTAAAACCATATATATTTAGCTTCTATTTTAACATAAGCAAATATGTGTATGCTAACTCTTAAGATAATTATTAGGAGTGAGATTTATCACAGCAAAACTGGTGCTATTTGGGTGCAAAGTAAACATTGAGAGACATTCCTTTCCTAGTAACAACACAAATGCATCAGAATATATGGTATACGTTAAAAACCTTGTAAATAATTGGCCATCTTCATCCTTTAATCATTTGAACTAAAGACTCTTCAGCCAATCAATTAAGATTTGACATCAGACCTTTAACATTCACACAGATGTAAAGACCAGAAATGAGTCACAAAAGATGAGCTTCCTTTAAATAAATCTGGTGTCTGCTTTTTAAACTCATCTACAGAGAAAGGAAGTTTTTTTTTTTTTTTTTTAATTAGGAGTATAAACATTTTAGTGTTTTAATTAGTCATTTCCTCAGGTCTCATAACTCTTTACTCACTAGCTAGATGTTCTTTAAAGGATTACTCCAATTATTTTTAAATAAACCTTTCTTTCTTTTAAATGCCTTACTGGGCATCAGTTAGTAGGCCCCTCCTTATAAACCTGTAAAATAAGCATAAACCTAGCTGGAATCCAGCGCCAGACAAAGCTCGGCTTGCTGGTTTCCACACCCTGTCTGACATCACTGCTTCCTTTTCAATGGTCCAATCAAGTAATTCTCGTAGCGAAGCATTTGATTGGACTGTTCTTACCTGCTCAGTGCGCATGTGCACACTCTGAGCCACAGAGAGGAGCAGGAAGTAGTAGGTGGATAAGTGATGCAGAGAGGTGGGGAATTAAATAACAAAAAATTGATAAATCATAAGAAATATAGGGAGGTGGAGAAGGCTGAAATGATAGCAGAAGAGGGAGATTCAATCTTCTTCTTGTAGGTCCGCCCTCAGAGCAGCCTGCAAGAGTAAAAGCTCATTACGTCTATCGCCAGGTGATTGGAGTAGCTTTTTAACCCTTTGAGATATTAGTACAGCAACAAAATGGAGTATGCAAACTTGACAACTGTATGAGATCGAGAGAGAAGGGGTGACTGGTCCAAACCAGTACTCTGCCATAAAGAATCGTGTGTGCAGGGTGCTCAGATATGGACATTGTTGCCTAGTGTTGCACTAGTGCAGATAACCATGCCACAATGCTGCACTTTTTTGTTTTGTATCGATATGCAGAGGACAAGGCATGCATTGCTTGCACATAATCTAAAGTGCCAGTCATTCTGACATAATACTACAGAGTTGCACTGCTTGATAATCTGGTAAAGCTTTTCACACAAGGCAGCTGTGACACAAGTGGGATTATTCGAAACATGGGCAATATAGAGAGTTGAACAGTGACAATTTCAAATTGACTTTAACACTAATGGTACTTTCTCTTTTATTTCCTTCCACTTAGCCCATGTTGCTATAATGTGTACATTTGTGAAAAACTAACAATACACAATTCCTATATTGGTGACAGTAATATTCTTTTTACTTGGTTCAGACTGGGAGGAGATTTCGTAATCTTGTGAATAATATTGAAATTGGGAATCAGAGGTTTTTTTAATGTTTTTTTTTTCTTGTTACTTTTTGTACGAAGGCTTAAAGTGTGAAAATTCCAGGACATTTCCCAACAATTCCCGGCTATTAGTGAATAGCCCTATTTGTGCATGACAAAGCATACAGAGTTCTCCCTTGCTATTCCTAAAATGGGTGCAGTAACTTTGCTTGGGGGTGGGGAAATCAGGGAATGAGTGGGGCTAAGTGTCATTCGTTCCCCTAATTTAAGAGAAATGCATTTTCAGAAAGACTGGAAATTAAATTGTAATCTTTGACCGTATGGGAGTGGTAAACTAACTAGTTCCCAGAAACACTGTACTGCAGTATCAATTTTAACAATAATCAATTTAATGCATTTCGGTTCCCATGCATTCTTTTAGTAGGTAACATTTCCTCTTCTTGTTCAATACATTTAAAATATACTAATTTTTTTGCATGTTCATGAATTGAAAAGATGGAAATGGACCTGTGACTCATTTCCTTGTAGAATGTTAACTAAAGCATCTGTTCTAAGTTTGCCAGAAATTACTGTCATTGTTATTGAAATGGGTAACATTTGCCAAGTATAGAATAGTTTAACAGTGAGCAATGAAAAAGGAATTACTATATATATATATATATATATAAATATATATATATATATATATTTATATATATATATATATATATACATATATATCTTTATCTTTTGAGTGCTAGTGGCAAGGCCAAATACACTAGTACACCTCTGGCACATCGATAGTAATTGGTGGGTTATTTATGAGAAAGCGTAGCCTATTCCTTCACAGTAGTGATAAATGTTTGAATTATAGATTTTACTGAAATACAAATTCTATCTGATAACAAACAGATGGCTGGCTTAGTGACACAGAGAGTACATTTAACACCCCTAAACTGTAGATAATACATTAACATGTTCCTAGGTTCCAGTGTCATTTTCATTCAGTTGAGACCATGAAATTTCCTTCAATCCAATGATTCTCCTAAGGAACGGCAAATATTTTAAAATGTCATGAGCACTGCACCCAGATCAGATCACTTCATTGAGATGTCTGTTAACTCCAAGCACCATAAGAGGACACCATCCATAGGAAAGTAGTCAAACAATTTGAGAAGAGATTGGCGGCTTAGCTGTGGTCTTCTGGTCACTTGCCGCTGCTTCTAATGATGATGGAAAGCAGTGAACTGAGCTAAACCTGATGGTACAGGGAGGCACTCATTACCTGAGAACAGTCAGCGTGCTGGCCATGCACGTTGTCAAACCATTCTTAAACAGTTTGGCTATTTATCCTGGGAGTACTGGCTCCTTAATCTAAACATAGAGCTGAAGTGGTTATGGTGCTATGACTGTTTATCAATCTGTTGGCATGCACTTCTCAGGGGTCTGAGAGCTTACTCTACTGTTTGAATCTTAAAAATGCACATATCATGTATGGAGGTAAATGTGAAGTTTTCTTACATCTGTGTTAGCTGGGAAAACATTGTCTTCACCGTTTTCTGATAAAATATATAGGATTCATTGTGGGAACTAAAAGTGCTGCAACAAAACCTTCTAATTACACTAAACAGATTTGTATCATCTTTAAATTCTTCACCAATTCCTGAAATTATAACCCTTCAATTAACTCTTAGAAGGTTTGATGGATAACCCCTCCTCTAATTTAACAAAGCTCCTCCATGCCTAGCTTAAACCATAAAAGCCTACATGTATCTGCATGCAGCTGAATTAGTTCATTTTTTTTTTTTAAATAAGCAAATTAAAAGGGTACAAGAATTGAGTTATTTTGAAAGCTAATAGAACCAGTACTATGGCTTTCGAGAGAAAAAAAACATTTTGTCACAAAAAAAGGCAATATCAGAGATAACAGTGATCCCTCAAAATAATCAAATATAGAAAGCTTTGAGTTGTCTGTCAACATTCTGTAATGCATATCCCATGAATACCTGCTGGGATAAAAACATATGCCCAGTGTTCTCTTTGACTACAGAGGGAAGGCTAGGATCAGCTGTGAGTATTTAGCCACTCCTTGATCCTTATAAAAGCTACCGATTTACAGCAAGAGAAATTCAGAGGTCACTTATTTCTAACTTTACTTTATGCATCTATTTTAGATGGTGTTCAGTTCCAGCCTGGGATTTTTTTTTACATATATCTTTACTGTGAATTAATCTCTTTTCCATTTTCAATTATTTTTTTAATATGTTATGTTGCACTGGCATTTTAAAAAGGATTTAGTTTGCGTTGTATTAAATATACATGAAATAAGTGTAAATTAAGCATTAGTAAAGGCCAATCATACACATCTGGAGTTCTAGAGATCGAAATTCTTCATTCTTGTCTTTTATAACATGCTGGAATCTTTTTTTTATCAAATATAAACTCGACACCTGGAAGCTACTCTAAGCTACTTCTCATTTTTGGAAAATCTAAGGGCATTTGTCAATTCCCAGGATTTTTAATATTGTGTTTACTTATCCCATATATTTAACACATATCTTAGGTATCGAAAATATGAATTTAAATGTAGAAATAGTGACAATGATATTAACCAGCAAAGGCATGGTCCCTGTCCCTGTCAATCATTGTTATAAGCTCTGAACTATTTTGTCATCGTACCTAGTAAGTGGATGAGAAGACACCGAATAGTGTTTGCATTTTTGGGCACCCTTCAACTTCCAGAACAGTGCCTTTTTACCGAAAAATACTTGCCTCTCAGAAAAAAATCCATGTATTGGGAATGGCGATATAGGAGCTAAGTGGGAGTCTTAGTAAGAAGCTCACTGTGTCCAGCCTCTGTAGTAGTTGAATTAAAAAAAACCTATAAGGATTCTTGATATTGAGGATTCTCTGCTCCTTTGATACTTTTTATCTAGCAAAAATGCAATTCGGAAAGTGTCTGTCTGGAACACAGTGTATCCTGTCCTTGCCCGACCATACCCTGCTGTTGACAATAGCATATCTGGGAGTTTTGTTAGCATTTCATAATTCTGCATAGTTTGAAGTTGTGTTTTCCCACTCCAATATGTGTATCATTCTACAATTGATAATAAAAAAGTACCGACAGTTTGTTTTCAATGTTACATGTGTTTATCCATGATTCCAAAAACAATTGCCAACTTTGCAAGAGACGGAAATTGGCATCATTTGTTATATAATATGTTTAATATGTTTTACAAAACATTATTTTTGGACAGTTTTGCTGTGCATATGTTTACTTTCATCTTATCAAATAATTAGAAGGTGACACTAATATTAGTAACAGAGGATGACCAGAAGAACATTGTACATATGCTGGCACTTCATCAATGAAAATGGCAGACTAGATTGTTTCACTGTTAGAAGGAATTGAATCAATGAGACCACATGCTATTATGTTCCAATGCACCATACCAGTGGTTTCGATTTTTTTTAGGTTTAAGGCACCCTTAATATTCTTCCAAGGTGCACCAAGTGAAAAAAAAAAATTTCTACCTTGTATATCTGTACAGCGCTGCGGCATATACTGGCGTTATAGTGTAATATACAGTACAGTGTTGGTGTTTTAAGGGGTGCCTGTTCAGCAGAAATGTTTCCCCGGTGCTCTAATCATACCATCGGAGAAACATTTTGCGGTGCCCCTGGGTCCCCGTTGCGGCACCCCAGGTTGCAGCAGCACACAATTTGGGAACCAACATAGAGAGGGCCCTGTTGCAAGAATTTATTTGAGTGCCTCTATCGCAACACAGATATACACCTTCAGATATACAGGTAAACACATGCAGACACATAGACACTCTGACACACACATGCAGACACACAGATAGACACAATTATTATTATTATTATTATTAAAGGGGCCAGCGCACGACCAGGCCCCTGAGTACACATGCCCATTGGGTGGCCTTAATTGTATGGGCCACCCGATGGACCACTCAGCATGCGGGATCCGGTGCAGACACAGCTTCCAGGGTAGGATGAGCATAAATTACTACCATTTTAATTCGAGTGTTGCTGTCTAATGCTCCTGCTTAAGAAGGGTTATCTCTTCATACTGGAAAATGAGATCTGGAATTGTTAATATTTTTTAGAGATTGTAATTAGTGAAAGTTTATTAGGGTTATTCACTACAGTCAAGGTCAAAATAGTCAATCTGGAAAAATTCTCTAAATCAGCTAGGCCCTAAATTAGAAAATTCACTTTAAATTCTCACATTAGTGAATAACCCTGTATATGTTAATACAATTAATAGCAACATTGATGGCTGAGGCATTCAGAGTTCTCCCCTGTTGCAGACAGAATTCAGATTTTGCCCAGATTTCACTTAAACCTGTCCTTTTCTTTCAGTTTAACTGCTAGTAGCAATCGTAAGCTTTACTTTTATTTGTCCTAAGGTCCGAAGGTCTCATGGTCCACCTATGCTTTTACAGTTGTATGTGTGGCTCACAGTACATGAGACACTATGAAAGCAGACTAGAAAAAATAATTTGAATTGGCATTTTTTTAAATTTATGTTAGATCATTGTCTTTTCTGGCAGGTTGTAATTATGCCGATGAATCATGCAGTGTGGATCATGTGCTTTTGGCACTAATTCACTTTTATTTTATGAATTATATAAATCAATCTTTAATAATATGTCCTTTGTCATTATTCAGAACAATCATGTGAATGTTGTGAAATGTTTTCCCCAAGGAAAAGAGATTAGACGTGCACCACTGAAACAAAACATTAACTTACTGCTGAAAAATACGAAGTTAGAAAAATGAAGAACATCTGTCCCAAAATTAATTCCTCGGTAGTTAGTAAGAATATACAAATGCAAATGTTTTCAAGATAGTTTTGTCCGCTGCTATGGCAACCACATTCAGCTTACCTGTGACCACTTACATGTCTACATTCTAGCGTTAATCATAACCAATGGAATTTATGGAGGGGAGAAATAGCATGAGATTAAAGGGCATGCTCTGTAACCACCAATGTTCAGTAGATTTGTTACGGTGCAAATATTCATTTTCCTTTTTAATACAGACTGAAAATAATTTTTTTCCCTGCAGAATCAAGTCTCCTCTGCTGGAACTCAGCCTTCACTTTATATAACAAAATGTAAAAAACAACTGTCACTCACCAAGACTATGCGGTGGGTGCAGTGGCTTTGTTCTCACGGATCAAATGTAGAAGCATAAATGAAAAACAGTGCAGCTTCCTTCTTCAAAGCATTCAGCAAGTCTTTATTAGTGCCATCATATTTTTATGTATTTTCAGTGAATATGATTCTATGGGGTTTATGAATAAAATGTCTTCTGTACTGAAAAGGTCTAAGTGAGACAGTCACTGTAACGGAGCTCCCTGTACCCCTGGCTGGGTACCTCTGCCAAGGACTGCTTCCTAGCTGGAAAAGGGTACAAACCGCAGCACTTCTGCCACAGTCGCCGTGGCTTGACTGGGGTCCTGGAACCGCTCCCTCCTGGAGCCAAATGGGGATTTTGCTCTAGACACCTCCAGGCACTGGACGACACTCAATCCTGGGAGCTCTAGTCCTTACAAGGACTTTCCCTGTTGAATTCTGCACACTGGGACAGTGATTAAATAATGTAAAATAGGTGTGGGTATCCAGGAGCTACGTGATATTACAGAATATATGAGAAATTAGGTAAGTATAACCTTAAGTGCACAACCTTATAATGTAAAAAAAGAGAACAATGGTTAAAGATTACAATAAAATTAGAGACTCAAATATATGGTAAAATAACATGCATAACACACTAAAACCATAAAGACTTAATACCAAAACTTGATGATTATAAAGAAATTGTGTGAATCCTAGATAATACTCCAAATAATAATAAAATAAAAAAGTCCAGATTGGTTTAAAAAGATTGCTTTAACAGTCCACAGGTTAAATCGAATGATTAGATCCAGTTAGTGCAATAATAATGTATCATAAGTAGCTATGACCCAACTTGTAACAACATTACTGGATAAACAAGCACCTATGACTTTGATATACTTATATTGTAAAGATGTAACCAAATCCAGAATTGATACAATCGGCAGTTTATTATAGACAAACTAAATGCCTTGCATTAAAAGCTGATGTTATTATATTCCTAAAGAAATAGTAACTATTGTTGATTGTTAAAAAATGAAGATTTTATTGAAAAATATCAAACTGTATAAAAATTAAAAATATAAAAAAAATGGTGAAATGCTGAGGTAGGTGAATAGTCAATTTTGTCTCAGATAAAAAAGAAGTAAAAACCTGTAATCCAGACCCGGATGCCAATGGATTGTGTAAGAGTTGATTCCTCTTCTATCTCCTCGTTGCCGGTGAGGACGGCGTGTGATTTCCTTCGTCCTCCTCCTCTGACCTCATATCGAGGGGTGGAGTATGAGACTCACGAGGATGATGTAAACACGACTAGATACCGGGTCCGGAGTGATGATACTCGACAGGCATGCACACAGAGACTCGACTTTCTCCTCCCAGATTCAACTGCTGGTTGCCTTACGCGTTTCGTAGGGTAGGCCTACTTCATCAAAGCCTCATGCGAACAAGATGGCCGCCACATCGTGGTCATCCTTAGTAAATACGGCCACCCAGACGAACACTTAGAATATTGCGGTGTAAATTGCTACAAAGTATCAATTAGGCTTGACAAGCTCCAGGGTGGTCTCCAGTGCATGTGGCTGCTCGGCTCCCGAACCATATAGTCCAAATACACAAACGGAGACTTTTACATTACATTTTACAGGGTCCATAGTCTGTTGGCAGGAAGCTGGCAAGCAGGCTCCTCCAGGAGCTCGTTGCAAACTCACTTGCAAAGGGAAGTTTGTCACAGTCACCATGTAAACTTGCAGAAGCAGTAGGTTGTGTTTTATATCAGCTGGTTAGAGAATGGTAACATTACTGCCTTAGACCCAGCAAAAATCCTGGTTTGAATCCCAGTTAGAACTCCTTACCAGTAAGTGACATCAAATATATATCTGCCTACCTCAAATCTTTGTAGACGTAAAGCTTGAGCAGGGCCTACCTCGCCTCTAAATATCCACTTTTTTACAAATGTAAAGTGCTGTAGAATATGTTGGCACTATAAATAATAACAATAATTGAAAACCTAATCACATGACTGGGTACTTTAACATGTCCTATAAAAGTCACTTTTTTTTCCCTCACTGCTTTATTGCTGCTAGCCTGCTGCTATTAGCACATGGCTTGACAGGTATTGCTGTGAAGTGATATCACCAATAAAGGATTGTTAAACCCTGTTCTTAATTTATTCTTTAATGCTGTATGGAGTGATCTAGATAGTAGGAAGCTAGGGAAGATTGTATGAATAGAACCCGGTCCAGCATGAATTTACAACAGAGCAGCACACAACCCGGTTCATTTTAAAATGTTATGAGATTTTCTCTCAGCTCTGCTATATATGCCAAAAAATATTGGTCAGTTGGGTTTATGAGAGAAAGATAGCACTTCTGTAGAAAGATGTGGGAGGTTTAGGTTTAAGATAACTCAGCCATTTCCTGGAGGGTGTTATGAACTCTGTAGCAGCAGAATGTGCTACAGAAGATCAACATTCAGATATGATTATCTCTCTGTTATTTTTTTTAGTATATTTTCAATACATCATCTATATACAACTTAATAAAATATGTGGCATATCCAATATGAAGGCTAAATGAATACGTAGTTATGGCCATTCAAAAATCACAGGGATGGTGTTTCTCTTCTGTAACTGAAACAAAAGATGGATCAGTATATATTTTTTTGCACACCATAGTTTGCTGCAAATTCCATTAAAGAGAATCCGCATCCAAACTGACTGCTATTTCATTTCATGTGGTAACTATGATGAACGTTGGTTCAGTTTTAAGTCACAGAGGCCATCCCCATTAATAGTGGACCATGCACAGAGCTCTGTGACAACTCTTTGCTCATAGTCCTTATGTGTTTAGCATAACGCTCACGCTGCGCTTTCTGGGGACAGTTACTCGGTGTCGAAAAATGCAGTACACCATAAATCAAGTCTGTGGCACATTAACACAAAATCGGTACTGTCCCCCCAGATTTAGGACAGTTTGAAGGCCTGTGTAACATATGAATTGTCACAATAGTAACATATGTTTTTCTGTTTAAATTAGGTTTTTATGTAGGCAAGAATTAGAGCAATGTACTATATGATTTCTTAGGACAGGGCTTGACAAATTTGTTTGGAATCTAGGAGCCAGCTAAAAAAGTTAGGACACTTGAGTCACTAGAACCACTACAGATTAATGTAGTTGTTCTGGTGCCTGTAGCCTGCCTCTGTAGCCTTTTCAATGTAAACGCTGCCTTTTCAGAGAATGTTACCAATAGAGAACATGCGTAATATCCTCCCGTTCATTAAGATCTCAGCTATGTAGGCGGGACAAGCAACAGCGAAACCAGCACGGCGTGGGTAAAAAGGTGAGTAAAAACACCAATCATGTGATCAGAGGGGGACAGGTACCTAAACAGACACACACTCTCTGACAGACATACACACGCCCACACTGACTGACTGACAGAAATACACACACACACTGACAGATACACACACTCATTAACAGAGACAGACATACACACACACACAGACATACACACACACTTTCTCTAACACTCACACATTTATATTTTTAATTCTAACCCACCCAGCCTCCCTACCTTTGGGAGAGCTGAGTGGACTTTCCCTAGGGTCCAGTGGGGCTGATATTCCTGCGCGCGAGGGATCAGTCGTCCTGAAGCTCCTCTCTACTCCCTCGCACTGTCTGCAGTGATGCCGAGGCTGGAATTACGTCATATTCCATCTCCCGGCATCATTGCACAGCACGAGGGAGCAGAGAGGAACTGCAGGAAGACTGCTCCCTCGCGTGCTGCCCCAACCAGCTGCCTCCATACCTCCCGCGGGTGGGCAGCCGGCTACAAAGCTCCCTGGGTTGGCAGGCTACACAGTTTGCTGAGCGGCGGGCAGCCTGCTGGCTCCAATGTCCCAGATGCCAGGGCAAAATTTCAAGTCACAATGGCGACCTGGCGCCTGGGGTTTGTCGAGCCCTGTGTTAGGACGTAATGTAGTGTATAGAATATGCACGAGAGAATGAGAAAAAGCTACAGTCATGCCCGTGGGTTAGAATAGGTAGGAAATGGAAGTAGTAAACTCTACAAAAAGTAATGTTTTAAATATGACCTATTTTTGCCTTGTTAAATCCCCACCCCTCCCCAGCCACCCCCGCTTGTTTAATGAAACATCAAGTTCTTGCTAAGTGTGTCAATTTAAAGTGCTTAGAGAACATCAGCTCTGCACTAATGGACCAACTAAAGAAGAAAAGAAAGGCAGAATGAGCACCTCTTAAAATAGCCTTCTAGCTTTTAATGAAACCTTTTCTCATAGCTCTCTGCTTTTGCTATCATCAAAAGAAACGTGGGGTGCTGCTTTATGTACAAAATGCATCAAAGTGCTTTTATCAAAGAAAAGTAGTTATGTCAGCTTGAGGTTAATTACTCTTTTATTTGCATTCGATTGTCATTTGATGCTTTAAATTTAGCTAGTATTGTGATTCCTTTTTATTATTGTACTAACGTGAAAATGCTAATGGCTTGCTATTAATATTTATTGATAAACATATCTGAGAACCTCTGCCTCTTGGAAGTACCTCAGTTTCTCAGAATGCCTCAATGGTTTGACACTTTTACTGTTACCACTCGGTTATCGTTTAGTAGGGACACATGACAACAATCCTCTGGCGATAATTGTGGCCTGGTTACAGTTATCATTAGAATTACTTTTGGTATTTATAAAGCTCCAATATAATCCACAGTGCTGTACAATATGGGAAAATAGACAGTACTGTATTGACAAACCAATATGAAAGGAATGGAGGAAACTACCCATAAACTGATATCAAGCATTTACAACCCTTCCATACAAAGTACTAAGCTAGATGGCTAGTGAGATTACAATCTAAAGATTTGGATGTAGAATTGAGACAAGAAGGAGCAGGTATAACTTTTGAAGATAATGGACAGTGAGCCTTAGGGCATGTGATGTGATTGAGGAGGTAATTGGTGAAGATGCCTTTAAAGGCATGTCGTAAAAGAAGTAGGGAGCAGGGTGGGTAGGTGAGAAGTGCTTAATAAAAATGTAGGTTATTGCATGCAGTAGATCTGTGTATGAGGCCTACAGATGGGATAGAATGTAGAGATAACAGTTAGCTGACTGTATTGCTGGAGAAGGGGGGAGGGGGTGGCAGTGTAAGACAAAAGAAGAGCGAGGGAAATTTTTTATTAAAAAGTAAGTAATATTGGAAGAAAAAATATCTATATCATAGAATCACAGATGGAGTAAACAAAAGGCAGAGTAATGGTGACTTAGTGTCTCAAAGCTGCCCTCATTACCTGCTTGCAGGAAATCACAGGATGCTTGAAATAGATATGGATATGTTTTGCAGATTATAAAATTATTTTTGCAAATATAAAAAAATGTGATAAGTATTGGATCCAAGTATGTTTGTTGGAATTTGTTGTATTTGCGCCAATAAATGGTTAGAGTTCAAGCTCTATAAGTGGTTAGTGTAACGGCCACCCGGGTTGTAGAGGGGTGTATGCCGTTGGAGACGTCCTTTTTCCCAGTGAGAGGCTGTGCTGCAGAGTAATCACGATATCCCATCTGCTGGATCAGTGTAGAGATAGAGAAGCAGAGCTCTTAAAAGAGCTAGAGATTTAGCTGGATGCAGGTTCCCTTCAATAACGAGACAAGGCTACGTTTTGAAAGGTTAAGCAGAACTGAATGCACTGAGGCTTTATTGCTTCTTTTATACACATTTCACCACAAGGTTACCACCCATGTGGACCTTGTTGGGCACTGATAACACAAACGTAACAACCAATCATTTACAGACACACAGTTAAACACTCCAATTCATTACAGCAAATTCCTCCCCTCTGCTTGGTAGATAATTGAGTTTAATGGCTGTATTAACTCAATTATCTCCAAGCGAAAAACATACCTTTTACACAACTTTTATAACTTTAAAATTATACATCACATTCGCATACATTTTTGGAAACAGCATAATTATGGGAACAACATATCCAAAATTCATGCAAATCCGTTTAGCCATTCGGGAGTTAGCTGGAAGTCTCTTTTGACTGACCGCACGCACATTTTCCTGCCCAAAACAGTTCCACAGATTTGGGCTGTGCGGCCAGTCCGTTCATCACAGTTCAAATGCCTTTTGAATGCACAAACGGCGCCGTTCGTGCAAATATACACTGTTACTGTGGCGTTCGTATAGTCAAACATTGTTCGACTCCCGCCGAAGTGTCAGAGTTATAGAGAAGGTAAAACGTCAGCAGTGTTCGTGCCGTCAAGTATCCGATTTTAGTTTCATGAACTTGACGGCAAAACACCACTGACCGCGTTCAGCTAAATTAAAATGGCCGCCGCCACATGTTCATTTGTCGAATGGCGGCCACTTCGACTACTTCGGCACTTTGGCTGCATCCAAAGTGCCATAGCAAAAGTACAATTTTTTTCCCAGAGCATTTACAGGGCCAGAAACAGTTTAATACAAGTCCATAAGCCCAAATAAGTTTTTAAAGGGCAGTACATCCCAGGGGGTTTACATTGTTACCGTCTGTGGTCCAGACAATAACAGGGTTCTGTTACAGTTAGATGTCTCAAAAACTTTCTGTGTTGTGTCTTTCGCATCTGTTTGGAAATGTGAGGATTACCTAGTTTTGTATTCCTAACATTGACGTGTTCCTTTAATGTCTCATGAGTCCTAAATGTGTAGTGCAACAATATAAATCTCTTTGACGGACAAAATATTATATTGTATAATACTTTAATTCAGGTATCAACAGGTACTACGCAATGCACCTCAGTGAGGTTAGTTAATTGAACATGCAATTATCTTATCGTATAGCTTTAAAGTGCATTCCTTGCGCTTGTTTTTTTTTGGGGGGGGAGAGAAGGACTTACCGTTGCCAATGTGCACGCAGTGAAGCCAACATGTCCCCCCTGGGAAGTAGGTGTTTTATCGCTCTAAGTAGCTGCAAGTATGTAATAAAATACAGCACACTAAGCAAAAATACATATGATTTGGAAATATGATAAAACATATATTTAGTGCCTTGTGAGCTGTAATTTGTCATGACAGCTTTAATAGCTGGTAGATAAATTTAAATCAATTTAGAGTCCGGGTGCTTTCATTCTTAAACAGGAATTCAAATCAGTAAATCATAATATTGTTTTCTTTGCAGCCATCATACATTCTTGTAAAGAAAGTAATGTATCTATATTTTTAAAGCAGAAAGACATATTATATTTTCTTCAATAAAGTTTGTATGGTAGTTTAAGTTATCCCCCCAAAAAGCCACTACTACAAAACATGCAGACAAAAAAACTTACCAAATGAAATGTGCTCACAACGCGTGATTAAGGGGCATTGACTAAACAAATAGTGAAGTCATAGAAAGTCCAGCATGGCCTTGTTAAGCTTGCACTTTTATGCTGTTTAATGAAGGGAATCCACATCATAAAGCTAATATGCAGGCTTTAACTGTCAGCACCATTACTAATTGTTGTGTTGAAACAAAATGAATGAACCATGAAAAACTGGTTAATGATAACGTGTGTTCTTTCTTTTGTAGGTTTTGGAAGCGACAACAGTCCTTGGAGATTCTGTCAAGTAAAGAAGTGTGAAGTCATACGGTTTCTCTTGAACTCGTTTTATACAAGTGATTTAAAAATAGAGCTTATGTACCAAGTAACAAAGCAAATGTGACCGAACTACAGTGCAAACACCACTCATGTGAAATAATTTTGTCCTATACCTCGGAACTGATTTTCTTTTAAAATGCCAGCAAAGACACCAATTTATCTGAAAGCCGGAAACAATAAAAGGGGGAAAAAATTTAAACTCAGGGATATATTGTCCCCTGACTTGATAAGCCCACCTCTTGGAGATTTTCGTCACACTATACATATTGGAAAAGATGGACAACATGATGTTTTTGGAGATATCTCTTTTCTTCAAGGGAATTATGAATTGTTGCCAGGTAACCAAGGGAAACCCAAAAATCCTCATTTTAATGGACATAATGAATTTTTGAGAGCAAACAGCACTTGTGACTCAATGTTTTCAGAAACTTCCTCACCTGTTCTTAAGAATGCCATCTCCCTTCCTACGATAGGTGGATCACAAGCTTTGGTCTTGCCTTTGTTATCTACAGTGACATTTAATTCCAAAAGGGACTCCTTTAGCCCTTCTAAATCATCCAGGCTTAGCTGTGAGCCTGTTTTAGAAGAAAAATTACTAGAGAAATGTCAGCCATATGAAAATGGGCACCGGTATGACAACGAGAGCTCTTGGAAAATCACTGGTTCTGCGTCATGTTCTACAAATGGAAGATCAAGCCATTCTTCCAGTCTTTCTGAACAATACAATGACTGGCAAGCACTTGACTTGTTTGAAGACAACCATATTCCTTGTGAAATAGAGAGCACAGATTTAAACTCAGACGAGTCTCTCTCTGACCTGGCTGGCTCCCTCCTTACTCTCCAGCTTGACTTGGGGCCTTCTCTGTTGGATGAGGTGCTACACGTTATGGACAAAGACAAACCCTAAATTCATGTTTTCTTTCCAAACCTTATGAAATGGTACAAAGATAAACATCTGGCATAGCACGCAGCCAGACTTGAAGATATTAATACCCAGAAATGTCATTTTTTTCAGTAAAAAATAAGAATCCTCAACAATTACAAGAACTAGCCCGTATAGTAATTTATTATACATTAATAAAAACTCATAACATCAGAGCAAGCAGGATTATTTTTTTTCTACATTTTGTGACACGTTGTAAAGAATATATTCATGTGGATTTTGTCCAATTCTCAAAATCCATGACCAGGAGAAAATACTGTTTATGAGTTCATGTTGGAACCAGATCCCATAATAAAAAAAAACATATTGAATTATGTTGGCATATTTTCTGATTGTATTTTTTAAACATCCCATCTGATTGTTGTTATTTTTAGATGCACAGGTGCCATTTCCATTGACTTTAACAATGTACAACTATACATGTTTGAACTTCGCAAACCATTAGCCTCCCTGAACATAGCAATGATCACAAGTAAATTATTTCCGTTCAGATATCTTTATGTGCCTTTGTATTTTTACAGCAAAGTTTGTATTTTATAGATATTGCATCACCATTTTTTTATCCGCTTGCAGATTTTAATTGCAGGCTTTATGTATTTTTTTGTGAGTGTTCGGGAAAATATGTATTTTATGATTTTTTTTTTTTAATCTACGTTCTACAAATGCTTAAGGCTTGTATGTTTCATTTGTAAACATAGCACTGGTTTCTCACATTAATAAATAAAATGGTAAATGCTTAATGTCCTGTTTGTTTAAAACTTGGATATTTGAAAGACAGTATTTATGAATGTTTAGGGAATTTTAAGAATATAAACAACGTATAAAGTCTCTCTGCAATAAAGTAAAAAGTGATTGTTTAGTTTTAGCCCTGCCACTTTAAATACACAATGAAAGCACTTGTTATATCGTTTGCATTATAGTTTTCAATGCAATTCAAGTATGTTTAAAACATGTTAACTCTATTTCAGAAATAAATTTGCAAAAAAAAGTGTACTTTGTTTTTGAGAAATCATTTTGATCCCATGTGGTGGTGAATATTGTAAGCATCCGTTATTGGAAAATAGTAGATTGTAGTTCTTTTGAGTTTTTTTTATGTAGTTGTGACATCTTGAGGGTTTATGTGTGTCATCATTACTAGAAAAATGAGCGCATATGAGAATGAGCAGAACTAAGGATGGCTAGTATGTAGGCGTAAAGTTAAAATTCTTAAAAAAAATTTAAAAACCTTGCAATTAACTTGTAACAGACATGGGTTAGTCATAATAATAATTTTGTAGACCCAGGACATAATTGAAAACAAGAGAAATCTCAATGTATCCATCCTGGTAAAATATTTTATAAATAAATACAATACGAAGATTCCAGCTGTTAGCAAACCACAACTGTCAAAAAGTACAAAGCACGAGAAATGACTAGAAAGGGTACATGGAATTTGTAGCCCACTAATAGAGTTTTTTGATTTCACATTCCCTGTATTAGCCTATTTACGGTGATGATGGGTAAAGGTCAAGTGAGGCACAAATCGGATAGTTAGAGGTAATGGACTCCAGTGATGGAAAATCCCCCTCTAGCTCTAAAGGGGTTAACAAGTAAAGGACAAAGGAGTCCAATGAAAAGTTAATAAGTAAAGCATTGGCAGGAGTATATGTGCATACATGAAACATTAACCCCATGGAAATGAAGAACGGCAATTTAATGGTAATCCTTACTGACATCTGAAGAGGTTAGGTATGATGAGAACCTAAAACTGAGACCACAAAGGGTTAGCATCATGTGAGAATACTGCATTTTACTAATGGGTATTGTATTTGTTAATACTATGCTTGTTGTACTGTTTGAAATGCAATCCCCAATCTAATTATTCTCTTACCAGGAAATCCTATTTAGTGTAATATAGCATGAGTGCACCTTGTCCCATAGGATATTCTGTCATAGAGAGGTACAATTCTTGGAGCTTTGCCAGTGGGCATAGATAGTGCAACCTACCCGCAAAACACAGGGGCTAACTAGCAAAGCTGCAAGTTCTGCTGGATGTTCAGAGCTTTCGGAAAGTGTCTGCACATTGAGGGAGCTCCCTGCCCTCCATTATGGAGATCTCCCTTGTATTATGTTATCCCCAGAATGCACACAGGAGATAGTTTGCATCCCCTTCAGCCATTTTCTCGAAATAGCACAGACATCCTGGCACCAGGGATTGGCATTTGCTCAATACTTGGTTCCCATTAGGTCACTGCTGCTTCTAATCAGGTCATCGCACAAGTTTTACTTAGTCCCACCTATATTTAACTTATTTTACTGTATAAATACTCTGCATGTTGTTCAATAACTTACCATTCGTCATGTCCCTTCACTAAACCTTGTCTAGAGTTTGAATTTGTCCTTCCGTCCATTGGTTGACTGCTGGTTGTGCAATACCACCGAGGAAGCTCAGGCTGAGTAGAATGGAGGTACCAGGTTGCTGCAGTAGCTCCCGGAGATCCTTGGTGGCACAGAGGCAAGTGTAGTAACAACTTCACGTCTAGACCCAGATTTGGGTAACAGGTATTCTGATCCAACTACAAAAGGAAGGGATACCTTTACAATTTAAATTTTTTGTGTGTCTTTAGTGTAGATAATAGTTTACTTGTGTTATTTTCCTTAATAAAGTTTAATATCCAGGTCAGTAGCACTAAAATAATATAAAATTAGGTGATTATGAATTATATATAGTAAGAGGAAGTATTTCTAACAGCTCAATCTTGTTTGGCCGTGTCCAAGTATGTTTTAACAGTACATGTCTGGATGTGACAAAGATGGTGTGGAATGCAAGTAAGATGACACAAAAGAATGTGTCAATAGCAGGTCGTAGTTAGCTCTCTTCAATTATGCTAAACAGGTGTTAGCACAGAGGCCACCATGATAGAGCACTTGAAGAACTCTTGTAAAATTCTTTATTTTGTACGTTTAGTCTGTGAAATGCTAACTTTTGTTCTCTGTGGAGTGTGGAGAGCAGAACGTTGTTTTAAGGTCATTGTTTAGAAGCAAAATAGAAAAAATTGTATTCTTTATTTAAGGAAATGTGCTCTCTATTTTGAATGGGGAATTAAAAGGACTTAAGACATATTTCCAAATGCTTTTTGTAAGAAACATTTTCCCATACTATTTTTAAATATTGTTTTATTAAGTTATAGGGTTTTATATAGTTTAAAACTCATTATTTATGTAAGTTTCATGAATGTCCAAGATGCTGTTATTCTTTGAAAACTGTAATAACTATATGAAGTTTTCTAAAAATATATTAATCCATGTTTTCAACAAACTATGCCCATTAAAGATATTCTCAACAATTTTTTAGTTTTCAGTTAAATTGTGGTTTTGAAACCTGGAGAAATACAGATTCGACAGTATATTACCCTATAAAGTGAAAAGAACTACCCTGTAGGTATGCAACCAGTGTAACCAAACTACACAATGTACAATTTTTTTTACAGGAATTGTAAAATAAATAAAACCGATGACTATCTTATCCCCTGATGCTCCATGTTCTATTTTTTTTTCTTTTGACAACCTGATTGTGTTATCCTCTCATTTGATAACCCCAATTTAAAGGGGCACCCCACACACTTACAACACTTTAGTTTGCTGAAGTGCTTTATGCATAAAGAATCTCTCCTCTTTTTTTTCATTTTTCAAAATGTGCACATTTGAAATGAAATAAAACATTTTTTATAATTGAGCCTCGTTCCCCGTCCCCCACCACTGTCAATCAGACAACAGATCATGTTACTTCCTGGTAGTAGAGCTACATTGGTAAGTTTGTGAGAGCTTGTAAGCTGTTTTAAATGCATGTAAGTTTTCATTGGGTGTCAGAACTCACTCATCTCTCATTCCACAATCATTACATTATGTCTTCATAAGCTCCAACTTCCTCTTTTAACATGGCCACACCTTCAGTTAAGAGGTGCTAACAACTTACTTGGTAAAAGACAGTTTGGTGCAACAGTGTGTTTCTCAATTATTCTGTTGCTACTGAATGCTGCAGTACTTTTCCCTGAGCTCACTCTGCTATATTCAATTGTTACCAACCTTGCTAGCATAACTGATTACATCGCATTCTCCAACACTGAACTCGGATCTACCACGTATTTCTACTTAAGCAAATTTGTACCTCGAACCGTATTTAAACTATAGTTAACCTAGTACTTTATTAACAAATGCAACAACAACAAAAGATAAATGTAAGCGTAGAGGCTAAGATGGGAGTGAAAATATGGAGAAATAAAGCAATGTTTGGTAGTGATAGGAGCTTGTTGTGGAGAAGACAGAAGTTGGACTGATAGCAAGGTTAGTGTATAAATGAGTGTATAAAATCAATACAGGAAAGTAAAAACACACCTAATGCATTTCAGCTATATAAGACTTTTGAGAAATATTATACACTAATTTTGTTCAATAAAATAGTTGAGCCTGGACACACATTTCCTTCTTGGGGAACATACCACCTAAGTGCTGTGGATTGGGCAAAACCATACTTTTGCTCTTTCTATGTGAGTATCCCTCCAATTTTGTTTTAATGTTTAACCCCTTAAGGACCAAACTTCTGGAATAAAAGGGAATCATGACATGTCACAAGGGGTTAAAGGACCACTATAGGCACCCAGACCACTTCAGCTCAATGAAGTGGTCTGGGTGCCAGGTCCCTCTAGTTTTAACCCTGCCTCTAGTGGCTGTCTCACTGACAGCTGCTAGAGGCGCTTTCGGTGAAAATCAAAGGGAGAAGATGCTGGGCGTCCATAGGAAAGCATTGAGTAATGTTTGAATGCGCGCATGGCTCTTGCCGCGCATGTGCATTCGGATCTGACGTCGGCAGGGTGTGGAGAATTCCCCAGCACAGAGGGAGCCCAGCGCTGAAGAAAGGTAAGTGGCTGAAGGGGTTTTAACCCCTTCAGCCCAGCGGGAGGGGGGCCCTGAGGGTGGGGGGACCTAATGACCCTATAGTGCCAAGAAAATTAGTTTGTTTTCCTGACACTATAGTGCTCCTTTAATGATTTTTAGAGGTGAGCACTATATTTTTACTTTTGTGATTATCTATGTAATTCATGACAACATCTGCTTAAAAATGCAAAAGTTCCTTCGTAGTGGCATACATACTTGCCTGAAGTCCTCACGCACCTGAGCCAACCTACTTGCCTAAAGTCCTCACGCAACTGAGCACCTTAATGAAGATTAGACCAGTTATCCTCAGGCGGGATTTATAATGACCAGGCGCAACAAAGTAGAGCTATTAGGGCTCCATACTCAATGAATGCACTTCTTACTCTGAATTAACCTATAAATATACTGTATTTTTCTCTTTTATATATTCATCTACCACGAAGACTACTTCTACCTTTGAAAATACACCAATGCGCTACCCCCTCTTTATACTGTATGCATTTTCTCTTACACCAGAATAGAGAGACTGTACGTGCTAGAAACCTATATAATGTATATGTGTGTTCAAATATGTACATACATACAGGGCTGGATTCTTCATAAAGCCACAGGATGGCATGGCCAGTGTAGAGATCAAACTTCTCCCTCACCAGCTAGCCCACTCTCCTCTTCTCGGTCCTACTTGATCTCCCTACCGGCACTGATATAGTGCATCAGAGCGTTACCACAGGTTACCGCATTGCGTTTTATAACAAGATTAAGTACTGCTGCTAAAAAAAATTGGTGCTGAATGGTAACACCGGAGGTAGAAGTAAAAAGGTAGAAGTAAAAAGCTGTTACACCTCAAGTGTGCACTTAATTTTCATTAATTCGATGAGCAGTCATTAGTGATTCCACTTATGCCATGGTTTCCACATTCCAAAAAGGTGGCTCTCGAGCGCTACATCTCCTGTCCCCAGCCGCATTCGGTTTATTCAATTCATTTAGAGGAAGCACAGTAGATTCCAATTCATAAAAATTAGTACCGTTAAAAGGGGCTCTGGACACTTACTGACACATTATTGGTGTCGGCATCTAACTCTCTCTGCTTATCTATTGCTAAATTACCGACATCAAGTTCATTTATGTCCAGCATTTCAGGAGTGCATATTGGAGACTCTTAACACTAATTTTGTGTACTCTGTACATACTTTATTTCTCTTTCTTTTTCCTTTATTATGTGTATGGGGGGAGATTGATAAGACCAGGCATTTTATTAAGGGGTGCCCTCGAAGGCACAAGACTTAGGAATCTTTATTCTATATGCCTTCCTCTGTCACTGTCTGTATATTTTCTACTACCTAGGCAACCTGTTCAAAACTGTTTGTAAACCCTCTCTTTATACTTTGACCTATTATTTAGATGCAGCTAGCATTTAGGCAACTTGTGTGATTTTTAACCAGTTAACTGCTGCCTGTCAGCAGTCCTTCACAGGTGAGCTACTACTTTGTGCTCCACTGTGGTCAAGCATAAGTTAACATCATTCAGTGCAGGCAGCTGTTGTAACACTAGAATATACTGCTAGGTATCTTGCAGGAAAAAAACAGAGCCAGGTCAGCAACCCCTTATTTTACACTTTACTGCTTGACAGCAAGCTTTAATTTATTATCAAAATGCTGCTATGATCTAGGCAGCTTTTGTGATATTTAACTGGCTAATCGCCGTCTGTCAGAAATCTGTCTTAGCTGAACTATTGACAGCACTGGTTTAGCAGTTGTCTTATCTCCCCCCCCCTTTTTGCTACAGCTATTAGTGATATATAATACAGTATCACTTCTATTACTTGGGAATACACTGATGTTATATTGTAGCTAAACAGTATTGCTTCAGCATTAGTGTTATTATGTATACACTTTTACAGCTTATATAAGTAGTCACAGAGTTTTACTCGCTGTATAGTCTCCATTTACTCCTGCTGTTCATATTATTTTTCTCTTTTTTATATTCTTATTTTAGATTTATTTATTAAAAGTTACTTTTTAATCTACAGTCTTCTCAGTAAATCATACACAGGTAGAATGGCATTTGTTTCTTTTTTTGTTTATTCCCTATGATATTCACCATTTAGGGGTTACCCCCCTTTTTTGTGCCCTCTACCTTGTGATATCTAAATTTTGGCCCTAGGTTAATTCTTTTTGTTTTTTTTTTACTAATAATTAGTACCGTTAAAGGTTTAACCCCTTTGGGTAAGAACTGCCATTGACCTCCTGGCACCACCACAGCTTCATTTAAATTAAGTCGCTATGGTGATCAGAGTGTTCCTAAAGACTGGGATTCTAGTATTGATACTTGTTCTTTTCTGGTGCAGGTCCATATATGGGCTTTTAACCCCTTAAGGACACATGATGGAAATATATGATTCGTCTGACATTTAGGCCAGATATGGCCTTGCCATCCTTTAGGTAATTAAGATAGACTAATGTACACAAATACAGTGAGGGAAAAAGGTATTTGATCCCCTGCTGATTTTGAATGTTTGCCCACTGACAAAGAAATGATCCGTCTATAATTTTAATGGTAGGTGTATTTTAACAGTGAGAGACAGAATAACAAAAAAAATCCAGAAAAATGCATGTCAAAAATGTCATCTTCACCAAATATTTTCCCAACCAATTCCACGCCCTCTCTGAAACTAAAGGCAAGGGCATATTGATTTTTGTTCACAGGGATGTACCCTTCTCCCTCCAACTATTAATTAACTAATCTCCAGGAGCTGCGCTGCCACTCCCCTCTTCCATTCCATAATGGAAAGAGGTAAGTGTGTTTGTGTGTGTGTGTGTGACTGTCTACCAGTGTGTGACTGTCTGCTAGTGTGTGTGTGTGACTGTCTGCAGGTGTGTGTCACTGTCTGACTGTGTATCACTGTTTTGTGTGTTACTGTCTGCATTGTGTCACTGCCTGCCTGTGTGTCACTGTTTGTGTGTCACTGTCTGCCTGTGTGTGACTGTACTGTGTGTTTCATGTCTGCCTGTGTGACTGTAACTGTGTGTGTGTGTGTGTGTGTGTGTGTGACTGTCTGCCTGTCACTGCATGTGAATATGTGACTGTCTGCCAGTAACTGTGTGTGTCTGAGTGACTGTATGCCTGTAAATGAGTGACTGTGTGTGTGTGTGTATGTGTGACTGTCTGCCTGTAACTGTGTGACTGTCTGCCTGTAACTGTGTGACTGTCTGCTTGCAGGGCCGGTGCAAGAATTTCTGCCGCCCTAGGCAAAATAAAAATTTGCCGCCCCCCATGTGACATCACAATGCCCCACCCATATGATCTGCCATATGAACTAACGCCAGTGCTGCACACAGTGTGTGTTTACATTAAAAAGCCTGCAGAGACAGGTTAAAGACACCAGAACCACTTCATTAAGCTGCAGTGGTTCTGGTGAGTATAGTGTCCCTTTAATGTGAGGTAAATTAGAGATTAGTGCCACTAATAATATACTAGATTGCCTACTTACAACCAGATGAGGATAGTGATGGGCTCTGGCTGCAGTCTGGCTCCACTGGTCTGGTGTAGAACAAGATCTCTGGAGCTGTTTGTAACTGTGGTCACAAAATTCAATGTTCTGGGAAAACGGGAAGCAGCTCCATATTTTGGGACCCCTTACACAGCTCAAGGTCTGGGCCCCAGGGCCTGACGGTGAGTATGCCCATAAGGCCCACCTATAAGTCCACCTACAGTTGCAAGAAAAAGTATGTGAACCCTTTGGAATGATATGGATTTCTGCACAAATTGGTCATAAAATATGATCTGATCATCCTCTAAGTCACAACAACAGACAATCACAGTCTGCTTAAACTAATAACACACAAAGAATGAAATGTTGCCATGTTTTTATTGAACAACCATGTAAACATTCACAGTGCAGGTGGAAAAAGTATGTGAACCCTTGGATTTAATAACTGGTTGAACCTCCTTTGGCAGCAATAACTTCAACCAAACGTTTCCTGTAGTTGCAGATCAGACGTGCACAACGGTCAAGAGTAATTCTTGACCATTCCTCTTTACAGAACTGTTTCAGTTCAGCAATATTCTTGGGATGTCTGGTGTGAATAGCTTTCATGCCACAGCATCTCAATCAGGTTGAGGTCAGGACTCTGATTGGGCCACTATTTTCTTCTGTTTAAGCCATTCTGTTGTTGATTTACTTCTATGCTTTTGGTCATTGTCCTGTTGCAACACCCATCTTCTGTTGAGCTTCAGCTGGTAGACAGATGACCTAAATTCTCCTGCAAAATGTCTTGATAAACTTGGGAATTCATTTTTTCCTTCGATGATAGCAATCCGTCCAGTCCCTGACGCAGCAAAGCAGCCCCAAACCATGATGCCCCCAACTCCATACTTCACAGTTGGGATGAGGTTTTAATGTTGGTGTGCTGTGCCTTTTTTTGCCACACATAGTGTTGTTTGTTTCTTCCAAACAACTCAACTTTGGTTTTATCTGTCCACAGAATATTTTGCCAGTACTGCTGTGGAATATCCAGGTGCTCTTGTGCAAACTGTAAACGTGCAGCAATGTTTTGTTTGGACAGCAGTGGCTTCCTCTGTGGTATCCTCCCATGAAATCCATTCTTGTTTAGTGTTTTACGTATTGTAGATTCGCTAACAGGGATGTTAGCATTTGCCAGTGACTATTGTAAGTCTTTAGCTGACACTCTAGGATTCTTTTTCACCTCATTGAGCAGTCTGCGCTGTGCTCTTGCAGTCATCTTTACAAGACGGCCACTCCTAGGGAGAGTAGCAGCAGTGCTGAACTTTCTCCATTTATAGACAATTTGTCTTACCGTGGACTGATGAACAGCAAGGCTTTTGGAGATACTTTTATAACCCTTTCCAGCTTTATGCAAGTCAACAATTCTTAATCGTAGGTCTTCTGAGAGCTCTTTTGTGCGAGGCATCATTCATATCAGGCAATGCTTCTTGTGAAAAGCAAACCCAGAACTGGTGTGTGGTTTTTATAGGGCAGGGCAGCTGTAACCAACATCTCCAATCTCATCTCATTGATTGGACTCCAGTTGGCTGACATCTCACTCCAATTAGCTCTTGGAGATGTCATTATTCTAGGGGTTCACATACTCTTTCCACCTGCACTGTGAATGTTTACATGGTGTGTTCAATAAAAACATGGCAACATTTCATTCTTTGTGAGTTATTAGTTTAAGCAGACTGTGATTGTCTATTGTTGTGACTTAGATGATAATCAGATCACATTTGATGACCAATTTGTGCAGAAATCCATATCATTCCAAAGGGTTCACATACTTTTTCTTGCAACTGTATAACCTGTTCGCTCACAGGGAGTGGAGTGTGTAGGGGATGTGTTATGTGTTATTGTAGAGGATCTAATGTGTGTGCTTATGGAATGAAGTGTATAGGGATAACAGTTTGTGTAGGTGATGCAGTGTGTTTGTGTATAAGGGATGTATTGTGTGTTTCTGGTTGTGTGTAAGGGATGCATTATGTGAATCTGTGTTTGTATGCATAAGGGATGCAAGGTGTGTGTCTGTAAGTGTGTGCATTGAGTGTGTGTAAGAAATGCATTGTGTTTTTGTGTGCATGTAAGAGAAGCAGTGTGTGTGTTTGCATGTGTGTGTAAGGGATGCATTGTGTATTTCTGTGTATGTGTGCAAAGGATGCAATGTCTTTGTGTGTAAGGGTTGCATTGTGTGTGTGTAATGGATGCATTGTGTGTTTCTCTGTGTGTAAGGGAAGCATGTTGTGTTTCTGTGTGTGTAGGGATGCATTGTGTGTTTCTGTGTATGTATAGGGATGCATTGTGTGTGTGTACGCGTAGTGTGAAAAAGCTCCCTGTCCTGCCCCCTGTCCTATAGAGCTGTCCCTTTGAGCTCTCCCCTGCCCCTTAGTGGTCTCTCCTCTCCCCACCTCCCCCCAGTGGCCCTTCCTCTGCCCACCCACCTACCCTCCTGTGTTCTTTTCTCACACCCACCCTCCCTCCCCTGTGCCTTTCTCTCTGCCACTACCCTCCCTGGGGTGATCTCTGCTAACACCTCCCTTCTCCCTCACCCCCTCTCCCTGTGTTCTTTCACCCCCCTCCCCATGCTTCTCCCTACCCCCCATTGTTCTTCCCTCCTCCTGTGTTCTTTTCACCTCCCCCTCCCTGTGTTCTCCTCATCTCCCCTTCTCCTCACCCCTGTTCTTTCTTCTTTACCCCACCCTCCCCAGCCTCTTTTACTCGTTTCTTCTTACCCCCCTTCTTCTTATTGCTCCCCCTTCTTCTTCTTACTCCCCCTTCTTCTTACTTCTCCCCTCCCTTTCTTTCTTACCCCCTCCCTCTCCCCTTACTCCCCCCTTACCCTTTCTCCCCCTCTTTCTCTTCTTACTCCCTCCCCCTCTTCTTCTTACTCCCTCCCTGTTTTCTTACCCTCCCCTTCTTACCTCCCCAGTTATTTCCTTACTCCCCCTCCTCCTTTGTATTTCATTTCCTTCAAGCCCGTCCAAGGTATAGGAATATCCGAGTTACCAAGTCGATAGGAAGTGCACACTGAGTGTGCACTTCCTATCAGTCCGGCCGGGTCGCGGACCGGAGAGGAGCTTGGCCACGCAACAGGGAAGGGGAGGTGAGGAGAGAGGCAGTGCTGCAGCCGCCTGAGGCTCTCTATAGAGTGCTCAGGTGGCTGCAGTATTTAAAGGGCCAGTGATGGGGACACAGGGCGCCCCCTCATATATGGAGCCCTAGGCAGCTGCCTAGTTCACCCTATAGGAAGCACCGGGCCTGTCTGCTTGTTACTCTGTGTGTGCCTGTAACTGTGTGTGTGTGCGACTGTCTGCCTGTAACTGTGTGTGTGACTGCTTTTAATTGTGTGTGTGTGTGTGACTGTCTCCTGTAACTCGGGCATATGTGTCTGTCTGCTTGTAACTGTGTTTGTGACTGTCTGCCTGTACCTGTGTGTGTTATTGTATGCCTGTAATGTGGAGGAGGCAACTTGGCATCTCTGGCCTGCACTTCTGTTGGTTGTAGACCATAAGTAGCTGTCTTCCAAGCTCCGGCCAATCAACGGATTGCCACAGATTACCAGAGGAAAGCTCTTACCCTGTAAAAGCCTGCGAGACAGTTACTCATAGTCTGCACCTGGTGAAAAGGCAGACCAGATTCCCAGCACACCGGATCACTTTAGTTATCAGCATTCCCCTCTCACTGCAAGGTAAAAGGGAAGGGGGAATGAAGATTTGTTTTTAAAGTATTATTAGTTTAATAAATCTCCTATACCAACACTACATGCCAAGGTGTATGACCTTGGGGTGTGGGGGTGCCTAATGGTATAAGCCAGGCACTGCAGGATCTGTCCTTCACGATATAGTGTGTTACCAATTGTTTTCTTGGTGACTATGGTCCCAGCTGCCTTGAGATCGTTAACAAGATCCTCCTGTGTAGTTCTGAGATGATTACTCACCTCATGATCATTGAAGCACCACGAGGTGAGGGAGACTGACAATTATTTTGTGTTTCTTCCATTAGCTAATACTCACACCAACTGTTGTCACCTTCTCACCAAGCTGCTTGGTGACGGTCTTGTAGCCCATTCCAGCCTTGTGTAGGTCTACAATCTTGTCCCTGACATCCTTGGACAGCAGTTTGGTCTTGGCCATGATGAAGAGTTTGGAATCTGATTGATTGCTTCTGTGGACAGGTGTCTTTTATACAGGTAACGAGCTGAGATTAGGAGCACTTCCTTTAAGAGAGTGATCCTAATCTCAGCTCGTTACCTGTATAAAAGACACCTGGGAGCCAGAAATCTTGCTGATTGGGGATCAAATACTTATTTCACTCATTGACATGCAAATCAATTTATAATTTTTTTTAAATGTGTTTTTTTGTTTTGTTATTCAGTCTCACTGTTGAAATACACCTACCATTAAAATTATAGACAGATCATTTCTTTGTCAGTGGACATATGTTCAAAGCCAGCAGAGGATCAAATACTTTTTTCCCTCACTGTAATCATACCATCCACGCAATGCCTACACTATCCCAGTGCTGGCCTTGCCATAGTAATACACTTAGTCTGCTAAAGATTAGAATATGGCACCACCAGAAACAGGGAGATATATATATATATATATATGTATGTATGTATGTATGTATGTATGTATGTATGTATGTATGTATGTGCTTAGCAATGTATTAACTATATCTATAGATAGACAGATAGAGATATAGTTAATTCATTGCTAAACACAAATACACATACCACTCAAGCCATAAAATGTACACATGGGTTCTTTGGAGTATGTGTCTGCTTTACCTCTTCCTGAGTTGTGTTTCAAAGCTGTTGTATGCAGCAGACACATATTCCAAGGAATCCATGTTTAAAGTAGAGTTATGATGCAAAAATGTGGTTCTTTGTTGATATCATTTGCATACGCCTACCCAAAATCCCTTGCAGTAGTGAGAGCACTGTTAAAGTGAGATTTGTAGGAAGAGCAAGTCTTATGGCTTGACTAATATGTGTATTTGTGTTTAGCAATGTATTAACTATATATATGACACCAGGGGGCTGCACTCACCTGAACATGCATAAATGGGGTGCTGCTGGGGGCCAATTTATACAATACACAAGATCCAGCGCACTCACTTATCCACTAAACAGCAACTTCAATCTTGACAGATTTTATCATTTAAAAAAAAAAAAACACCTAATCTAGGAAAAAAATTATGGGATTTAGTTACAGTATGCCATCATACATTGCATAAGCCTGCCATAATGTCAATATACCCCATATTTGGCAGTCTAGCGAACTCCTTGGTTTTGCATGTCTCCCCGTCACCGGTTCCTCACTCCAGGACCCTATTTACTGCAGAGAGCCCCAGATGGAATTTTTTCCCCAAGTAAGTGGGTTCATCTCATAATAGCTGACATTAGGCTGTTAGAGTAGGATCTGCCAAAGATGGGGTACATTGACGCTATGGCAAGTTAATGCAATGTATGATCATATACTGTAACTAAACCCACATTATTTTTGCCTAGATAAGGCATTTTTAGAAAAACTAATAAAATCTGTCAAGATTGATGTTGCTGTTTAGTAGATAAGTGAGTGTGCTGGATCTTGTGTGTATATATATATATATATATATATATATATATATATATATATATATATATATATGTTTTTTTAATCATATACTAGATTCCCTTAACACCACACCACAAACAGCCCCCTCTATACCCAATTCTATAAGCAGACAACAAATGCATTCAGGTATGTGTTGGTGTTAAAAGTGACTTCTAAGATGGCTGCCTATTTATATAGCCAAACCCCCAACCATCAAACCACCAATCCCTACTTGCTTCTTCCAATGCCTGCCTCCTAACCCTGTCAAGGCCCCTTTCCACTAAGCTGCGCTTTTGTTACATGGGGCTACAATACAAAAACATGCATACATTCAAACACTGTTTACAAATAAAACTCTGAAAGGATGGGCAAATGGTAGATCCACAACTGGCAAAGCACCATGGGAGATGCACGCAAGATGTAAATCTACCTTTTGGCCAGCCTTGCGCTAGAGTGGTGGCACAAAAAATATTCTTTCACCAGGATCTTATACATTAGTTCTTCAACTGATTACATCTGAATCACTTGCATGCCATTGCAAAGTGATTATTGACATTTTATAGTGCTGACAAAACTATTCTTCTTTTAAACTACATTTCAAAATATTTTACCATTCACAAAATATTGGTTTTAATTTGCAATGTCATTATACTAGCTTCCAGGCATTGCTTTATTGAATATATATATTCCAATTAGATTGCTAAACTGTTTCTCTTATGCTCCATGACATATGAAAACATGAATTATTTATATGTCATGATTAAGTGTGTTGTGAAAATGTGGGGGGACATTTATAGCCCAATGACTAACAATAAAGTTTTATAATTATATTCCAACAAAATGAGGTCCAGGTTACTCTTTACGAAGCATGAAATAAGAACAAGGCTTCTGAGCATGTTTTAAAAAGGGAATTCCAAGGGAGCACTTCGAAAGACCAAGGGCTGGCTGTTATTTCTAGAGACAGATGTATGAGAGTTAAATGCTACACTTGTGCACAGTGAAAAAGATCAGTTAAGCTGAACCATTTTTTTCAACATAACATTTTTTTTTCACGATGTCCAAACAAAAAACTTATTGAGGAAACAAATCAGATAAACCAAAAAATGGGCCAATCAGTGTACTGCTAAATATATACATAATGTAAATATTACATTCTAAATGCATAATGTAAATATTATGTATATATTTTGCAGTACACTGATTGGAGCATTTTCCTGTGATCTGGTTCACAAGTCAAGTCAAGAAGTAACCAATAGAGTGATAAACAGGAGGAGAAGTAAAAAGATCTATATTTATTTATATACAATATATTTATTAACTATATAATATAGAGATTTTATTTACTGCTTCTTCCATTTATCTGTCTATTGGTCACTTCTCACTAGAGATGTCGCGAACTGTCCGCCGAACTGTTCGCGAACTGTCCGCCGGCGAACAATAGCGCGTTCGCATTGGGCGAACATATCCGATTTCCGGTCCGCCCCCTAAACGTCATCATTGAGTAAACTTTGACCCGGAACCTCACAGCCAGCAGACACATTCCACCCAATCAGCAGCAGACCCTCCCTCCCAGGAAGTGTCTGCTGACTGTGAGGTTCCGGGTCAAAGTTTACTCAATGATGACGTATCAGATATGTTCACCCAATGCGAACACGTTATTGTTCGCCGGCGGACAGTTCGCAGACAGTTCGCGACATCTCTACTTCTCACTTGATTTGTGAATAAAATCAATATTTAGTGACTGTCCCATGGCCATCAATAATATGTTTTCCCCATCAATTGTCTCTTTATTTTAGCATCAATCAGACCAAACCAATCAAAACAATTAATGCTCGTCCATTGCACGTTTCGGCAGAGTTGTGTGACAAATTGCAGTTGACAATGAAAAAAATCTCCAATGAAAAAAATCTCCAAGTCAGTTGTATGCTAGATCTCCCATAGACTGCTACAAAACAGTTTAATACAGAAGCAGTGTAATCTAATCGAGTGATATAAAATTTTTCAAACTGACTCTGATTCTTCAGAACCAAAAAGTTTCAAAAATTCCCAATCCTATCAGTTGAGAAGAAGGAAAATTTTCACCATGCTCAAGTATTGCCTACTGCTCAATGTCATTGCCCCAAATCTGTAGATATGGATACTGTGTGTTTTGACGTCTTCTTCCAGCCTACTTGTTACCCTGATTTATTTAATATTTCAGTGCTTTCGGTTCTATTGGTGAATAACTGGCCTCAAATCCTTTCTATTCTCTGCCCTTGCTTGTAAAACATAAAAATTATATTTTTCCTGCCGAAAAACATAATTTTGAGGGGCATGCTAGATATGCTTTTCTAACCAGTCAGATGCTTTATAAAGGGTTTATTAAAAAAATCAATAAAGGGGGTTAGGACTGTCCTGTAAATGACTTGCAAATGCACTTGACAATTACTTAACATAACTGTGTAATGTAGTTTTTCACAGTTTGATACCTGGGGAATTTGTCATAGAAATGATCTCATGGAAAGTTAATGGTAAGTACCTAAGCTTTGTGTCTGAAAGCTGTATATACTATTTATATTTCCAAAGAAAATTGTGTTTACATTAGAGAATCTAGAGCAGACAGACTGTTAATATTTCTGTATACCCCTGTAACTCTTTAAGACATATGTGCTGGTAAAATGGATTCAAAGAGGTGAGTCAGGGAATTCCGTCCACGACTCCACATCATAGACATTGAACACAACAGCATGGAAAGCTTGACTAGCTGTCTGTCGTCTCATTTTTTTGCTTTGCTTCAGATTTGAACACTCCGTTGACTTAATTAAAAAAAAAAAATTGAAATGAAAACATGCGTGCTTTTAATTATTCATTCTTTTTTCATTTTATATCTAACAGCTTGCAAAAAGCATAAATTATCTTCAGTAGCCTTTGCATGCCCTCCCCAATCACAGACTTCCCAATACAGCTCAATTAGAAGTCTTTGCTAGGCAGGTGCTCTGGGTAATTACAGCGAGGGAAAAAAGTATTTGATCCCCTGCTGATTTTGAAAGTTTGCCCACTGACAAAGAAATGATCAGTCTATAATTTTAATAGTAGGTGTATTTTAACAGTGAGAGACAGAATAACAAACAAAAAGAAAATTCAGAAAAAAGCATGTCAAAAAAGTTATAAATTGATTTGCATGTCAATGGGTGAAATAAGTATTTGACCCCTTCGACTTAGTACTTGGTGACAAAACTCTTGTTGGCAATCACAGAGGTCAGACGTTTCTTGTAGTTGGCAACCATGTTTGCACATATCTCTGGAGGGATTTTGTCCCACTCCTCTTTGCAGATATTCTCCAAGTCATTAAGGTTTCGAGGCTGACGTTTGACAACTCGAACCTTCAGCTCCCTCCATAGATTTTCTATGGTATTAAGGTCTGGAGACTGGCTAGGCCAATTCAGGACCTTAATGTGCTTCTTCTTGAACCACTCATTTGTTGCCTTGGCTGTGTGTTTTGGGTCATTGTCATGCTGGAATATCCATCTACGACCCATTTTTAATGCCCTGGCTGAGGGAAGGAGATTCTCACCCAGGGTTTCGACGGTATATGGCCCGGTCCTTCGTCCCATTGATGCGGTGCAATTGTCCTGACTCCTTAGCAGAAAAACACCCCCAAGCATTATGTTTCCACCTCCATGTTTGATGGTGGGGATGGTGTTCTTGGGGTCATAGGCAGCATTACTCCTCCTCAAAACACGATGAGTTGAGTTGATGCCAAAGAGCTTGATTTTGGTCTCATCTGACCTCAACAGACCTGTACATGTGCTTACCTGAGCAGGGAGTCCTTGCGGGCGCTGATTTCAGTAATTCACAGCATAGTGTGTTACCAATTGTTTTCTTGGTGACTATGATCCCAGCTGCCTTGAGATCATTAACAAGATCCTCCCATGTAGTTCTGGGCTGATTCTTCACCGTTCTCATGATTATTGAAACTCCACGAGGTGAGATCTTGCATGGAGCACCAGACCGACAGTTATTTTGTGTTTCTTCCATTTACAAATTATTGCACCAACTGTTGTCACCTTCTCACCAAGCTGCTTGGCGATGGTCTGTAAGCCTATTCCAGCCTTGTGTAGGTCTACAATCTTGTCCCTGACATCCTTGGAAAGCTCTTTGGACTTGGTCATGGTGGAGAGTTTGGAATCTGATTGATTGATTACTTCTGTGGACAGGTGTCTTTTAAGAGAGTGTTCCTTTAAGAGAGTGTTCCTAATCTCAGCTTGTTACCTGTATAAAAGACACCCGGGAGCCAGAAATCTTGCTGATTGATAGGGGATCAAATACTTATTTCACTCATTGACATACAAATCAATTTATAACTTTTTTGACATGCGTTTTTCTGGATTCTTTTTTTGTTATTCTATAGTCAGTGGGCATACATTCAAAATCAGGAGGGGATCAAATACTTTTTTCCCTCACTGTATCTGCCTCTTAAGTTTAGCTCCACTGGGCCAAAGTAACAATAAGTAGCAGGACCAGTTGTATAAACAGCTAGGGCAATATAACAAGGTTAATTAATAAATGTGCCAATTTCTCCAATTTCTATTGAAATATGCCCTTTTTGTTAAATGAAAGAAAAGAGGACACACTTGTCGCACATAAAGCATTTAACAAACTGAAATGCTTCAGGGATCCAGGGTGTTCCTTTTAATTGTATTTGTCCAATTTAAAAGCCATCTGATTTAAAAAAAAGTGATAATTTTACACATATTGTTTCTGAAGGCTTAATCCACAGCTTGATTTACTCAAAGGCATTAAAACCATAATAGCTAAAAAAAAAAAAAAAGTCAAAGTCAAAGTTTTAGTAACTCTGCTGTTTTTCCCATTGGATGTGCAGAGTTTGCCACAAAATAAAACATTTAAAGTGACATGTTTTAGGTACAAACAGCAAACCGGTTGCTGTGTGCTGCCATATTGTTCACTGTGTACTTATTAGGGTCAAAGTGATTATGCACTTGTAATGTTTTTTACAAATCAGTCAATAATTCCTGTATAACGAAGTACTCACTTTATTAATACATATATAACAGCATCTTCATATTGCAGCCTTGTTACACAGGGTTTCTGCAGCTGCCATTTCAAGTCCCTCGAACATTCCACCAACTGCCAACAGCAACAGGAAGTAAAGAACCATAAGAAAGGAAGTGCATCATTCACAGCCAACAACAGCCCAACTGCCCAATGCCCATACATCACAATACATACACTCATACACTCACACACTCATACACAGCCCAACCGCCCATAGTACAGAGGCATGTACCATTAATCTGCCCCTATCCAGTTATTTTACCATCCACCCCAGTACACACTGGGAGGAGGAATAGGTAGTAGTCATTCATTGGACCACTACATTGTTAAGCCTCACATTTAACTTCTTCACAAGACTTCCTTGGTTAATAGTGGGATCTAAGAGAACAAATTATGTTCAAGTAGAGATTGTAGCCGTATTAGTCCAGTGATGTAGATGTAAAAAACAGATAAAATTCTTATCTTGTAATACCTTTTTATTGGACTAACAAACTTTTTTAATGACAAGCTTTCGGGAGAACCTCCCTTTCTCAAGTCTGAAGCATTTCTGAGCAAAAAAATTCTATGTGTCGTTTTGCTCAGAAATGCTTCAGACTTGTCATCTGTTTTTTACAGAACAAATTATATGATGTGTGTGAGAAGACTGTCTCTATCATGTTATATGTTGGAAACTTGCAGACCCCAAAATGTGTTTGTAATGGAGCTTCCTGTACCCCGCTTGGGTACCTCCACCGCCGGATGCTCCTAGTGCTTATCAAGGGCCCCAAGCACTTCTCCAGACACCATAAGTACTGCAGACCCCACGAACCGCGACAGCTTGGTTGGGGTCTCGCCGTCTCCTACCCACCCTGGACCTACGACAAGGCTCCAGGTTCCAGCGGGTGAACCTCTCTTCCTTCAGAGAGTGTAGCAAGAACAGCACATACAAGAGCTAGACCTGATGGAGCACCGCATTACACACTGTACAGACCAATAAAAACAATGTAACAATGAATGACACTCCCACATACAGTAAAAAATCCCTCCCCTCTGCCTGTGATATAATTAAGGTAGTTAATGCATTAACTTAATTATCCCTAGGCATAAAAAAACACACATTTTTATAAAGTACCATAAGTACCACAAAACACAACATATCCCCATAATCGGGGTGAACAACATATCCAAAAATCACCCAGATCAGATCAGGGGTTCACAAATTTTATGGAAGTCATATTTTTGCCCAGGCGAACCCAGGAATTCATGCCGAAAATAGTTACAGGGCATTCGCGGCTAAGTCCCCCTGAAGTCTACTTACGGTTTTAGTCCATGCAAACAAGATGGCCGACACCACGTGTTCAAATATTGAATGGCGGCCACTTCGACTTTTCAGGAGTTCGAAGAACCATTGTCTAAATAGCCACAAATAGGGTCTCTCAGCCAAAACAAATTAAAGGGGCCATAGTCACAGGGCAAAAGGTTGGCAAGTAGTCCTCTCCAAAAAACTGTGGTGAGGTCACTTTTGCCACAATGTTTTATTTCTCTTTCAATATCTCATAAAAAAGCAGTACATCTCACTGCTCTCTGGCATGCCAATAAAAGTGATCATTAGAATTACATATTATATCTAGTGAGATCCTATATCTGGTCCAACTTGGCATACCATATGCTCAAAAAAATGGCTTTTGAAAATTCATGAAACTAGTCAGGTCACAGAGTAGATTGTAAATGGCATAGGAGTTTGTTAAGTTTTGATATCTTCGGAATCTATTCTATTGGCAAGGTTTTTGCACCTTCTAATAAGTTTGTCCCATCAACAAAAAATAAATAAAGCATTTGGCTTTAGTAACTCAACCTGAAATTTTCATTAACATCCAATAATGTATTTTTTTGTCCCAAATAATTGTGCTTAGCTTTACTGTTCTCTGAAATCAGACTGTCCTCAATCAATGAATATTATTTAATTGCAAACAAGTAAAATAGATTACATAAATACTCCTTAAGGGACCACTATAGGCACCCAGACCACTTCAGCTCAATGAAGTGGTCTCGGTGCCTGGTCCCTCTAGGGTTAACCCTGCCTGCTGTAAACATAGCAGTTTCAGAGAAAACACATTAGGGCTAATCCAGCCTCTAGTGGCTGTCTCATTGACAGCCGCTAGAGGCGCTTCTCACAGTGATTTTCACAGTGACAAGACGCCAGCGTCCATAGGAAAGCATTGAGAATGCTTTCCCATGGACTAACTGAATGCGCACGCGGCTCTTGCCGTGCATGCACATTCAGCCGATAACGTCCAAGGGAGGAGGAGAGTCCCCAGCGTCGAGGGAACCCAGCGCTGGAGAAAGGTAAGTGTTTAACCCCTTCCTCCAACTTCAGCCTGGCGGGAGAGGGGCCATGAAGGTGGGGGCACCCTCAGGGCACTATAGTGCCAGGAAAACGAGTTTGTTTTCCTGGCACTATAGTGGTCCTTTAAGTCTACACATAATTACTTTAAAATGTCACATTTTGGGGGGAAACAGACAATAAAACAACACATAGGCAAGGTTTAATGAATACAATTTGTATGCTAAAAATAAACATGAGAGAGGCAATTTAAAAACGAAAATATTTGTTTTGGAAAAGTGCGTTAGTCCCAGATCATCCTGAATCCTAAAACAAAAGAGCTTTGTGGATTCACCAAAAGAGGACATGCTATAAATTTAACTTAGAACAATAGTGGAATTCTTTTTTATGCCTCCAGCTAATACAAGAAATCCTATGTTTGGTGTTGTTCTTTCAAACTTGTCTAATGCATCTGATCTCTTTGTTTGGGAAAAAATAAGGAAGATTAAAAGATCTGATGAGTTCTGCATTCCACTAACATATAGCCAGAGGACTGGTCCGTGTTAGGCATTCCATGCATTTCCAACAAATGGTGGAATTCCTATTCCATCTGTACTTACAGACCCTCAGCTAACATTGCCTGCATTCCATACCAAATGTGTGACGTCCATCACGTATGTTAGTCGACTTTGAAAAAAGTCTTGTTTTTAAGGCAGTGAAGAAATAAAAGAGGTGCATCAGAATCTTTCTGTTTCTGTTTGGCAATATTACTCAAGTGTAACAAACATAAGCCATCAATACATTGCTACTGATCCTCTGGAGATCTAGAAGTATATTGCAATTTAACATGAGATAATTATCAATGCATTGATGGCTGGCGATGAGCCATTAAAGATATTGATGCCATCACAATCCAACAGTTCTTATAACTGATACCGTTATCGGTTTGGTAAAAAAGGACACTATACCTTATCTACATAGGTTTCTTAACACTTCTGAAGAGGAGTTCTCAGTACAGAAACAAAACTGTTTGAAATAAATCTAATACTGTACACTCAACAATGAAATAAAAGGAAGTGCTATAAACAAAGAATATATTATGATAAAACAGATAATGCGTTATTTAGTAATAAATTCTTTAAGAACTCTTCCATTTATTATATTGTTGATCTTCACACTGTACGAGTGCCGTTTTTGAAAGTGAAAGGAGCTAATTTTTGCTGAGATTTTAGTAAAAAGTGCTACAGTTACGTACATCAAATAAATCTAACACCTTAAAGTACATGAAAACACATTCCTATCAATTATAAAGAGTTTGCATGTTATCAGGATGAACACAGCAATTTGCTCAACTTTTTGAAGTGTGTAACAAACAAGCAACATTGGCTAACAATGATTCTTTGTTAATCACTTAAACCAATTAAATATCAGATAAAACTATAACTAAAACATGACATGGATAAGCTATTAAAAAGTGCACATGCACAATATTTTTTATGGTGTGCCTTTAAAAATACAAAACACTATAATATTCATATAGGCATCCATGTAAACACTGCACCATATTATGCTACATTCAACATTCCAAGCCTGTTATAATGTCTTGCTGGCATAGGTATAATTTAGTAAAAAATAAGCTTACCTTGGTCCTGGGTCAAATACACTGTATGTAAAATTGAGGGACAAGGTTCATTTCACCATAGGCACTTATCCAAGGCTAGCTATGGCAACCCCCATCCACCTACATTATCACAAAAAGGTAATTAAATCATATGGTAAAATTAAAAAGGAGTGACTTGCTATTAAATTATCCAGTGCTTTTAGTGGCACACAATAAATCTGGCACTTGAAGTCAGACTGGTTTAAAAAAGCAGTAGTAGTTGCTCGGAGCAGAGGTTCAGATATTGATAATTAAATATAAGCTGCTTAGGGCCCCTGCTGTTTCACTAGGCTCCGTTTAAGCACTTATTAACAATTGATCAAAACTGGTAGTAGTTTTGCGTCTCACAGCAGTCGCCTTTTTCAATAGTTTTCAGTCCTACTGAGTTCAATGCAAAAATTTTAAAGACAGAGTCTTTGAAGCCTGTGTTTTAAGATAATGTTTAAAAGCTTAAAAGCAGACAACAAAGTCGACGTGTTTAATTTAGTAAGTAACTTTCTTGATACAAAACATTGTATTCTTTTTGAAACTGTCTGGCATTTGTACAATGAAATAACGCAGAATGTAACCAAAAAGTGAGAAAAAGTTTAGTGCAGATCTGGGATTATCATAGAACGTGGATATTCATGGAGTCTGACTACTTGCCTGAAAGATTTTTTTTATTTTTTTTTATTAAATGTGCTGAGCAGCCTGAAACTAATATGTATGTTCTCTTAAATCCAAACATTTTCAAATGAAATCTAAACACAAAGCCAAATCCCAGCAGAAATGTCCCCTAAGTGAGGCGATGCCATCTGAAACCTAGGCCAGTTTACATTTAATATTGATGAAAAGATTAGTTACACCTTCCAAAGTTGTGGACACCTAGAGCTAAGGCGAAAGTGCAATTGCCTGGAACATTTGGAAGCTAAAATAAGGCTTAAAAAGTGTCAAGAAACACTTTGCCTTAACTCCACTTTAACAAAAACAGTGTTCTGAATTTGAAAATATGAGAGTTTCCAAATGCTTTACGTACAGTAATATATTCCAGGACGGAGGAAAAAAATCACAGATAGGTTCATTTATTGACCTGAGAAATATTGAGAATATAGATGCAAATTTCATGCCAAAAAATTGTAATTTAGAAAGAAAATCTTCCAATGTCCCTATTTTTCCAGCTCAGCTATTTTGTCTAAAGTTTTCAATTATTTTTACATTTCTATAAATAAAACTTCTTGTAACTTCCTTTCCTTGACTGACATAACTTGCAGCTGACCAGGACCAAAACATTTTGCCTACTGTGGCTATTTACACACACCTAATTGCCTATGCATATACATACATAACACACCCATCACAAGTATCTGATTAGACCAGGGGTAGTCAACCTTTTAATACCTACCACCCACTTTTGTATCTTTGTTGGTGGTAATATTTACTTAACGCCCACCAGTGCCACAGTTACAAATTTTAAATTTTTTTTTTAGAAAGTAAGGTTTTTTAAAATAAAAAAAAATATATCTATTTTTTTTAACCTTTTTTTCTATTTTCTATTCTACTTTTTTATATGCGTGTGTGTGAAGGGCGTAATGTGTGTGTGTGTGTGTGTGTGTGTGTGTGTAAGAGAGAGGTGCAGTGTGTGAGGGGGCAGTGTGTGTGTGTGAAGGGTGCAGTGTGCATGTGAATGGTGCAGTGTGTGTGTGAGGAGTGGTATGTGTGTAAGGGGGGCTAGTGTATGTGAAGGGTGCAGTGTATGTGAATGGTGCATTTTGTGTGTGTGTGAGAGGGGGGCACTGTGTGTGGGGGGCAGTGTGTGTGAGGGGCAGTGTGTGTGTGCGGGGCAGTGTGTGTGTGCGGGGGCAGTGTGTTTGTGTAAGGGGTGTAGTGTGTGTGAAGGGTGCATAGGGTCTATGCTGTGTGTAGGTGAGAGATGTGAAAATCTATCTTTAAGTCTCCCCCTCCCTTATTCTTTCTTTTACCATGGAGGGAGGACATAATGCTGCAAGCCCTGGTGGTCCAGTGGTGGCATGTTCACTTTAGCCTGCAGCTCCTCTGGCTGCAGGCTGACTCTCCTGTCCTCCAGCAAGCAGGCACTGTATTGGAGAGTTGCCATGGTAACTCGCGGCAAAGCTCCAACCAGCCTACTTGCGGGAGGAACACAAAACTTCCCAGGCCCTTCCCTCCCTCTCCTGGAACCACAATATAGCTTGATTGCTTCATCTAAGTGCTGCTTCTAAGTGTGTGGTTGGAGATATTCTGGAGAGTTTTACAGAAGCTTCAACCGCCTAAGATTTGTGCTAAGAGTTTTTTTTTTTACTTTTACAGGTAAGATTCATCTGTAGGAAAAGGTTACTGATTGCACAAGGTTTGATTTCCTGTTGGTAATAATAAGGCATTTGATTTGATTAGTTAGCTACTTGCTATTGATTGCTGTTTAATTAGCTATTGTTTGCGATTAAGCAGAGGCCTACCCAGGTGTTAAACTTTCCTAGTGGGTGGTGGTTTTAGGAGTTATATAAGGGTTAGCTTGGCTAATATAGCTTGGTTGCTTCATCTAAGTGCTGCTTCTAAGTGTGTGGTTGGAGATTTGTAAATTATCTGGTAAACAAACTCAGACTGGAACTGCTGCAAAGCCACTGCCGCAGAGACATACTAGGAATGGCAGATGGATTACTGTAGGATCTGGTAGACTTAGAGTTGTGGATAAAAGGCATATTGCACAGTCGGATGCGTATTAGGGACTTTAACTTGTGGCTTGGTGAATGGTGTCGGGAGCAAGGATTTGGCTTTATTTCTCATGGTAGCTCTGTTTGGAATGGAAATAAACTGTACAAAAAAGATGGTTTGCATCTTTCTCAAAAGGGAACAAATGTTCTCACTGAGCAGTTCAGAGATTTTGCTAGGATGTATTTAAACTAGGAGAGGGGAGGGGGGGGGGGCAAAAGGGTGATAAAACAACAATCCAATTGTCCCTCAAAACAAGGACAGAAGGTGCCTGTAGCAAGTGTGTTAAAAATGATAAGCTTAGAGTCATGTCTACAAATGCTCGCAGTTTAGGGAATAAGATCCATGAACTTGTGGCAATAATGGTAGTTACTGATAGTGTAGATTTAATCACTGTTACTGAGACATGGTACAATGAGAAAAATGACTGGGACATAGCAATACCAGTGTACTCGTTATATAGAAAAGACAGGGAAGGCAAGAAAAAAAAAACATTAAAAGATTTATTTAACCAATCATTGTTAACAGGAGTAGTCCCAGAAGATTGGAAGTTAGCGAATGTTGTGCTCATTCACAAGAAAGGTAATAGGGAGGAGTCGGGCAACTATAGGCCAGTAAGCCTTATTTCAGTAGTGGGGAAAGTGATGGAAACCCTGTTAAAGGATAGGATTGTTGAACATCTAAAAACACATGGATTTCAAGATCAGAGACAACATGGGTTTACTTCAGGGAGATCATGCCAAACTAATCTTAATTATAGATCAGAGTGGTGCAGAAGACATTGCTTACCTAGATTTCAGTAAGGCTTTTGACACTGTTGCACATAGAAGGCTTATCAATAAACTGCAATATTTAAGTTTGGATTCCAATATTGTTGAATGAGTAAGGCAGTGGCTGAGTGACAGGCAACAGAGTGTTGTAGTCAATGGAGTATATTCGAAACTTGGGCTTGTCACCAGTGGGGTACCTCAGGGTACTTGGACCCATTCTCTTTAATATTTTTATTAGTGATATTGCAGAAGGTCTTGGTGGTAAGGTATGTCTTTTTGCTGATGATACTAAGATATGTAACAGGGTTGATGTTCCAGGAGGGATAAGCCAAATGGCAAATGATTTAGGTAAACTAGAAAAATGGTCAGATTTGTGGCAACTGACATTTAATGTGGATAAGTGCAAGATAATGCATCTTGGACGTAAAAACCCAAGGGCAGAGTACAGAATATTTGATAGAGTCCTAACCTGAACATCTGAGGAAAGGGATTTAGGGGTGATTATTTCTGATGACTTAAAGGTAGGCAGACAATGTAATAGAGCAGCAGGAAATGCTAGCAGAATGCTTGGTTGTATAGGGAGAGGTATTAGCAGTAGAAAGAGGGAAGTGCTCATGCCATTGTACAGAACACTGGTGAGACCTCACTTGGAGTATTGTATGCAGTACTGGAGACCGTATCTTAAGAAGGATATTGATACCTTAGAGAGAGTTCAGAGAAGGGCTACTAAATGGATTGCAGGATAAAACTTACCAGGAAAGGTTAAAGGATCTTAACATGTATAGCTTGGAGGAAAGACGAGATGGGGGGATATAATAGAAACATTTAAATACATAAAGGGAATCAACACAGTAAAGGAGGAGAATATATTCAAAAGAAGAAAAACTACCACAACAAGAGGACATAGTATTAAGTTAGAGGGACAAAGGTTTAAAAATAATATTAAAAAGTTTTACTTTACTGAGAGGGTAGTGGATGCATGGGATAGCCTTCCAGCTGAAGTGGTAGAAGTTAACACAGTAAAGGAGTTTAAGCATGCGTGGGATAGGCATAAGGCTATCCTAACTATAAGATAAGGCCAGGGACTAATGAAAGTATTTAGAAAATTGGGCAGACTAGTAGGGCCGAATCTTGATCTCCTCACCAGCCCGAGAGGACTTACAGCAACTTGGGCCGGCACCAGAAATGAAAAGATCTCCACTGCCAGCCTTGGTCCACGGCCATCAAGGCCCACCGGGAGTTTTCTGTAGAACCACCGACCACCTGAAATCCCAAACCGCCCACTAGTGGGCGGTAGGGACCAGGTTGACTACCCATGGATTAGACAAAAACTTACACGCAAATATTGATTCACACTCCTATTTAAAAACGCACTCATTCGGATTTGTCCTCAGATGTAATAATTTTTTTCTGCCTTTCTCTTTAATACTTCATATGTTATAATTGTGTTAGATTACACATCTATTGGCTCTCTAGGATAAAAAATGCCATCCTGTCACATGTGAAATGTAATGACAGAGATTTACTACTTTAAGATCAAGGATACTATTATCAAATATCTATTTGATGATTTTGGATGAATAATAAAAACGCTGTCAACTACATTTCAAAAAAGCTTGGCTTTTACATAAACATATAGCAAATGGAAAATTCTATATCTGGCGTGCAAATTACGGATCACTCCATGTATCAGGGGTAGGCAAAAGGGTGTGTATATCATGAAAAAAAATTTCATTAAAAAAAGCCAAAACCCTGATATTTACCAAACTATAAATAGAGAAAGATAGAAATATATGGAAACTATAATAACCAAACTCCCACAAACACATACACACACCACATGCTAATGTTGGTGTGCTTACATTTCAAATGAGCACACACTTTCAACACCATCATATTTCAAATAGAGATTAGTAGTAGTACCTTCATACCAGTGCTTCAGTTGTTTTTTTTTTTTTTTTGGTAAAGATACACTTTCTAGGTTGGAGTTATGTCATGGTGTGATCATGGCCTGATCATTTTATTTAACTTTATGTAACCAATATTCACAAAAATCTCTAATAACAATGCTTACCTACAGTCATCAATCAATCTATGTCAAGAGAGCTAGGACTAGACACAATTTGGTTTGAGATCTAACATGATAAGGTTATTAACTCATAAAATGTTAAATTAGAATTGTTGACAGGATTCAGATCATTTAAGACAAAAATTAGAGAAAGCTAACTGCAATGTAAAAAAATATTTTAAACCTGGCAGCCTCAGGGAACTAGTGATTTTTTTTTAAAAAGCAAAATAAAAACCATATGAAAATTGACACCTTCCTCCCCTTCCCATATTTTCCCAGCTGAAGGTTTTCACACACAGTGCTCCTTGCTGTTGAAAGCAATTTGCAATAAAACAATTGTCACCTCTAATGCATTTTGGATTGGTTGTACTTTGCATAGCAACCAATGGCACTAGTGTCAAATCTCACATTCATATTCACACAATGAAACGGATTCGCACATGAAAAAAAAAGATTAGTTTAACACACAAAAAAAGATATCCGTTTATATCTTTGCATGCTAAAGTGTAATAATGGAGTTATTTGCTAAACTGAGAACTGGCATTGCAGTAAAAGGTTTTTTATATTTCTCTGACTGGGAGCTGGAAGCTCATTTAATAACAGTTCTTTAACAATGTTCAAGGCACCAAAGATACTTTTTTAAAGAAAAACAGGGAGATGTAATTTTTTGTGGAATCTCTGGAAAGGAGGAAGGAGTAAGGATGCTAGATCTCTCACCCTTCTAGCAAGCTATTTTACAATGAATTTCACACAAACTACCTTCCAAGAAAAGCTTACATTAAACCCCAATCAATATAAAGGTTGTTTTTTTGTGATGATCCTATGGGTCACCATTTAATGAGTCTGACTTCTTGCTCATTATTAGGGCTCCTGCTTGCTTGATTTATTTATTCATTTTTTTAATAAAGCCAGCTATAAATGAGGTAAAGATATATGTCAGTGGTTAGTGTCCCTTCCGGTTGCAATAGTGTCCAAGGGACCAACACATGTATAAACTTTGTCACAGAAGAGCTGTGAAAATCCCTTATGCTGATTGTAACTCACTTGTGGCTATTGTAATTGGTTTCCTCGGTTTAAAGGTGCATGCATCCTCTTGAGATAACTTGAGACAATTGTCTCATCCTGCATGCAGATTTGGCATATAAATATAATTTTTTTTCACGTTTACCTGTTTCTTTTTCCTTTTCTCTCTTTATTTTCCTAAGGGGGAACACATATATATATATATATATAATGAAATGTATGTATATATAATGTGTGTGTGTGTGTGCGTGTGTATATATATATAAATATAAATATATATCCCAAATAATCACACTCAACTTGATTTCAAGCAGAAACCCTGAACATACAGATTCCTATCACCCTGAACACTTTTAAGTGGTCATAGTGGTTGGTGTATATTAATGCATCTCTATGAGGAAAAGCTTATTGGCGCAGTGAAGCATTTTGCCACACATGCGCAATAGCCTCCCAATGCTTTCCTATGGAAAAGCATTGGATTGGCTGAGATCATCAAGATTATTGATCGCAGCCATGGAGGCGGGGTCAACATCAGAGATAACACAGTGATGGAAAAAGGTAAGTTTAAACATCTTTTAACTCCACTCCAAGGGACTTTTCTCCAGCGCTATAGTGCTAGGAATAAATGTTTGTATTCCTAATACTATAGTGTTCCTTTAACCTTATTATATTAATCTACGGTGCCCGATGTTACAATATTACCAGCTAAATCATGGTTTATACTCAAATAATCAGTTTTAAAACATTAAAGTTTTCTATCTTACCTATCTTGAGAAAGCCTTCTTGAGAAGGGCGAAACGCGTTGAAGGTGCCGGACGTATACTGCAGCATCTGATGACCACACACGAGGCTCCAGCTTCCAGTGGGACATACCTTTGGCGTTCTTCCGAATCTAGATTGTAGACAGTCAGCTTCAGTGCACGAGGCAGACATTGTCTCTCCTGTAGGAACTGGTAACCCATCTGATTTTGGGCTGGCTCAAGTGCTTACTATGCTGTTTTAGTGGTCCTTAGAGATAAGTACCAAATTTTTATCTTGTAAGAGCTTTTGATTGGGTTTTTTTATTTATTTTTTTCAATTTGAAACTTTAAGTTTTATTTGTGTTTCACAAGGTTAAGCGTTCGGCGCCTGCACGCCAGGGTACAGAAAGTAAAAGGGGTTATTGCAGGTACTTTTCGTTACATCATATGGGGGTTACACATGGTGCTGTCACATCCCTGCCCTGTTGGTCTACCTAGTGCCATTACCCATTGTCGTGTGTTACTCTCGTGGGACTCGTCCAGCCCCTTGTTGTTTGGCTTGGTCGGCCCTTGGTGTTATCCTCTGTTGCACGCTTCACTGTGCTTCATGAGTTGCCCCTGCTGTGTCTCCTGCCTCTCTTACTCCCCCTCCTATGTTTTTTGCGTTCCCCCTGGGCCCTGTGTCGAGTCTTGTGTGGTGTGTCCCCATATATGCACACCATTTCTCTCCCGCCATGCCAATGTGTTTTCGTTGTCTTATGTGTGTGTCTGCCATCTGTTCGTACTTCCAGTTAAGGGAAATTTGGTTAAGTAGGGCTTCCTTCGTGGGTGCTATCTGTGATTTCCAAGCTCTGGCTATGAGTGTTACTGCTGCTATGAGCAGGTGAAATAAGAGCCCTTCTTCTGTTTTGCTTAAGGTCTCTGGGATCATGAATAGGATGCTTTGTTCAATAGTGAGTGGCCAACTTCTGCCCAGCAGGTTCCCTGCTATATTTTCCGCATCTCTCCAGTATTGCCTGATTTGCGTGCATGTCCACCATATGTGGCTCATCGAGCCTCCTGGGGCTCCACATCTCCAACAGGTGTTGGGCGAGTGTGGGTAGAGCGCTGCTAGCTTTTCCGGTACCATGTACCATCGATATTGTAACTTCCGTATGGTCTCTACGTGGGTTGTGCATAGTGTGTTCCCTTTGTGTATCGAGAAGGCTCGCAACCAGTCTTCTGTCCCTAGTGACTTTCCCAGTTCTGCGTGCCACGCTGTCTGGAATGTCATGACTGCCCCTGATCTCTCCGCTAGGAGAGCGGTATATAAGTTAGATAGGATTTTCTTTGGGGGTCTGCCTGACAAACAGTGGGTCGTTGCGTTGTGTGCGTTTTGTGGGTTGTGGGCTTGTATTTTGGTTCCCGTGAGTAGTGAGTTAAGTTGCAAGTAGGAGAACAGTGCTCTACTGGGTATATTGTGCTTTGTTTGGAGTTCTGGGAAGGGAATTAGGTGGTTGTCTTCGTATAAGTGGTGTATCTCAGTGCAACCCGCCTTCCCCCATGTCTTGGCGTCGAAGGATGGGATGCCCGCCGTTAGGCATGAGATCGGGGCGTTCCCTTTTATGTCTCTGTGATCTCCCTCTTTTTTCATCCCAACAAGTCAATGTATGTGCAGTAGTAGGGAGGGGTTGGAAGAGCTTGGGGCGTAAGTGTTCCGGGAGCCAGAAAAGGTCCTGTAGGTCATGTGTTTGCGCCCAGTGCGATTCTATTTGGGTCCACTGTAGTGGTTCCCCCATTGCTGTGGCGATTTTGACCGATGCTAATTGGGCTGCTCTGTAATATGTTCGTACGTATGGGAGGCCCAGTCCTCCCTCCACGATTGGGTTTTGGAGGATCACCGCTGCCACCCTTGGTCTTTTGTTGGCCCACACATACTGAGTTATTGTTCGCTGTAGAGAGGTTATGTATGATTTCGGCAGTGCTATGGGGAGGGTGCGTAGTAGGTACTGGAACTTGGGCAGTAGCATCATTTTGATTGCCACCAATTGTCCCACCCATGACAGGAATTTACCTTTCCAACTTTCCAGAGTTGCGGCAATGTCTTTTGCAAGGGGTATGTAGTTCTTGTCTAGGAGTTTGCCCAGGTTCGATGGAATTTTGATGCCTAGGAACGTTAGGTGGTCTGTTCTCCAATTGAAGGGGAAGGCAGACTTAAGTCTATCTAAGGCATCCTGTTGTGTCCCTATTCCCATTGCCTGTGTTTTGTTTACGTTCAGCTTATAGTATGAGTGTTTCCCATAGTCCGCTATGGTGGCCATTAGGTTTGGTAGTGAGATGTGTGGTTGAGTGAGGGTCAGCAAGATGTCATCAGCGAATAAGTTCGCTTTGTATTCTGTGGGCCCTATGTTCACTCCGTGGATGGATGCATTTTGTCTTATGGCCGCCACCAACGGCTCCAGAGCCATTACGTACAGCAATGGGGACAGAGGGCACCCCTGGCGTGAGCCATTGGTTATGGTGAAGGGATCGGAGACAAAGCCTGCATTGAGGACCCTCGCTGTTGGTTTGTTGTAAAGTGCCCTGACCGCTGAGAGGAAGTCTCCCGGTGCCCCAAATTTGAGGAGGACCTGTTCTAGAAACTCCCAACTCAACCGGTCAAAGGCCTTTTCCGCGTCTAGCGACATCAGTACGGTACCCACCTTCATACGTTGTGCACTATGTATAATATCAAGCACCTTTCTGGTATTGTCCCCTCCTTGCCTGTTTTTTATGAACCCCACTTGGTCCGTGTGGATGACGTGCGGGAGTATTGTTCCCAGACGTCGTGCGTAAATCTTTGCGTACAGTTTTGCGTCAGTATTTAATAGGCAGATGGGACGAAATTTTTTTGGGCATGTGGGGGGTTTTCCAGGTTTTGGGAGTGTGATGATATGTGCCAGTAGTGTCTCGGCGGGCTGTTTTTGTTGGCGTGTGGCTTCATTGAAAGTATTAGTTAGGTGAGGTGTTAAGATGGCCTGGAACTGTTTGTAGTAACAGTTAGCAAAGCCGTCTGGACCTGGTGATTTGCCCGGTGGTAGGGATCGGATGGCTGCGGTGACCTCCTCGTGTGTTATGTCTGCTTCAAGTTCTTGTTGTTGTTGGGGCGTGAATGTGGGTAGTTGTATCGCATTTAGGTATGTTGTAATGGCTTGAGGTTGTGGTTGGTGTGTGTTCGGGTCATCTGCTAAGTTGTACAGTGAGGTATAGTATTTGGCGAAGGAGTTGCTTATATCTTTGGGTGCCGTCACTTTGTGTCCCTTTTCTGTGGTGAGGTATGCTATTTTCTGTTTTGTCTGTATGGCTTTAAGATGTTGGGCTACTAGTTTGCCTGCTTTGTTGCCTTGGGAGTAGTTGGTTTCTTTGATTTTGTTTAGGTGGCGGCCTGTTTGGTCTAGGGCTTGCTTGTGTATTTCCTGCGTGATTGTCATTATGCGGGACTTTAACTCTGGGGTTGGGGTTCTTTGGTTTTGGGTGTTGAGGTCCTGGAGTTCTTTTTGCCATTTCCTCAATTGTGCCTGTGTCTGTCGTTTTTGGTTGGCTGCCCTTTGTATCAACAGTCCCCGTATCACCAATTTGTGGGCCTGCCAAACAGTGTTGTGTGGGAGTAGGTCCGTAGTATTTTCTGTGAAGTATTGTGTTGGACTTTGCGAATTCAGGGTTTGCTAAGTGGGAGCTGTTAAGTCTCCACGGGCTTCTGTGGGAGGGTTCATATAGGTCAGCCAAGGTCACCATGACTGGGGCGTGGTCAGACCACGTGATCTGTTCTATGGTGCAGTCCTGAACCTGCTCCAGGTGTTGGCCCTGTATCAGTATGGCATCTATTCTTGAGTAGGTATTGTGTACGGTGGAGAAAAAAGTGTATCGTCTCTCCCCCACATGTGTCGCCCTCCAGGTGTCATAATAGTGATATTCGTGTAACAATTTTTGGATCGCTTTGCTCTGTCTCCTGAGTGGCTTAATTCTAGGGGCCGTGGGCGCTATCGTGGTGTCTACCTTAGGGTCAAGCACATGATTGATGTCACCGCACACTACTCCTATGCCCTTTTGTGTAGTTCCCAACTTTTTAAATATTCTGTGGAGAAAATTTCTTTGTTCCTGGTTTGGGGCATAAATGTTTGTTATGGTGTATTCTACATCGTTAAATGTCCCCACCACTATGACATATCTCCCCCTGTCATCTATTTCCAGGTGTGTAAGGGAAAACGCTACATCCTTGCTAATTAAAATCGAGGCCCCTTTGGATTTGCTTGTGTGAGTGGCATGGTATTGGTGGAGGTAGTCCCGAAGAAGCAATGGTGCATGGGCGTTCGTTTTGAAGTGGGTTTCTTGTAGGCAGACTACCTCCGGTCTCAATCGGTTGAGGTCTCTGCGGAGTAAATTCCGTTTAGATGGGTGATTTAGGCCTTTCGTGTTGTGGGTGTAAATTTTCATGGTGGGTTGAATCTAGGAGGTTCGGTTTGTTGTGGCGTTTTCTGTCTTTTGTGTGGGAGTGTCCCCCTTCCCAGCAAGTTCGAACCGGGTGGCATCTCCCCATGGCAGGTGGACTGTGAATGTGGCCCCCTGTGGTCCCTGTCGTCACCACGTGTGGCGTAGCTTTGTGATGTTTGTGACATAGCGTGCATACAATATGAAACACAAAAGTTAAAGTAAAATAACATACTAAACATAGTAACGAAAACATAAAAAATTTAACTTAGTGCCATGTAGATGGCCTTGCGCCAAGCTAAGGCGCTATGGAGGAGGAAGCTAGCTAGTGCTTCCATGCCTGTGCGGAGCGGTCTGTAGGCCTGAAACCCTGCTGCTTGTGTCATGTGCTGTCTAGCACCCCTGAACTGCAGTGTTTGGCTATTGTCGAGCTTTTTTTTTTTTTTTCAATCGTGTGACCTAGCGGTATGTATGCTGGGGCTCGGGAAGGTGTGCTCTATGTATTCCCTTGTTCTGCGTGCCCTATTCCCCCCCCCCTTGCCATCAGCCCCAAAGTCCTTCTTTTGTGTACTTGCCACTTCTTGCGGCCTTCAGGTATGCTGTCGGACTTTCTTCCATGACGGCTGGAGTTTGTTTCGGCCTGTTACGTCGGCTGGGATCTGCGGCGGTGGTAGGCCCCATTCTTTAAGAGCCCTCACTCCTGCTTCTGGTGTCGTGATGATGGTGGTTTTGCCTTCGTGTGTAATAAGAAGCTTGACCGGGAATCCCCACCTGTATGGTTTCTTGTGCAGGCGTAGTTGTTCCGTTATCCCGGCGAAAGTTTTCCTCTTCTTCAGGGTCGCTGCTGATATGTCCGCATATATCGTGATTCCCTGATAGGGAGGTGGTAAATTTGGATGTAATCTGCTCGCTCTCAGTAGGACTTCCTTAATGTGGAAATAGTGCAGGCGCACCAATACATCTTGCGGGGTATCCGCTGTCAGCAAGGGCGGTTTTGGGACCCGGTGGTACCGGTCCAGCAACAGCATGTCTTGATGCACGTCTGGGGCCAGGACTTTAAGTAAGCCTTGCAGGTGAGTGTGTAGGTCCGCTGCCCCTACTGATTCTGCCACCCCTCTCAGCCTAAGATTGTTGCGGCGAGAGCGGTCCTCCATGTCCGCTATTTTAATTTCCAAAGATGTCACGGTGTTCTGCAGTTCCTCCATACTGGTGCTTATACCATTATGTGCTTCAGCCTGATCGGCCATTTTGTCCTCCAGCATGGAGGTGCACTCTCCCAGTTCCCTCATTTCTGACCTGATGTCGTTTAGGGAGGTCTGGAGGGTGTTCTGTAGCTTAGCATGCATTGCATCCAGCATGCGCTGTAGTATGCCCTGGGTCACCGGTGCGTCCGCCGTGCTTTCCTTCAGCTGTTCGCCGTCTCCGTCCGGGGCGCCATCTTGGATCTCCTCTAGGGCTCCTGTTATTCTTGTCTGGGTGGCACGGATGGCGAAAAAGTTTGATTTGTCGCCTTTGTCCGTCTGGCGCCTTCCCTTTTGCTGGGACATCGCTGTGGGTGAGTAGGGGCTATTGGGGTGCTCGTTTCGCTCCGGTTTTGTCTGTATGGCTTTAAGATGTTGGGCTACTAGTTTGCCTGCTTTGTTGCCTTGGGAGTAGTTGGTTGCTTTGATTTTGTTTAGGTGGCGGCCTGTTTGGTCTAGGGCTTGCTTGTGTATTTCCTGCGTGATTGTCATTATGCGGGACTTTAACTCTGGGGTTGGGGTTCTTTGGTTTTGGGTGTTGAGGTCCTGGAGTTCTTTTTGCCATTTCCTCAATTGTGCCTGTGTCTGTCGTTTTTGGTTGGCTGCCCTTTGTATCAACAGTCCCCGTATCACCGATTTGTGGGCCTGCCAAACAGTGTTGTGTGGGAGTAGGTCCGTAGTATTTTCTGTGAAGTATTGTGTTGGACTTTGCGAATTCAGGGTTTGCTAAGTGGGAGCTGTTAAGTCTCCACGGGCTTCTGTGGGAGGGTTCATATAGGTCAGCCAAGGTCACCATGACTGGGGCGTGGTCAGACCACGTGATCTGTTCTATGGTGCAGTCCTGAACCTGCTCCAGGTGTTGGCCCTGTATCAGTATGGCATCTATTCTTGAGTAGGTATTGTGTACGGTGGAGAAAAAAGTGTATCGTCTCTCCCCCACATGTGTCGCCCTCCAGGTGTCATAATAGTGATATTCGTGTAACAATTTTTGGATCGCTTTGCTCTGTCTCCTGAGTGGCTTAATTCTAGGGGCCGTGGGCGCTATCGTGGTGTCTACCTTAGGGTCAAGCACATGATTGATGTCACCGCACACTACTCCTATGCCCTTTTGTGTAGTTCCCAACTTTTTAAATATTCTGTGGAGAAAATTTCTTTGTTCCTGGTTTGGGGCATAAATGTTTGTTATGGTGTATTCTACATCGTTAAATGTCCCCACCACTATGACATATCTCCCCCTGTCATCTATTTCCAGGTGTGTAAGGGAAAACGCTACATCCTTGCTAATTAAAATCGAGGCCCCTTTGGATTTGCTTGTGTGAGTGGCATGGTATTAGTGGAGGTAGTCCCGAAGAAGCAATGGTGCATGGGCGTTCGTTTTGAAGTGGGTTTCTTGTAGGCAGACTACCTCCGGTCTCAATCGGTTGAGGTCTCTGCGGAGTAAATTCCGTTTAGATGGGTGATTTAGGCCTTTCGTGTTGTGGGTGTAAATTTTCATGGTGGGTTGAATCTAGGAGGTTCGGTTTGTTGTGGCGTTTTCTGTCTTTTGTGTGGGAGTGTCCCCCTTCCCAGCAAGTTCGAACCGGGTGGCATCTCCCCATGGCAGGTGGACTGTGAATGTGGCCCCCTGTGGTCCCTGTCGTCACCACGTGTGGCGTAGCTTTGTGATGTTTGTGACATAGCGTGCATACAATATGAAACACAAAAGTTAAAGTAAAATAACATACTAAACATAGTAACGAAAACATAAAAAATTGAACTTAGTGCCATGTAGATGGCCTTGCGCCAAGCTAAGGCGCTATGGAGGAGGAAGCTAGCTAGTGCTTCCATGCCTGTGCGGAGCGGTCTGTAGGCCTGAAACCCTGCTGCTTGTGTCATGTGCTGTCTAGCACCCCTGAACTGCAGTGTTTGGCTATTGTCGAGCTTTTTTTTTTTTTTTCAATCGTGTGACCTAGCGGTATGTATGCTGGGGCTCGGGAAGGTGTGCTCTATGTATTCCCTTGTTCTGCGTGCCCTATTCCCCCCCCCCTTGCCATCAGCCCCAAAGTCCTTCTTTTGTGTACTTGCCACTTCTTGCGGCCTTCAGGTATGCTGTCGGACTTTCTTCCATGACGGCTGGAGTTTGTTTCGGCCTGTTACGTCGGCTGGGATCTGCGGCGGTGGTAGGCCCCATTCTTTAAGAGCCCTCACTCCTGCTTCTGGTGTCGTGATGATGGTGGTTTTGCCTTCGTGTGTAATAAGAAGCTTGACCGGGAATCCCCACCTGTATGGTTTCTTGTGCAGGCGTAGTTGTTCCGTTATCCCGGCGAAAGTTTTCCTCTTCTTCAGGGTCGCTGCTGATATGTCCGCATATATCGTGATTCCCTGATAGGGAGGTGGTAAATTTGGATGTAATCTGCTCGCTCTCAGTAGGACTTCCTTAATGTGGAAATAGTGCAGGCGCACCAATACATCTTGCGGGGTATCCGCTGTCAGCAAGGGCGGTTTTGGGACCCGGTGGTACCGGTCCAGCAACAGCATGTCTTGATGCACGTCTGGGGCCAGGACTTTAAGTAAGCCTTGCAGGTGAGTGTGTAGGTCCGCTGCCCCTACTGATTCTGCCACCCCTCTCAGCCTAAGATTGTTGCGGTGAGAGCGGTCCTCCATGTCCGCTATTTTAATTTCCAAAGATGTCACGGTGTTCTGCAGTTCCTCCATACTGGTGCTTATACCATTATGTGCTTCAGCCTGATCGGCCATTTTGTCCTCCAGCATGGAGGTGCACTCTCCCAGTTCCCTCATTTCTGACCTGATGTCGTTTAGGGAGGTCTGGAGGGTGTTCTGTAGCTTAGCATGCATTGCATCCAGCATGCGCTGTAGTATGCCCTGGGTCACCGGTGCGTCCGCCGTGCTTTCCTTCAGCTGTTCGCCGTCTCCGTCCGGGGCGCCATCTTGGATCTCCTCTAGGGCTCCTGTTATTCTTGTCTGGGTGGCACGGATGGCGAAAAAGTTTGATTTGTCGCCTTTGTCCGTCTGGCGCCTTCCCTTTTGCTGGGACATCGCTGTGGGTGAGTAGGGGCTATTGGGGTGCTCGTTTCGCTCCGGTTTCAGGCCTATGTAGCAGGAGCTACCCTGACATGCGACCGCCGCGGTTGAGCTCCAGGCCACGCCCCGGGTTTTTTTTTTTTTTTTTAATAAGGGTATTAAATTTACAGTGTTACACTATTTTCTGTTTCCTTAATTTTTAAGGTATATTCAGTGACGTACGTGGTTCAACACTGAAGTGGACACAGAAATTAGCTCTACCCTTTTTCTATATATTTTTTTAATATATATTATATTTTATTTTTTATTGGTATCCATAAGAACTTACAGATACCCAATTTTGATCTCAGACTTTACAAGTTTGTTTTTTGTGATATCCCAGAGAATATCTCACATGGACATATCTACCAAGCGCTGACACCGTGGATTGCTTTTTTTTTTTTTATGTACACATTAATAATTTTAACAGTGAGTACTAGCACAAACTAGTTGCTTTGTTCACTAAATAAATTGTGTTGACTTGCTAACTTTAGGCAAAATTAATAGAATAAAATAATTTCTAGAACAGTGCTCTACTGGAATCCCCTCCCAAAACACCAATATTGATTAAATTTTAGTCTACTTTTTGCACGTTGATTGTCTTCTCAAACTTGCCACCACAACTAGAACTGACTTCTAGTACTTTTCCAGGACCAAAACGATCAATCGGATACTTTATGACCACTTAGACCACTGTTTAACTGTGACAAGTTTCAGAATTCTTTTTGGCCGCCAAAAAACCAAAGTAATCACCAGTCTTGCTGCAGATATTTTTCCATCAAATGCAATTCCTTCCAGTAAAATAGTGAAAGCCCTGTTTTGTGCACAAAGAAGCATTCTTAATGCTAGCTGAGATGAATTTGAAAACCATAATAATTTTTGTGAATTTCCATTAATCTTTCCATGTTTCTCTTTTTCACCTGAAATACTGTTTTATTCTAAAAGTAACAACGTTATAACAATCAGCTCATTCTTTGCTAACTTAACCCCGCAACTTCCCTGATGATAATGTCTGCAGTGTTGGAACAGAATTACATGCTTGAAAACTAAGCAACAATCCGCCAGTGAGTTCAAGACAATTAATTTAAATTTATAATGGAATGGCTTTTCCTGGCTTTATGCTTAGATTTTCTATTGGCTGCAAGTCACTTTTCAAAACTGACATATATAAATAATAATACATTCAGAAACAGCACATACCTCATTGCCCACCTAGAGTTCCTTCCTGACTATTTCCAATAAATATCATGTCAAGCTGGCTGGTAAACAGCAAAGCCGCTATTTAATCTGGAGACAGACTTTAGAAATGCTTCCATAGATGCATCATATTAGTAGAGATAAAATACTTTATTAATTCCCTTTATTAAAGGAGCACTATAGTGCCAGGAAAACAAACTTGTTTTCCTATTACTATAGGGTTATTAGGTCCCCCCTCCCTCGGGGCCCCTTCAGCCACTTACCTTAATCCAGTTCCGGGCTCCCTTGACGCTTGTGATCTCTCCTCCCCCGCCGACGTCAGCTTCGAATGCGCATGCGTGACAAGAGCCACGCACGCATTCAAACCGCCCATAGGACAGCATTACTCAATGCTTTCCTATGGACGTCAGCTTCATCTCAGTGTGATTTTCACACTGAGAATATCGCAGATGCGGCCTCTAGTGGCTGTCGGGTAGACAGCCACTAAAGGCTTAATTAACCCTCTGAAACTGCTATGTTTTTAGCTGCAGGGTTAAAACCAAGGGGACCTGGCACCCAAACCACTTCATTGGTCCTTTAAATAAATAAGGGGGATATAAGTAAATAAAATATTTAGATATTTTATTCTTGGAGCCATTTCTTTAAACAGGTTCATTGGTTTGTTTTCCTGCTAACTTAAACTCTAGCAACTAAAACATTCATTTTATTTGTGTAATCCGATAGATAGCAGGAGTTTATACATTCCGGAAAAATACACCATGGAGGTTTTAGCTGTTATTTGAAATGGTACCGCTGAGGAGTTTGGAAGAGCATCTGTCTTAACAAAGATAACTTCAAGCTGCTGAAGGGATTGTGGTGTTCATAAATGCTTAAGTGTAGGCTGGGAAGTAACAGAAGCATTGGTTTTACATACTTGTAGATTATGCTAGCTTTAGTGTACCTAAAATCTTACATTTATGCCAGGAAGCAAATATTAAGTCTCTATTTACTAGAACTCCACAGCAGCACAAGTTATTCAAGAAATTCAACCAATCAGATTACAGAGAAAAACAATATATATGTCCCATGCTCACGTAGGGCTTCCTCTTTCAAACTGCAAAGTAACAGGAACAGAAAGTAATCGACAATAGAACTAAGAACAACCATAATAATAACACCATAATGTATGGAGAAACATTCGTCATATATTTTGTAAATTTAAGTCCTACATTTTTAGGTATCCATAAACAGCTGTTTGTTCTCAAGCGAACTGTTTTATGTTTACTTATGTGCTCACTACACATCCCATATTTCAAATAAATATAGTGCTAACTTTTTTTTAAATAAATTGATGGCTTGTTCATAAGGGGTCCAGCTGTTGATTATTTTGTGCAGCCTATATTTGTACTTAATTTATCAGAGATAAGGTGTTTGGGTCTGATAGCTCAGTTTAAAGACAGTATTATGTTTGGTAGGAATTGTTTACAACTAGAGCGATGGGCTCTATTTTTTTTGACTACACAGGCAAAAATGCATTTTGCCGCCTCTGTACACATACAACACATATAGGTACTGATAGACATGCATCGCAACCTCCCATGGTCGGGCAAAAACCTCTGGATCGGCATTACCTCGCTCATTGGCTAACAGTGCTTAATTGAAGCTCTTAACCAATGAGGAAGGCTCTACATAGCTGGGCTTAGCCAGATCACGGATGCACGTCATTACGCATGCGCATAGACAGCCAGCACTGCCCAGCAAACGGAAATCACTTTGCACAGATGGGGTAAGTAATACATTTAATATTTAGTATATATTTGCACTGTATGACACTGTTATTATCTTGATAAAGATCCTGAAGGGTTGAAATGTTAATGGATAGGTGCTGAGTTTTTTTAAATACAATTGGTATACGGAGATAGTGCTCCTGTCGTTACTTTGTTTATATACCCTGCCGGGAAGCATCCGGGTAAAGTTTCTTTATTTTACATTTTTTGGGTTTAGTGCCGGAGCCTGGACATTTATATATATACACACACACACAGTATCAGAGGTGACCCACCCCTCAGTAGCTCCTCAGCACACGGTGTACACCAATCTAATGTTCCTGAGTACTACTAATTCATATACTATTCCTCCCTTCCTGTAATTCCTAGAATTATGCATGCTGTAGATATTCCTACCTGTAAGGAGCTGCAACCTTCTTAGTGGAAGACTCTTTCTCACTCCCTTGCGGTCTGATGACACATGATACAGTGGCAGGGCTGATGTAGAGCCACGGGGCAGGGCCTTGTAGATGGCGGCCAATGAACTGTGGCATGGCTCACAAAGCTTTAAGGCGGTCCTGCAGCATCCAGCGACGTGTTGGGCTTCAGAAATGTGTCAGAGTACCAGCATGGCTATTTAAAAACAGCTGGTGTAGGGCTTCTAAGGGGCGGGCCTACAGCAGTTCTTGTTTTTGTTCTGCCAGAGATATTGGAAATTCGAAGACTCTGGCCAGTTGCCTTAAGGGAGCGCAGGCCCTGGCTACCTGTTTGTTGAAGATGATGTAAAGGAACACTCTAAGCATCAAACAACTTTAACTTAATGAAGTGTTTTTTGTGTATCAATTTTGCCCCTTGAGTTTTACTCTTCTCAATTCTCATCTTTTCTTTTTTATAATTCATCAAGGTTGATATGAAGACAAGTCTGCAAAATTCCATCGCAAAGTTCTCATGCTTTGCTAGTAGTGTATAGCTTGACTAGAGTCTCGCCGTTTTCCTTCCACCCTGGATCAACTTCTGTCCTCCAGGACCATGTAGGAAAGGCCTCTTCCTTCCACCCTGTATGAACCTCCAGCATCCAGGAATGTGTGGGGAAGACTTCTCCTCCAAGTAGAGCATGTCAGGAACAAGCTATTAAAAAAGCAAAGTGATTCAAGCTCAGAAGAATATGCAGAGCAGAGCAATAACCAGTGTGATTACAACAGCTCCCTCCAATAACAAGACAAGGGTATGTTTAGAGGGATCAAGAAAAACTGTCTAAACCTTGATTTTTACTTGGGACTAGCCCATATGGTCATTACATTAACAATGCTGTGAAAACTCATTAACATTACAAACAGCCAAATCATAGCAGGCAACATACAGTGACTTATTATAACACAATGGCATATTTTTAAAGGGGTGGGGGAGACAATATTTAACAGAAAATATCTCACGTGCCTGCAGAATTAGCAATATGCAAATCTACCCGAATATGCAAATGAACCAGTCTTGCTATTCAGGTAGTGCATATTGCTGTTGCTACCAACAGAGGGCACTAGACAAGCTCCATAGCCAAATCCACCTAGTTGGTAGCAAACCTCAGCAGTACAGGACAGCAGGCAATACATTTCACAGTACACACACACACACTATAAACAATTACATTACACACAGCCTGCACCTATAATGGGTACAGGGTGACTAAAACATAAGAGAAATAAAGCAACCTACATAAATAGTCTGTCTGAAGGTAGAATAGGGGCTTTAAAGCCAAGTACATCAAAGAGTCATAGTCACAGGGGAGGAGGCTGGCAAGCAGGCCTCTCCAGGACCAAGTGGCAAAGGGCCCTTCGTCACAGTGACTAACATAATGTTTATTTTTATCAGTAATTCCAGTGGAAATAGAAAGTCAGAGTATATATCCAGCATATATCCTTTCAATATGAATGTGCATTTGGAGATCAGGTTAAGAATATGGTAACTTCACTCACTTCAAAGTGTAGTAGAGGTCAGTATTTCATTTGATTGACCCTTCAATATCACGTACTAGGGTGAGTAATACTGTAACTGTCCCATAAAATAGAAAATGTAATGTATTACCATAGAAATATGTGACACATGATAACATAACACTATATAACACCCAGATATATCTCTCCTCCCCGGACCTCTCCCCTGCCGTCCTGCAACGGGTCACTGCTTGCCTTTCTTCCATCTCTGACTAGATGTCCTCCCGCTTTCTGAAACTCATTTTCTCTAAAACTGAGCTCCTTGTCTTTCCTCCTCCTAATACTGATCCTCCTCTTTCGCTCTCCCTTCAAGTTTGTGGTACCCACGTCAGTCCATTCCTGCAAGCGCGCTGTCTTGGCGGAATACTTGATTCTGGCCTCACCTGTGAGACTCACATCCAATATGTTGCCAAATCCTGTAGATTCCATCTTAAAAACATAGCCCACATCCGCCCATTTCTTACGCAAGATGCTACCAAGGAGCTTGTCCATGCTCTAATAATTTTCCACATGGATTACTGTAACTCTCTCCTGATTGGTCTTCCCAAAAGCCATACTGCATTGCTACAGTCCATAATGAACAGTCTGCCAGACTGATTTTCCTCTCTAGTCGGTTCTCTCACACCTCACCCCTCTGTCAGTCCTTACATTGGCTTCCTGTATCCTATAGGAGTCAATTCAAGGTTCTAATTCACACCTATAAAGCACTGAACAACTCTAGCCCCTCTTATATCTCTTCACAGATCCATAGGTATGTCCCTTCTCGGTCTCTCTGCTCTGCCCGTGACCACCTCCTGTCCGTTGTCCGCATCCGTACAGTCAACTCACGCTTGCAGGACTTCTCGCGGGCTTCTCCCTTCCTATGGAGTAGCCTGCCTACCACCATCAGACTCTCCCCTAGTCTTGCATCCTTTAAGAAGTGCCTTAAAACCCATCTCTTTAGGAAAGCTTATGGCCTCCCATATTAACCTCTACCTTACATACCTGTCTCTTGCCCACCTTATTTGACTGCAAATTCCTGTCCTATTGTGTTTTACACCCCACCTCCTATAGAATGTAAGCTCGATTGAGCAGGGTCCTCTCCAACCTATCGTTCCTGTAAGTTTTTTGTAATTGTCCTCTTTATAGTTAAATCTCCCTCTCATAACATTGTAAAGCACTGCTGAATCTGTTGACGCTATATAAATGGCAATAATAATAATAATAATAATAATAATATAGTTATCTAGGAAGTTCAATGGGAAAATTTATAATATAAAAATAATGCTTGTTAATCTATTAATAGATGTATGTTAAAACATTAAATTATTGCTTTAGGGATAAATGTAATGAAAGAATGTATGTGCATAGTTGCTAATATTTCAGTAAAATCTGTGTTTAGACCATTGAGATGGTAGTTTATTTATAATTCTTGAGATGGCCTAGCTGTTCTGGATAAGCAGAGCCATGCCAGGTGATAATTTTATTATACACTTAGACGTTGCTGAATTTCAACCATTAAATGGAGGGAATGAAAAGTATCACAAAAACACTTCTCCTAAAATTTAGCTAATGGCCCATTGCTCTGTAAATTACTCCCATTGCCCTAAAAAGGGCATTGTTTGCAAAACCGTACAATTAAGCACTGAGAAAAGGAATTTCACTTACAAATCATTATTTGACAGCATTTTTTTTTTCTTCTAGTCCATAGAGGTAAAGAATTCTCTCATTAGACATATCCAAAAAAGGATGTTTGAAGATAGTAACCAAGTGAAATGCAAGTAACAGTTTAATAGTTTGATATTTTATTTGGAGTAGTGTATTCATGGACAAAGACAAGATGGAGATACTGGTAAAAGCATAACTAGCAACAAACAGTGGACAGAACTTTGAAAGTTGTCACTGCTTATTGTGGTAGTATTACAACACTCTTTTCTAGGTAAGATTGAAAATTTTCTATGCACCTGACTCCTTGTAAGAATGTCCTGCTCTGGTTGCTGTTATGTCATGTTCACCTAATATGGCTGACTATTTTTTATTCCCTAAACCTTAAAGTGAAAAATATCTTGTCAAGTTTAGTTCAAATCAGTTTAAATAACAATTATTTTGTATTATGTTTTTAATTGGTCTTGTTACTCCTCTACATTTCCTGGATTAGTAATTAACCCATTTGTAAGAATTTCTCTCAAAATACCTAGTTTTCCTTCTTTGTCACAAATATTAAATGAAAAAAAAACAAATATATGTATTTTGTGCAATATTGAACACATGCAGTCATTTGTTGATGTGAATTGTTACAAAAACCATATAAAATAAACATCTATTTTTTTTACGGAGGCTCATAAAATTGTAATCCCAATTGACCTTAGTCAATACTGCCCATTGAAAAGAACAATTACAATTATGTTTAGATTTTAACAATAGCTTTCTATACAGCCTTCGCATGTTGTGTGTGCCACAATGGCTGTATTTTATAAGGGCTTCTGAAAATAAGATATTTTCTTTGAAAAGCAGTGTCAATCATCCCTTGTGTTCTTGCTTATCTGAATTCATAATATCTATAAAGACAAAACTTGTTAATACTTAAAAAAGCACTGTTAAAATATATTATCGTTTTATAAACAGGCAAACTATAACTAAATCCATAGTAATGTTTCAAGTATTTTTAACTTCTAGAATTATTCACCAAAATAATTCACGGAAAATATGCTGGTTAGGAAATTACTAAATTTAGGTATAAAATTGCCAAACACAAAAATTCTTAAAATCAGCTTTTGTTTCAGCCTAACAAGTCATCGTGGGTGTGCAACCTGTGTGAATTTGTTGGCACTATATAAAAATAATAATAATTGAAGATGGCACATACTGAGAAGGGATATCTCTAGCCTTGATTGTGGCGAGTGGGGCGACAAGAGGCTTGTCTGTATAATGTGACAGCTGAGGTGCCCTCCTTTTTTGCACTTTGGCATTGGATGGAATTTTATGCATACAGTGTGAGTTTCTACATACGGAAGTTCAAAATGCTGAGAATGTTCAGAAAATGCAGGAACTTCAAATGTGAGTATTTTGTATTTTTTTATTATTCTATTTTTTTTACTTGGTTATTTTTGTTGTGTGGTTTCAATACAATATTTATAGAAAGCATTCAAAAACTGGGGCTCGACTATAAACTGAAGTGTCCTTTTAAATGCGGGTCCTGAATAAGGACAATGGACAGAGATGTCAAAAAATGACTGGAAGTCTACCAACTGTTCAGATCTCATATATATGATTCATAAAACTACATAGAAGCTGCAGTGCCAAAGAAATTTACAATAGCTTTCTCTTCTATTGGTATGGTTTATGACTCACTGACTTAATCATTTCCAACAGGAAATAATAGATTATAACACTGTAAAAGCATTATACAGTAAAACGCCATCTCACAGTAAAGTATTATATTCAAGCAGGTAAATAATCCCCGTAGCACGCTTGGTTATGTCGCCACTTCATCAGAGGGATGAATTCAAGCAATAAATATGGCGTCACATTCTGGCAGTAACTTTATTAGTTATTATTACATTCAAGTTACATAGATTTTTAGGAAAGTAAATAAATAATGAAATAAATTTAAAAAAAAAAACTTAATGAGTTTTCAACATTGTTTGAAAAATGTTCAAGCTAGAATGAAATTATTTTTACACTTATAAAAAAAAAAAAAAGGCATAACAACCAGCGCCGAGTTAGTCACATACTTTTATTAAATATTTGGCTGACGGTACAAAAGGAATAAAGTTATGATGATAGATGTAAATAATAATAATAATAATAATAAGATGCACAAAGTCAGACTTTAATCTTATGGATATTACAGAAGAAAATAAATCATACAGGTCCATTTAAAACAATAAAAGTCAAGTTAAAAGCAAAATTAATTAAGTGTAATATAAAAAACCTTTATCAATAGCCTTGGTAGGTTTTTGCACTGCTTAGCAATGTCAGCTTGATAAATCTTATTACTAAGAATTAAAGTGGCATTGTTCTGCCAACCGTGGTCTCTCTTTAATTTTGTAGGTTAAAAGTCTTTAAATATTTTTTTTAGGAACATGACCTGAATTTTCGAATGATGGGTAAGTTCTAACTTTAGACACACACCATTCTCATCATTAGACAAAAATTGATCTATGAAGAATAATCTTTCTGAATTTCTGAATCATTCTGAATTTCACATAGAATTTCTGCTGACTGCTCAAACTGCTAAACTTAATTGTAGATATATACTCACATGAAAACTTTGTTATGTCCTTTTGCAGACTTTTCTTCATATGAACCTTAATAATTCCTTACAAAAAAAAAAAAACTAAAATAAGAGAATTAAGAACAGTAAAACTGTAGGGGCAAAATTGATACACCAAAACCACTTTATTAAGCTAAAGTAGTTTTTTTGCTTAGAGTGTACATTTACATTATCTTCAACAATCAGGTGACCTGGCTCTCACTTTGTACCATTGTCATGAAGTTGCGGTGGAATCACACTTAATAACGCGTACGTTTTTTTCACATTATCAGCATAGCCAAAGAGGAGGCAGGAGATCCAGGATATTGATTAAATTACTTCGAAGCAGTTTGATAGTAACTTAGGGGGATAGGTCCATAGCTCAGAAGTTGCTATGGTGCTTAAGGCTCCCCTTTTTGTTGTTGTAAGGAATAACATATGAAGCAATAAATGAAGACAAGTCTGCAAAATGACTTTGCAAAGTTCTAGGAATTAACGTCTTATTGCACTGTGAACGTATATCTAAAATTAAGTTTAGCAGTTTGAGCAGTCAGCATAAATTTGATGTGAAATTCCGAATGCGTTAGTAAATCTATCTCTGTCTTTATTAACAAGCACATACTTTTCCTGAACTTTGTCATAAAAATGTCTAAATATTGATAATATGTGTCATGACTCCAAACATTAAAAGTAATGACAAAAAATACATATTTCATCAGTGAAACATTTTTAAGATTAAATAAGCAGAGTTTAAAAAAAAAAAAAAGAAAAAAAAAGAAGCATTTTGATGTTACTAACCAAAGCTCAATTTTGTAATGTGGTTTGCACCTCTCCTGGGTGCAGATCACTTAAGGTTCTCCCTTGCAGTTCTTCAACTTCTCAATAGCTCAGAGTGCAGCAGGAAATTGAGTGCTGGGCCTCAATGGAGTATTGGGTGTGATCTGCACCTGACTGATTTGAAGACCATACTCTCTACCAACAGACCAAGAGGGATCCTGCACTAGGAGATGTTACGGCTATTTCCTGTGACAGAAATGTACTTTGGCAAAGATTTTTTTTGTTATTGTCTATCTTCAATGCCCCTACCTCCCTATTGTTAGTGAAATTACAAACACACACATTCACTTTTATACACACACACACATAGAGACATATGCTTACATTCTTTTAAAAAAACATTTATTTTTTTTTGTGCACTTTATTACAGAGAGGCTTGTGATGCCACAACAGCGAACAAAAGCACGCTACACTCAAACAGAGGAAAACATAAAAGGCCAAAAGCATAGCATATAACTGTGTGGATAAGGTGCCAAAATATTGCAATTCCAAATGGCCACTCACACTTTCCATGACGTAATAAAGACTTGTATATAGTTCCCTTCAGATGTAAAATCTTCTGGATATATTCAAATACCATATGTAGGCTGTAGAACATGTGCTCAAGGAAAGAAAAATAAAATTGTAGTGCAAATCCGAGTGTGTAGTAAAAAACTATTTATTGACTTACATATAGGTTTAAACAGTGGATGTAGTGATTAAAAGTCACCACTAGGCATCCTATGTGTTTCATCCGTGTGAAGGACTTCCTCAGGGACTTGACAGTGTCAGGTAACAATCCAAAGTAAATACTAACCGTCCATCCCCTCCCCAGTCCTTTTATAACCCCAAAAATGTCCTTAATAGTCTTTAAATCCTTGCAGCTGTTCGTTTGGTTTCGCCCAGGTGCGATGACATCATCACGCATAATGTCCAATGACGTTTAATGTTACCAAAAAACGTCATTAGACGTTATGCGTTCCTTTGTGTTCCATGGCCGAGAACCCGGAAATGAGTCAAGATCATAGCACTTTTTGTTCGTTCCTGTGTTAAGTTGTGTGTCAAAGCTCACAAAGTAGAGAAGATAGAGGGAGTGAGGGAGGGGAAGAAAAAGGGGAAAGGGGGCTAGATTAAAAATACAACACTCTACTTGCACTAATAGGATAAAAAAATTAAAATATAGAAACGATTATAAGGGAGAATTAAAAGAAATATATATATATATATATATAGAGAGAGAGAGAGAGAGAGAGAGAGAAAAAAATTGATAATAAAAATAAAGATAAAACATTTAAAATTAAAAAATAATAATTAAAATAGAAAAATATGCAAAAATAAATGAAAAATAAAAATAAATTAATAATTTATGAAATAATAGTAATATGAAGTAATAATAAAAATAAAAACTATTACAAAATATGAAAAAAAATATATTGAAAAATTATAACAAAAAAAGGTGAAAAAATAAAAAAAGATGAAAAATGTAAATGAAAAAAATGTACACGGAAAAATGAAAAAATAAATTAGAATTGGATTAAAAAGAGAATATATAAATATAATGAAAAATAAACATAAAAAATAAATGAAAAATTGGAATTGGAAAAAATTGGAATACAATCAACTGTATATGGGGACATGAAACAAAATTCATTTCTGAGACACAGTAGATTGGTCCATAAATTCTTAGTTTAATAACAATAGAATAGAAGAAGAAAAAAGGAAAAGAAAAAAACTCAGATACAGAACATAAATATAGGATTTATTGCACTGTTCCCATAATATAATTTAATCATACTTTTTTTCTTTTGCATGATAAATTTTTTTTTTCTTTTTTATGAGTTTGGGTGCCCCCCAAAAAGCGGGGTTACCAAGTCTAGAAGATATTAATATTTACTTTAAATCATACATGGAAATATTTATCTCATGTATAAAAACATTATTCTTATGTATAAAAACAGGAATGGGAAAAGTGCAATATTTACATTAAGGTGACATAATCCTCCAAGAAACACCATAAATCTATATATGTTTGTTACAAAGTTGTAAGGTTTTTAACTTATTTATTCAAAAAGTTTCCCTTTGTGCAAGTTTTTTTTTTATTCTATTGCCCCCTCTCCAATGGGGATTGATATGTTCAATGCCCATGAGGGAAAAATCTTGCCAATTAAACTTCATGCAACTATTGCAATGTATTGTTACTATATGTTTTTGGAGTTTTTTTATGATGTTATTTTGATGTTCTAAAATCTAAAAGGTCATATAGAAATTAGAAAAGGAACAAAATTCAAAAACCTCCAAATATAACATGAGTAATGAAGAATCAGCCAGTATTCTGAAATTACAACGAATAGAGAATATAATCATCAAAGAAGCGGGTAAAGGGGGGCCATAGTTATTATGACAAAAGAATATTATTTGAATGAAGCATATAATATCTTGGGATACATAAACACCTATATAAATTTAACAGAGAATCCAACAAAGATATTTATATTTTTGATATGATAGATATATATTTCTATTTCTTACCCAAGCTACATAAAAACCCCATAGCACCTCTGGGTAGGCCAATTATTGGTGGCATCAACTCTGCAACTGCACACCTATTAGAATTTATTGACCATAACCTTTAAAAATATGCTCAAAAAGCACCTTCGTACCTAAAGGACCCTTCACATATTTTAAAAATTATTGAGGATGTGAATTGGGAAGGAGATTGCATCTGGGTTACCATAGATGTCACTTTGTTATATTCAATCATCAAACATAACAAAGGCCTAGTGGCAGTTGAAAGAGTCATTGAGAAGGATGAAAATGTTTCATCCGAACTCTGAGAATTTTTAATCAAAAGTATTCATTTTTTTTTTTTTTATTCTTTATTTTTGTTGTGTGAAAAGGAGAACAATATGCTCGAAGAAACACGACAGCGCTAACAAGCAGTGCATTATCGTACAGAAGTATACAGTGTCATGGTATGAGATAGTCACACACATTTTTATTTTTTTTTAACAAGAGAGAACATGCTGATATATGGTTCGCTTGTAACTTATAGAGAGGGCTCATTAGGTAATCACTGCATACATTTTATAGGTTAACTTGTGTAGTCACAGGCTTGTTCAACGTGTCTTACGTAATAATACAACAGGCTTATCGAAACATGTCAGGAGTATATGAGGCGGTATCCTATACGATAAACTTTGACATGTGGATGGTTATAACAAAATAAATAGACGAAATAAACATGAGCATTAAACATGAGAATTGCCAGGCAGGCAGGTATGTCATCGTTATGTTAAAAGGTGACAAGCTATTTGGGAGCATGGCTGATGCGTGCAGTAAGGCACTATACAAGGGTGGGATGAATATTGTGAGATTGCTAAACAATTAACAAGGATAAACAGTAAATATTTTGTTAAAGTTCTATGTCATCGGAAAGTCTCTGTTCAAGAGGTTTCAGTGTGGTATAGACAGCGTCTATTGTATTAGAGGCTTTGGGCTTGTACCTCTATGTGTCCTGGTCAGTGAGTTCTCTGTCAGTCGATTCCCAGCGCTTTGAAGGGTTTGAATTGTTGGAGAGTCCTGCTGAGGCACAGCAAGGTGCAGCCTTGTGGGTTCCAGTTGCTGCCTCGTCTGCCCGTCGCTGTGGGAGCCTGCTTTGTTGATGCAGGTAAGTGGGATCTCCTTTTGGTGCTCTGGGGCTCTCCATGGTGTCGAGTGGGATCGGAGCTGTGAGGGAAGCTTGCCTGTTGCTGGCTGCTGTTCGGATCTCCGCTTCATGCAGGATCTGGGGTGAGCTTGGGGTCGCGGCGTGGCTTGATCTTGCCTGTTTGTGTTTAAGCAGGTGGGTTCTCCGTCTTCGGTGCCATCTTTTAGGTTCCGTCAGGCGAGGGCGAGTGCGGTCATGGTGGGTATGTGCGGGTTCTTCGTTGGGTGTGTGCACTTGTGCTTTAGCGTGTTGCTCCTTGCTTGCCATTCGTGCCTAGAAGGCGTCGAGTATGGCTTCGAGTTTGGCCATGATGCTGAGCCTGTCTGTGTGGCAGTTTTGAATGCATGTGGCATCCGCCATTGTATGAGCCCGTGTAGTATGAGGCTGCCCTGTATGCTCTGCTGTCAACTTGCGTTGTAGCCCTGCTGCCTGGAAGGGTTGGGCGGCTCAGTACCTCTGGCGCAGGGGCGAGGGGAGCGGCCGTCTCCCCTCTGCTCCGTCTACCGCAGGCCACAGCCTGCCACTTTAGGTTCTCGCTTGCGGGAAACACTTGAGTCTGGTGTCGGGTGATTTACCAGGGTGTCCCCAGCGTGGGTAGCGCACCCCAGCATCAATTCAGGCATGAGATCTGCTAGTATTTACCTGTAAACAGCTTGTGTGGTGGGAGCTTGTCCACCATGCGACTGCTCTGCTTGCAGGTCAGGTCCCGCCACCTTATCCATTTCATTTTAAGCACAATTATTTTCTTTTCGATTACTCTTTTTATCGTCAAACAACTGGCGATGGGGACCAGGTTCGCCCCCAGCTATGCCAACATCTACATGCGAGATTGGGAATTCAACCACATTTGGAGGGGGCATGGCTGGGCAGCGAACCTGGTCCTATGGAAACGTTTTATTGGCGATATTTTAATGATTTGGCGAGGTACTTACAATGAACTAGAACTTTTCTTAAGATACATTAATAAGAACGACTATGGTCTACATTTTACTCATGTCGTTAAGTCAAAAACAAGACATTTTCTGGATGTCTGTTTTTTTGTGGAAAACCAAACCATACAATTAAAATGTTATTTTTAAAAAAACAGAAGGTAATAGATACATACACAGAAAAAGTTGCCACTATGAAAAATGGCTGAAAACTATCCCAAGAGGCCAATTAACAAGAGTAATATGCAACTGCACACAAAAATAAGATTACAGGCAGAACATTTAAAAAAAAAAATTATAACCAAAAAATAGGAATCATTATTATTGAAAAGGGAAATCAAAGAAATTGAAAATAAGGATAGAAGGGAACTTATGGTACAGAGACCCCAAAACAATAACTGCAAATTTCTCATTATCACCCAATTTAATACCAAATACGAAAAATAAGAATTATCCTTAAAACAGACACTGGGATATCTTATGTAAAGACTCGATATTAGGAAAAGGTATTACCAAAAAAAACACCAATCATCTTTAAGAAAATAATGAATCTAAAAAATCTGTTAGCCCCAATTTCTGCACTAAAATCTCCAGGAAAAAGCACTTTATCCAAATTTAAAGGCTTTAATCCCTGCAACTCATGTAAGGCTTGTAAAAATCAGAGATATATACAAAAAAAGACTTTAGAAGCACAACCACCAAGTAATGCTTCAAAGTTAAAGCAAATATAAACTGTAATACCAAATTCATTATTTATATATTACAATGTCCATGTGGGAAACAGTATATAGGGGGAACTTGTAGAAAATAAAAACAAAGAATTTTAGAACATCAAAATAATATCAGAAAAAAAAAAATCAAAAAAACATATAGTAACATTACACTGCAACCCCATTGGAGAGGGGGCAATAAAATAAAAAAAAACTTGCTCAAAGGGAAATGTTTTGGATAAATAAGTTAAAAACCTTACAACCTTGTGGACTCAACTTAGATATGGATTTATGGTGTTTCTTGGAGGATTAATACATTTGCACTTATGTCACTTTAATGTAAATATTGCACTTTTCCCATTCCTGTTTTTATACATAAAGATAATGTTTTTTATACATGAGATAAATATTCTTTTTTATACATGAGATAAATATCCCATGTATGATAACTTTTAGACTTGGTAACCTCACTTTTTGGGGGGCATCCAAACTCATAGAAATGAAAACAATACTACATTTTTATTATCATGCAAAAGAAAAAAAAGTATGATTAGATTATTTTATGGGAACGGTGTAATAAATCCTATATATATATATATATATGTATGTTCTGTATCTGCATTTTTTCTTTTTTTTTAATTCTATTGTTATTAAACGAGAAATTTATGGACCAATCTACTGTGTTTCAGAAATGAATTTTGTTCCATGTCCCCATATACAGTTGCTTGTATTCCAATTTTTTCCAATTCCAATGTTTCATTTTTTTCATTATATTTATATATTTATTTTTCATTATTTATTCCAATTCTAATTTATTTTTTCATTTAAATTTTTTATCTTTATTTTTTCACCTTTTTTATATACATTTTCAATATATTTTTACATTTTGTAATAGTTATTTATTTATTATTACTTCATATTACTATTTCATATATTTTTAATTTATTTTTAATTTTTAATTATTTTTTCTATTTTTCTATTTTTTATTATTAATTTATATTTTTTTGTTTTTTATATTTTCATAATCTTTTCATAAGCTGCAATAATTACTTTTGCAGGGTTAAGTCCTTCTCTGGTGGGTGTCTATCAATAAGTTTAAGTGGCCATTTGGAATTGCAATATTTTGGCACCTTTTCTACACAGTTAAATGCTATGATGTTTTGCCTTTTATTGTTGTAGCAGATACTCCCCAGGCAAGAGGAGTATTCCAGAAGCTTTACCTTATACAGGAAAATTTCTCTCTGCTAATATTTTATTTTGTTTGCACTAAATGCACTTTGGTTTGTGAACACAAATATTTTTGGGTATAGGAAAACATAAGCATGGTATGTAGACTTTGACACCATTTTAAGAAAATTATAAGAAACATAATGCATGACATAAGCTGGTCATACTATAGGTAGCTCTGAGAGGATTTTAGTGGAACCTGCTATCAGCAACAAGAGGACATAATGCCACAATTATAATCATGCTGGGGCCCAGAAGAGATATAGATCACTAGGACCAGCCAAAATATATAATAGAAACATAGAATGTGACAGCAGATAAGAACCATTCGGCCCATCTAGTCTGCCCAATTTTCTAAATACTTTCATTAGTCCCTGGCCTTATCTTATAGTTAGGATAGCCTTATGCCTATCCCACGCATACTTAAACTCCTTCACTGTGTTAACCTCTACCACTTCAACTTGAAGGCTATTCCATGCATCCACTACCCTCTCAGTAAAGTAATACTTCTTGATATTATTTTTAAACCTTTGCCCCTCTAATTTAAGACTATATCCTGTTGTTGTGGTAGTTTTTCTTCTTTTATTATTATTATTTTATTATTTATATAGCGCCAACAAATTCCGTAGTGCTGTACAATGGGTGGACTAACAGACACATAATTGTGATCAGACCACTGGACGTACAGGAACAGAGGGGGTTGAGGGCCCTGCTCGATGAGCTTACATGCTAGAGGGAGTGGGGTATAGTGACACAAAGGGTTAAAGTAGGGGAATTACATAGTTTGTTAGAGAAGGGTTTATTGAGTGCTTGGTAGGTCATTTTTGACAGTTGCAGGAAAGGAGTCATGGGGTAGGGGATGAGAAACCTGCTGACAGCAACAAGAGGACATAATGCCACAATTATAATCATGCTGGGGCCCAGAAGAGATATAGATCACTAGGACCAGCCAAAATATATAATAGAAACATAGAATGTGACAGCAGATAAGAACCATTCGGCCCATCTAGTCTGCCCAATTTTCTAAATACTTTCATCAGTCCCTGGCCTTACCTTATAGTTAGGATAGCCTTATGCCTATCCCACGCATGCTTAAACTCCTTCACTGTGTTAACCTCTACCACTTCAACTGGAAGGCTATTCCATGCATCCACTACCCTCTCAGTAAAGTAATACTTCTTGATATTATTTTTAAACCTTTGCCCCTCTAATTTAAGACTATATCCTGTTGTTGTGGTAGTTTTTCTTCTTTTATTATTATTATTTTATTATTTATATAGCGCCAACAAATTCCGTAGTGCTGTACAATGGGTGGACTAACAGACACATAATTGTGATCAGACCACTGGACGTACAGGAACAGAGGGGGTTGAGGGCCCTGCTCGATGAGCTTACATGCTAGAGGGAGTGGGGTATAGTGACACAAAGGGTTAAAGTAGGGGAATTACATAGTTTGTTAGAGAAGGGTTTATTGAGTGCTTGGTAGGTCATTTTTGACAGTTGCAGGAAAGGAGTCATGGGGTAGGGGATGAGAAACCTGCTGACAGTTTAATTGATACGCTTTAATGAAGTGAGTTTTCAAAGATTTTTTGAAGGAGTGGAGGCTGGGTGAAAGTCTGATTGAAGAGGGAAGGGAGTTCCACAGCATAGGTGCAGCCCTGGAGAAGTCTTGAAGGCGAGCATCAGAGGTGGGGATCCGGGCAGAGGATAGGCGTAGGTCTTGGGCTGAGCGCAGGGGTCTCGGCGGGACATACTTGTGTATGAGGAAGGATAGGTGTGTTGGAGCAGCATTATGTAGGGATTTGTAAGCAAGCGCCAGAATTTTGAATTGGTCCCTATATCTAACTGGAAGCCAATGTAGGGACTGACAGAGCATGGAGGCGTGGGAGGTGCGACCGGACAGGAAAATAAGCCTCGCAGCCGCATTCATTATAGATTGCAGCGGTGCAAGTTGGGAACATGTAAGCAGTGAGAAGGGGATTGAATATAGTCTCCTCCTTTACTGTGTTGATTCCCTTTAAGTATTTAAATGTTTCTATCATATCCCCCCTGTCTTGTCTTTCCTCTAAGCTATACATGTTAAGTTCCTTTAACCTTCCCTTGTAAGTTTTATCCTGCAATCCATGAACCAGTTTAGTAGCCCTTCTCTGAACTCTCTCTAAAGTATCAATATCCTTCTGGAGATACGGTCTCCAGTACTGCATACAATACTCCAAGTGAGGTCTCACCAGTGTTCTGTACTTCCCTCTTTCTACTGCTAATACCTCTCCCTGTACAACCAAACATTCTGCTAGCATTTCCTGCTGCTCTATTACATTGTCTGCCTACCTTTAAGTCATCAGACATAATCACCCCTAAATCCCTTTCCTCAGATGTTGACGTTAGGACTCTATCAAATATTATGTACTCCGCCCTTGGGTTTTTATGTCCAAGATGCATTATCTTGCACTTATCCACATTAAATGTCAGTTGCCACAACTCTGACCATTTTGCATAATGCAGAGAACGTATGTGTCTCAAGCCACAAAAGTAGCTGCTCAGTATGAGACTGGAGGGATAAAGAAGGCATAGGTTAGTGAACCCCAGTCCACCCATGCAAGGTATGATGCTTAGCCTATGGCCACCAAACAATATTGTGTACAAGGCAGAGTAGCTTTACGTAGAATCCTTATAGCAGTGCCCCACCAGCCCCAGGCACTAACACAGTCCATAGCACGTTGCCCACGGGTCTAATCTCAATCTGCAAACTGGACATGAACCCGGGTCTCCTATCCTCCCCAGGTTGTAAGCTGCATCTGTGAAATCTTTTCCGGGCATCTGCCACCATCTCCGTCTTGCCGCTATAGGTGTCAGGATCGGGTGAGTCAAGGGTTCCACCTGGTTGTGACTATAGGTAACTCTCCCGCACTGCATATGTCATTGCTTGGTAGCTTATTGTGCACAGAATCGCTCCCACATCTGTTCAAAGGTCTGTGCCAGGGCTAGACGGGGGATACAAAGCAGCCCTGGAAAAAAATCTATGCCAGCCCCATAAGTCACTGCGCCATGTATTGTCACATGTAATACGTACGGCTATGTGTTGCCACCCTAAATTATTGAGTACTATATAAACACATTATATACCTTTTTCTAATATGGTGGGTAGGGAAGCTGTAAGGTGGGTAGGGGTTCTGTAAGGTGGGTAGGGGGACTGTGAGTGGGTAGGTGGACTGGAAGGTGGGTAGGGGGGCTGGGAGGTTGGTAGGGGTTCTGTAAGGTGGGTAGGGGGGCTGTAAGGTGAGTAGGGGGGCTGCATGGTAGGTAGAGGGGCTGTGAGTGGTTAGGGGTTCTGTAAGGTGGGCTGTGAGTGGTTAGGGGTTCTGTAAGGTGTAAGGTGGGCTGTGAGTGGTTAGGGGTTCTGTAAGGTGGGTAGGGGGACTGTGAGTGGGTAGGGGGGCTGTGAGGTGGATAGGGGTTCTGTGAGGTGGGTAGGTTTCTGTAAGGTTGGTAAGGGGGCTGTAAGGTGGGTAGGGGACTGTGAGTGGGTAGGGGGACTGTTAGGTGGGTAGTTTATGTAAGGTTGGTAAGGGTGCTGTATGGTGGCTATGGGGACTGTTAGTGGGTAGGGGTTCTGTAAGGTGGGTAGGGGTTCTGTAAGGTGGGTATGGGGACTGTGGGGTGGGTAGGGGGACTGTGAGTGGGTAGGGGCTGTATGGTGGCTTGGGGGGCTGTATGTATGGTGGGGGCTGTATGGTGAGTAGGGGGGCTGTATAGGGGTAAGGGTGCTGTGAGTGGATAAGGGTGCTGTGAGTGGATACGGGGGCTGTATGGTGGGTAGGGGGTGCTGTATGGTGGTAGGGGACTGTGAGTGAATAAGGGGACTGAGCGGGTGGGGGGCTGTATGGGGGTAGGGGGCTGCATGGTGGTAGGGGGACTGTGAGTGGATAAGGGGACTGTGAGTGGGAAGGGGGACTGTGAGGTGGGTAGGGGGGCTGTGAGTGGGTAGGGGGACTGTGAGGTGGGTAGGGGGACTATGTGGTGGGAAGGGGGGCTGTATGGTGGGTAGGGGTCTGTGAAAGGGTAAATACCTTCTAGTTTTCTGTAATTATTTCCTGGTGGTCTGGTGGGCAGCTTTTCAACGAGGTCAGCAATGTGAGTGGGAGCAGAGCTTGCGTGCAGGACGGAGCTTCCATTAAGGAGGCGGAGCTTATGCATGGGGGTGGGGCATGCGGAAAAAAAATTGATTTACACTGTGCAGGGAGACTGACAGGTCTCCCTCCTTACTCCCCTCGGGCTGACAGGCTGGCACAGTCTGAGGAGAAATATTTAAATGGCTTTGTCATGCTGATTATTCGGGCTGTCTGCTTGGCCCCAGCTTGCTGCGACCCACCGGGAAATTTCCCGTTATCTCGGTGGGCCAGTCCGGCACTGGTCTTTGCAATGCGCTCCTCAAAGAGAGCCCAGGATGTTGTGGCGGCCATCTTGGAATGGTGGCATCGGTTATTCAGTCCTGCAGGAGTGTCTGAGTATCTCCACTGTCTGCAAATGTCTTTCGGTTGTGTCAGGTTGAAACACCAGTGAAAGTTCTGGAATCTTTACGTTGAAAGTTGTTTGGTGCATACCTTGTATAAATCTGTCATATACAGAATTAGTTATTTCTATGACTACGCACTTTGATATATGAACAATGTTAAAGCAATTTTTTTTAAATGCTTCAAAGAGCTTTCTTGAAATGTAATTTTCTGCATTTCAATATGCAATTCAATGACTTGACATGGCATATATTAATTTCCATAATGAAGCTGTCTGAAGGATAAAAACACAAGATGGTTAAATGTTTAATAACATAGAAATATTAATATTTTGATTAGGCTTTGACACAAAGATTTTGCAAGGCTCATCCCCCAAAATGAAATTCTGTATTTGATTTTTATATTTATTTTTTGTTTGTTGTTTTTTTGCATAATTATACACAGACTGGCATTTTAAACAAACAATAGTTTTTAGATATGTATAAAATGTAAAAGAACCATGATGGATTAATTTAAAACTGTTTTGTCAATGACACACCTGTTTTCTCTTCTTCCATAGCCATTTCTATAGTTCTGATTTGCACAGTATTTTTTATTTTTCTATTAATGAACAACTTTACTTGCTTCTTTTATACAATTGCTAATAGCATAAATGTTAAGACCCCCATGGTGGGATCTCCAGTGGGTATGGTATTGGGTTACAGGAGTCAAAATGGAAAATCAGGGCACGAGGTCTCAAATGCTCAATGGAAGTAAAGTTGATGCACACCACAAAATAAACTGAATGTATTAGGAAACACAGATCAATGTGGAGAATTACAGACTCAGTACTACCTCAATGTGTAAGGAAACACAGACTCAAAATTACTTGAATATGTAAGGAAACACAGACTCAAAATGACTGGAAAATGTGAGTAGCAATATCTACAAAGCAGTTTGATACATGGATTTTACCTTTTTATTAAACTCAGAAATATTTATCATCAATATGACTAGATACATTGATATGTTTGTACATTCTTGAGATATAATAGGTAACAAGATAAATATTTAATTCTAACAGAACATGTATAGCCAAGCAAGATCACAATACAAACATTCACTTTTTTTCAAAAACAGTTTTAAACAACAACCAACGTGTTATTTAATGGCTTAGCATGCAATTCGTACACATAAAATAACCTTTTAAATTATAAAAAAAAATAGGTTTAGATATGTATAATTTGCTGTTAAGTAATTTAAGACAGTTTTTTAAAGGTCCCACCAGTTTTCTCTTATTCCATATCCTATTATACAGTGCCAATTTGCTGGTTTAGGCTCAATAACCACTACTTGTTGTAAGACTCCAGATACTATCAAGTCCAGTTCTTGCTTAAAGGGGCAATCAAAGCACCAAAACAACTTTAGCTTAATGAAGTTCCACTTTTTGGAGATTTGGATGCGGTCTTATCTGTAGACAGTTCTCTATATTGCGGCAGGTGATTGTATTTTTGAAGTCTGAGATTTGTAAATTATCTGGTAAACAAACTCAGGCTGGCACTGCTGCAAAGCCACTGCAGCAGAGACGTACTAGGAATGGCAGGTGGATTACTGTAGGATCTGGTAGACGTAGAGTTGAGGATAAAAGGCATATTGCACAGTCTGTTGCTCTACATAATTCATTTTCAGCACTTTCAGAGTGTAATAGTGTTATGGAGACAGGCTCAGGCACTGAGGGTAGTTGTCAGGGCCGGACTGGCCAACTGGGATACCGGGAAATTTCACGGGCCACGGCACCTGGGGCTGGGCTGACAGCCCTAATCATCACTGATCAGGCTCCTGTAATCCTGGCCGGCCATGTGCAAGCTGTGTGGCCGCACAGGGCCCCATGGGAGCAGGGGGCCGACACAGCTCGCACATGGCCGGCCGGGATTATAAAAAAACAAACAACAACAATATTGCAGTGGGGCGGAGCTTTGCATGTGACAGGGCGGAGCTTACTTGCAGTGGGGGCGGGGCTAAATAAGCCGGGTAACCAGCATGGGAAGCAGGAAGGAGTCTTTGCTTCTCCAACAACCACAATCCAGGAGCTCCAAGGGATGTGAAGGTAAGGGTAAGAAGCAGGTCAGTGTGTGTGTGTGAGTGTGTGACTGTATGCCTGTGTGTGTATGTGAGTGTGTGACTGTCTGCCTGTGTGTGTGTGGGACTGCCTGTGAGTGTGTGACTGTCTACTTGTGTGTGTGTGTGTCTGACTGTCTGCCTGTGTGAATGCCTTACTGCCTGTGTGTGTGAGTGTGTGACTGTCTGCCTGTGTGAGTGTGTGACTGTCTGCCTGTGTGTGTGTGTGTGACTGTCTGCCTGTGTGAGTGCTTTACTGCGTGTGTGTGTGTGTGTGACTGTCTGCCTGTGTGTGTGACTGTCTGCCTGTGTGTGTGTGTGTGGCTGTCTGCCTGTGTGAGTGCCTTACTGCCTGTGTGTGTGGCTGTCTGCCTGTGTGAGTGTCTTACTGCCTGTGTGTGTGTGTGTGTGTGTGTGTGACTGTCTGCCTGTGTGTGTGTGTGAGTGTGTGACTGTATGCCTGTGTGTGTGTTTGACTGTCTGCCTGTGTGTGGCTGTCTGCCTGTGTGTGTGTGTGACTGTCTGCCTGTGTGTGTGTGTGTGTGTGAGTGTGTGAGTGTCTGCCTGCGTGTGTGTGTGACTGCCTGTATGTGTGGCGTTCTGTGTGGGTGTGTGGGGCTGTCTGTGTGTGGCTGTCTTCCTGTCTCTGTGTGTATGGATGTCTGCCTCTGTATGTGTGGATGTCTTTGTGTGTTTGTGTGTGTGCATCTGCTAGTGAGTGAGCCTCTGTGTGTGTGTACGCATCTGCTAGTAAGTGAGCTTCTGTGTGTGTGTGCCTGCTAGTGAGGGAGCTTGTATGTGTGTCAGTGAGCTTGTCTGTAGGGATCATGTGTGTGTGTGTGTTAGTGAGCTTGTCTGTAGGGAGCATGGACGTGATCGTGAGCTTGTCTGTAGTGACCATATGTGTGTCAGTGAGCTTGTCTGTAGTGAGCATGTGTGTGTCAGTGAGTTTGTGCAGACTATTGGGCAGACTAGATGGGCCGAATGGTTCTTATCTGCCGTCACATTCTATGTTTCTATGTTTCTATGTTTGTCTGTAGTGAATCTGTGTGTTAGTGAGCTCTTCTGTAGGGAGCATGTTTGTGTCAATGGGCTTGTCTGTAGGAAGAATGTGTGCACATCAGTGAGCTTGTCTGTAGTGAGCGTGTGTGTTACAGTGAGCTTGTCTGTAGTAAGCTTATGTGTGTATCAGAGTTTGTCTGTACTAAACTTGTGTGTGTACCAGTAACTTTGTCTGTGTGTGTCATTGAGATTGTCTGTCAGTGAGCCTATTTGTGTGCATCAGTAAGATTGTCTGTGTCTGCATGTGTGTATGCTTTACTGTATAATTGAATTACCCTGAAAGGACTAATATTTTTAATTAGAAAAATAAATATACCAATAATATATGTGTGTGTGTGTATATATGTATATATGTATGTGTGTATATGTATATATATATATATATATATATATATATATATATATATAAAACACACACTACATAGCACAATGACATATCCCCAGTCCAACCCTGGTAGTGGTGTTGTGGAGACAGGCTCAGGCAGTGATTTATAGGCCCCCAGGACAAATAGAAGAGTTAGATAATCTACTAGTTGAGGAAATAGCTGAAATGACAATGATGGGGGGGAGTTATCATCATGGGTGACTTTAATCTTCCTGATGTGAATTGGAAAACCAAAATAGCTGCTTGTGCTAGGAGCACACATATTCTAAACTCCCTACTGGGATTGTCTCTAAAACAAGTAATTGAGGAGCAAACTCGTAAAGAGGCCATACTAGATTTAGTGTTCACAAATAGAGATTTGGTATCAGATATTACTGTAGGTGAAAGTTTAGGATCCAGTGATCATCAGTCAGTGTGGTTTAATAAGAACAGTGATTGAATCACACCACACAAAAAAAAAAGTTTTAGACTTTAGAAATACAGACTGTTCTAAAATGAGACTAGGTAAAGGAGTCATTATCAGACTGGAGCAATTTAAATGGAGTCCAAGAGAAATGGGATAATTTAAAATTTGCACTGCTAAAGGCAACAGAAAATTTAATTGGGCTTGTCAGTAAAAGCAAAAAAATTAAAAAAAATCCTCCCCACATGTGGCCAAAATAGTAAAAAACTAAAAGATAGCATTTAGTAATTATATATAAAAAAAAAAAAACAGAGTGAGGAAGACAGAATGATCTATAAGATTAGACAGAAAGAGGCTAAGCAAGTTATAAGAGCCTCCAAATCACACACAGAAGAGAAAATAGCACAGTCAGTAAAAAACGGGGACAAAACATTTTTTAGATACATAAATGAGAAAAGAAAAGTAAAACAAGGATTAGTTAGATTAAAAACAAAAGAAGGAAGGTATGTAGAAGAGAATAAAGGTCTAGCTGACTGCCTCAATTAATATTTTTGTTCAGTATTTACAGATGAAAATGAAGGAAAGGGGCCTCAGTTAAGAAAAAGTACAAATGAGTCATTTGTTACATGTGAGTTTACAGAGGAAGAGGTTCTATTTCAACTCTCAAAAGTAAAGACAAATAAGTCAGTTGGACCTGATGGAATACTCCCAATGCTATTAAAAGAGCTTGGTGGTGTACTAGAAAAAACAATTCACAAAATAATTTAACCAATCATTGTTAACAGGCAGGGCCGGTGCAAGGATTTTTGCCGCCCTAGGCAAAAGAAAGATTTGCCGCCCCCCCCACCCCCGGGACATCACAATGCCCCACCCATATGATCTGCCATATGAACTAATGCCAGTGCTGCACACAGTGTGTGTTTACATTAAAAAGCCTGCAGGGACAAACTATAGCCACCAGAACAACTTTATTAAGCTGCAGTGGTTCTGGGGACAATAGTGTCCATTTAATGTGAGGTAAATTAGAGATTAGTGTCACTAATATACTAGATTGCCTACTTACAATCAGATGAGGATGATGATGGGCTGCAGTCTGGCTCCACTGGTCTGGTGTAGAACAGGATCTCTGGAGGCTGTTTGTAACTGTGGTCACAAAATTCAATGTTCTGGGAGAACGGGAAGCAGCTCCATTTTTTGGGGCCTCTTACATAGCTCAAGGTCTGGGCCCCAGGGCCTGACGGTGAGTATGCCCATAAAGCCCACCCATAAGTCCACCTACATGTTCCACCCATGAGTTCGCTCACAGGGAGTAGAGTGTGTAGGGGATGTGTTATGTGTTACTGTAGAGGATCTAATGTGTGTGCTTACGGAATGTAGTGTATAGGGATACCAGTTTGAGTAGGTGATGCAGTGTGTTTTTGTGTAAGGGATAGAAAGCAGTGAGTGTTTGTGTATAAGGGATGTATTGAGTGTTTCTTGTTGTGTGTAAGGGATGCATTGTGTGAATCTGTGTTTGTATGCATAAGGGATGCAAAGTGTGTTTCTGTGTATGTAAGGGATGCAGTGTGTGTCTGTAAGGAGTGCGTTGAGTGTGTGTAAGAGATGCATTGTGTTTCTGTGTGTGTAAGAGAAGCAGTGTGTGTTTGCATGTGTGTGTAAGGGATGCATTGTGTATTTCTGTGTATATGTGCAAAGGATGCATTGTCTTTATATGTAAGGGTTGCATTGTGTGTTTCTCTGTGAGTAAGGGAAGCATGTTGTGTTTCTGTGTGTATAGGGATGCATTGTGTGTGTGTGTGTGTGTGTGTGTGCACGTGGTGTGAAAGAGCTCCCTGTCCTGCCCCCTGTCCTATAGAGCTCTCCCTTCCATTCCTTAGAGATCTCCCCCCCTCCCATTATCTCCCCCTAACCCCCATCAATTATCTCCCCCCTCCCATCACTTATCTCCCCTCTAACCCCCATTAATTATCTCCCGCCCTCCCATCAATTATCTCCCCTCCCTCCCTCCCATCAATTATCTCCCCCCCTCCCCCTCATCAATTATCTCCCCCCTGCATCAATTTATCTCCCCTCCCCCTCATCTAATTATCTCCCCCCCTCCCCCCATCAGTATCTCCTCCCTCCCATCAATTACCCCCTCCATCCAGAACACCCCCCCTCCCCATCAATTATCTCCCCATCAATTTATCTCCCTCCCTCCCATCAATTATCTCCCCCTCCTATTCAGTATCTCCCCATCAATTATCTCTCCCCTCCCCCTCATCAATTATCTCCCCCACTCCCATCAATTATCACCCCCCTCCTTCCCATCAGTGTCCTCCCCTCCCATCAGGTACCCTCCATCAATTGCCCCCATCAATTATCTCCCCCCCTCCCATCAATTATCTCCCCTCCCTCCCTCCTATCAATTATCCCCCACTCCCTGCATCCAATTTATCTCCTACCTCCTGTTCATGCCCACTTCCCCTCCCCTCATCAATTATCTCCCCCCTCCCAAATAATTATCTCCACACATATTAAATTTATCTCCCCCTCCCCCATCAATTATCTCCACTCCACCTCCCGTATTACCCCCCTCCCATCAATTTATCTCCCCTCCTATTAGCTTCTCCTCACCTCCCCTGCCCTGGTGGCCGAGCTCCTTTCCGGTCCGCGACCCGGCCGGACTGACAGGAAGTGCACACTGAGTGTGCACTTCCTGTCAGTCCGGGCGGGTCGCGGACCGGAAAGGAGCTCGGCCACGCTACAGGGCAGGGGAGGTGAGGCAGTGCGGCAGCCACCTGAGCGCTCTCTATAGAGCGCTCAGGCAGCTGTGGCATTTAAAGGGCCGGCGATGGCGGCGCAGGGCGCCCCCTCCTATATGGCGCCCTAGGCGGCTGCCTAGTTCGCCTTATAGGAAGCGCCGGCCCTGTTAACAGGAGTAGTCCCAGAAGATTGGAAGTTAGCAAATGTTTTGTCCATTCACAAGAAAGGTAGTAGGGAGGAGTCAGGCAACTATAGGCCAGTAAGCTTTACTTCAGTAGTGGGGAAAGTAATGGAAACCATGTTAAAGTTTAGGATTGTTGAACATCTAAAATCACATGGATTTCAAGTTGAGAGACAACATGGGTTTACTTTAGAGAGATCTTCCCAAACTAATCTTATTGATTTTTTTGATTGGGTAACTAAAATAATAGATCAGGGTGGTGCAGTAGACATTGCTTACCTAGATTTCAGTAAGGCTTTTGACACTGTAGCTCATAGAAGGCTTATCAATAAACTGCAATATTTAAGTTTGGATTCCAATATTGTTGAATGGGTAAGGCAGTGGCTGAGTGACAGGCAACATAGGGTTGTAGTTAATGGAGTATATTCGAAGCTTGGACTTGTCACCAGTGGGGTACCTCAGGGATCTGTACTTGAACCCATTCTCTTTAATATTTTTAATAGTGATATTGCAGAAGGACTTGATGGTAAGCTATGTCTTTTTGCTGATGATACTAGGATATGTAACAGGGTTGATGTTCCAGGAGGGATAAGTCAAATGGCAAATGGATTCTCAAACTCTGGCCCCCCAGATGTTGCTGAACTACAACTACCATGATTCTCTGGCTATCTATGTAATTCAAAGAATCATGGGAGTTGTAGATCAGCAACATCTGAAGGGAGTTTGAGGACCCATGCTTTAGAGAGAGTTCAGAGAAGGGCTACTAAACAGGTTCTTGGATTGCAGGATAAAACTTACAAGGAAAGGTTAAAGGAACTTAACATGTATATGTTAAAGGAAAGCCGAAACAGGGGGGATATGATAGAAACATTTAAATGCATAAAGGGAATCAACAGAGTAAAGGAGGAGACTATATTTAAAAGAAGAAAAACTACCACAAGAGGACATAGTCTTAAATTAGAGGGGCAAAGGTTTAAAAATAATATCAGGAAGTACTACTTTACTGAGAGGGTAGTGGATGCATGGAATAACCTTCCTGCTGAAGTGGTAGAGGTTAACACAATAAAGGAGTTTAAAGGAACACTACAGTCACCTAAATTACTTTAGCTAAATAAAGCAGTATTAGTGTATAGATCATTCCCCTGCAATTTCACTGCTCAATTCACAGTCATTTAGGAGTTAAATCACTTTGTTTCTGTTTATGCAGCCCTAGCCACACCTCCCCTGGATATGATTGACAGAGCCTGCATGAAAAAAAAACTGGTTTCACTTTCAAACAGATGTAATTTACCTTAAATAATTGTATCTCAGTCTCTAAATTGAACTTTAATCACATACAGGAGGCTACAGGAGAAAGTATTTAGAAAATTGGGCAGACTAGATGGGCCGAATTGTTCTTATCTGCCGTCATATGTTTCTATGACATTTTGGTGTAGAGATCATGCTCCTGCAGTCACACTACTTAATTCTCTGCCAGTTAGGAATTAAATCACGTTTGTTTCTGTTTATGCAGTCATAGCCACACCCAGGGCTGGTGCAAGGATTTTTAGCTACACAGACAAAGATGCATTTTGCCACCACCTAACCCCTCAAGCACCTGCAAAAACAAAAAAAAATGCATGTTCACCTGTGTCTCTTGTTGTAATCCCCTCCCCTTTGAATTTCTTACCCTTTTTGTGTTTTAGTGTATTTTATTCCCCCTCTAGTGTGTCTTACAACCCCCTTTGTATGTCTCTTACTTTCCTCCAGCCCCTTTGTGTATCTCTTACTTCCCTCCAGCCCCTTTGTATGTCTCTTACTTCCCTCAAGCCCCTTTCTGTGTCTCATTCTTACCACAGTCGCTTTCTGTGTCTCTTTCTTACCCCAGCACCTTTCTTGGTCTTCTTCTCCACCACAGTCTCTCTGGGTGGCTTTTTCTCCCCTCAGTTCATTTTGTGTGTACCTCCCCTCCATATCCCTTTGTGTGTCTTTCCTCCCAAGCCACATGCACACAAGCATAGTTTTTCAGGCACATAGTCATAAAGGCACACAATCAAACAAAGTCATACAGGTACACTGTCCTACAAACAGAGACATAATCTACAGAGACATACAGACACAGAAACAGACACATAGAGGCAGAGACAGACACACAGACATGCAGACACAGTCACACAGACATACAGGCAGAGACAGACACACATACACGCATACAGAAGCATACAGGCATTCAGAGACATACAGGCATACAGAGACATGCAGGCATTCAGAGACATACATGCATACAGAGGCATAAAGTCATAGAGACACATGCATACTGAGACATACAGGCATACAGAAAAATACATACAAAGACATACAGGCATACAGAGACATACAGGCATACTGAAACATACATACAGAAATATACATACAGAGATATACAAACACGATAGATTTACAAACAGGGTGTGGAAAAGGTGGCGCTATTAAAATACGGTGAAAAAATGAAATTACAGCTGCTAAAAACACTCCGTGGGTACTCCTATGCACCCACCACACATAAAAGATCACCAAGAAAAACAGAGAAACTTAAAGGTTTGCAGGTATAACCTTTAAACCCTCAGTTTTCTCGAGTGTAGCGCTACGTGTTGTTTTGAAGAGTAGATTAGTGAATATATATGTACACTCGAGAAAACTGAGGGTTTAAAGGTTATACATGCAAACCTTTAAGTTTCTCTGTTTTTCTTGGTGACATACAGAGATATGCATACATACAGAGACATACATGCATACAGAGACATACAAAGACATACATGCATACAGAGACATACATGCATACAGTGACATACATGCATACAGCATACAGAGACATACATGCAAACAGAGACATACTGTGGCAGACACCAGGGTAGGAGGCTAATTTGGGCGGGCGATACGAGGCTGGGCTCTATGAGCTTTAAGATCTGGGCACTGCTGGGCTGCGCTGAGGGTAGGAGGCGCTTGCGCTCGGCCACACTTAGAGAAGTAAGCGACTGGAGAGGAGCGCCATGCGCTACCCTCTTGCTGTTTAGCCTGACATTGCGCCCTCAGGCCACACCTCCCCTGCCTATGACTCACAAAACCTGAATGAAAAAATTGTTTCATTTTCAATCATGACATATACATACAAACAGATACATACACAGACATAGACAAATAGATACAAATAACAGACACACATATATACACAGACACACATACAGACAAATGCAGATACACAGACACACATAAGACACAGATATACAGACATGCCTGCAGATACGTTGACACACAAATAGATACACAGATACACTGACACACAGATACACACGTACAGACACAGATAAACATAGAGACATGCATGCAGACACAAAGATACACATAGGACACACAGATAGCTATACATACAGACACACAGATATACACATAGAGATCAAAAGATACACAATTATACATACAGATACACAGACAGACAGATACACAGACACACAAACAGGCACATGCAGACACATGCTGATAAACAAACACATACAGGCACACATGTAGACATACAGAGACGCATGTAAGCAAACAGATACACAGACAGACACACATATACACATGCAGACACACAGATACACATACAGGCACAAAGATACACATACAGACACACAAGCAGATACACAGATACACATAGATACACAGACACACATACAGATACACAAACACATATGCAGACACACAAATATACATACAGACACACATGCAGACATACAGATACACATACAGACACACAGATGAACATAAAGGCATAAAGATACACATACATACACACATATTCACATACATACACACATATTCAAATACAGATGCAAGTATACACACACAGACACACAGATACACATACAGACACACATATTCACATACAGACATAAACATACACACAGATACACAAATACACATACAGACACACACATTGACAAACAGACACACATGTAGACATACAGGCACACAGATACACACACAGGCATACATTATCATACAGTAATACAGGTACACATACAGATACACACTCACATACAGGTACACAGATATACATACAGGCACACATAATCACATACACACATGCAGACATCACAGTTGCCTGGTTGCACTATTAAAGGACTGCACCACTGACCGGGCCTCTGAGAATACAATGCCATTGGGTGGCCCAGAGAGCATGGGCCATCCGATGGTCCTCCTCAGCATTTGGGTCCGCTGTCCACAATAATATCTTTTAGGATCGACGATCTTTACGAAATTATTGCATGCAGAGGGCAAACAGGACAGTTGCTTTGGGCCCCACAGTAGTAACCATTTTTCCAGTGTTAAAGATGTCCCTGATTATGCTTTTTTAATTTGTGAGTTATGCAATGCAGTATATAATGTTATTTGCTGTATTCTGAAACTAGATTCTCCATGAATATTTTATCTAGTTAATGATCTGTCTATACAGTTTTATGAACTTGTACAAGGCTTAAATAAAACCAAAATAAGATTATACAGTTGACAGCAGTTTACAATCAGTCTTATTCATCTATAATAAGCTACTAGATTTCTAATAATGCTATCTAAATAAAAGCCATTCTATAGAAAAATTGAAGTATAATATTTACATTTCACATCTGTGACAATAATTTATTCAAGCCCGAAAGGTCACCTTTTTCAAGTTGGAGTGGATTTTTCCACTTACAACTATTTTCTCCATAAACACAAATGTTATCATTTATTCCAAAACATGGGATAAAATGATTAGGCCTAAAAAAACAAACCAAAACATCAGATGTAAGGAACAGTAAAACAGTGAAACATTTATATGTAGCATGAGCAAACACTTTTTTTGAAGAATGCCAGTGATTTTTATATTAATGCCTGCAATATGTTCCTATATCCTATAACTACCATCGATCTCTTCTTTCAATATAAGAGGGTACACACACATACACACACACTGTAACGGATGACGTGGCACCCCGACTGGGTACCTCCATTGAATGATGCTCCTAGCGCTTCCTGAGGGCTCCAAGCACTCCAGCAGACACCATAACCACCGCAGACCCCACGAACCGCCGCAGCTTGGTTGGGGTCTCGCCGTCTCCTTCCCACCCTGGACCTCCGACAAGGCTCCAGGTTCCAGTGGGTGAACCTCTCTTCCAAGAGAGGGAAGCAGGAACAAGCTCTTACAAGAGCTCAGTGATTATAGCAATGGAATATGCAGACCATAGCAATCCCTTGTAGCAGATTCCCCCAATAAGAGACAGGACTCAGATTGAGGGTGAAGTACAACTGAAGTTTTTAATCAAACACTCTGCTTTTATGCACATTTTACACATAGTACTGCCCACAGGGTTTTGCAGAACAACCAATCAATACTTACAATACACTCAGACACCCCCACACAAAATCCTCCCCTCTGCCTGTGATATAATTACTGAACACAATGGTCTAATGTAATTATCACAGGCAGGAAAATACACAGTTTTACACAATATTCATAACTCTAAAAGTATACATCACACTCACATTTTCAAACAACCTTACATTTTCAGAATCAGCATACTCCAAATACAAACATACGTCAAAATCATACAAATTGGTCCAGTGGGTCAAAAGTTAGTTGGAAATCCCTTTGTGACCGCCTGCAAGCATGGCTTGGGTGTGGTAAGCCAATTACCTCCAGCATACAGAAAATAATTCTATTCACAACAACAGTAAAAACACATACAAATACATAATTCCTATTATACTTAACAGAACCCCCACATTTAACCTATCCCCAGATTGCTTGGATCTGAGCGTCACTATATCCGAACAGTGCTCAGATACCACAAACACAGTCAAAACGCCATGGGGTTAAACCATAGCAACAAGTTCCAATTGGTCTGGCAGTGTCCCTTGGACAACGCCCTGCTGGAGAACAATAGACAGGAAACAGGGGAGGGGCACACCTTCTCATATATTCAAAGGGGCAGAAAAAGTGTTTCAAAATCCAATAAACCCAAATAATGTCTTTAAAGGGCAATACATCCCAGGGGCCATAGTCACATGGCAGGAGGCTGGCAATCAGTCTTCTCCAGTGCCCAGTGGCGAGGTCGGTTTTGCCACACACACATGCGCACACACACATACACACACACAACCACACACACTATATCTATACAATATATAGTCATGTACAAGATACAGTTATTTATGGTGTATTAGTTGAAGAGCCTCTGAGAACTTACCTCTCCGTCTCCTCAAAACCCAAGAAGCAGTAGTTGACATTATTTCTCATTTTCTCTGTATCCAATGTCTGTGGGGACTTTAATGCACTATACACAGGTGGCTGTACACTATATCTAGTACTTAACCAGGGCACCAGGCATTCATTCCCCTTTACTACCAATATGCACACACATTATTTATTTATAATCACATAAATTAAAGATAAAACATACAGAGATACACAGTCACATTACATGCTAATATAAGCTCCTCTAGTCTCTGGTTTATCAAGACCTTTTGTTTATTGATTTTGATTTTAAAAAAATGGCTCTATTCATGAGTCGATAAATCCTATATGGAGTGATTTAGATCATGTACGTTTAACTGCTTAAAATAATATTCCAAGCACCATAACCTCTACAGTGCACTTTAGTGGTTATGGTTCCCGGAGCACCCTGGTTCTCCACCCAAAATAAGTAATCAAACCATTTTAGAATCATTTGATGTCTAATTTGAGATGCACCTCCATTGCAAGCTTAAGAGAACCAGAAACTCTCAGTCTGAATCAAGTCTAGTGGTGCAGGGGTTAGCTCACTGGCTGAGAGCAATAAACTATGTCTCTCAGCCAATGAGCTATCCTTGCACCATAGGGCTTGGCTCAGAAGAGTTAACAGAAGCTCATGAAGGCCTCAATAGATGCTGGGATCAGTACCTAGGAGACCCCGGGTAAGAATTCAAATTCTTTTAAAATAGTTTGACTACTTACAAAGGGGAAGGGGGCGCCAGGACACTCCAAGCACAGTAACCACATCACACTATATTGGTTGCAGTGTTTGGAGTGTTTCATTAACACAAATATAGGGCACTTATTTGATAAACATGTAAAATCTAAATTGTTGTCAAAGCATTCATTAGCATGTTGATAATTATAAAAGAATACATTGTGATCAAGGTCTTTATTTGCAATCTTTTCATGTTTTTATTTTATTGATTATTTTGAAGAAAGGCATAAATTGCATGTGCAATTATAACACTAATGGACATTCAGTGGCAATAATAACGATATTTCAAAAGGCCCAAAAATGAACATTTGTAATACTAAAACATGTACCCACATATAGGAAATTTACCCTGTATTCAGCTGAAGAATGTTTGTGTCATACACATAACATGTTATGATTAATAAAAAATAAAACAATTCAATAATAATACGATCCCAACATGCACACCAGTCATGTCAAAATGTGCAAAGGTGAATTAATAAATATTTATAAAACTAGTAAATATCATATTTTAGTGTTATTAAATTATGATGTCACATTGAAATCATAATTGTTTGAGAAAATAGCTTGGTGTTTTAAAAGGCAAACATAAAACCTGTGGATTTTCTACTTTTATCAAACATACATCCATAATTACCAGTAATTCCATAAAAAGCTAGAGATTTTTAGAAAAAATGGGCATAAGTGACAAGAGCATTTTAAAATGTGCAATAAAACCCAATCTAAGCACTGTAAATTATCCTCCCCAGTATTTATCCTCTGCTGCTATTCCTTACAAATACGATGCACACACTGTACTGCATCAAAATACATAAAGACCCACACTACTCACGCAAATAAACATACACACATTGACATTGTACACACAATACACATTGTCACAGACATTCACATAACTAAACTATCCACCAAAATGTACTCACATGCATACAAACACAGACTGCTACGTAACTGCTTTATGCATTATTTACATACATGGAATTCCTAGCACCATAATATCCATGCCCAGTCTTTCTCTGCATGCACTCTGCTTATTACACCAGAGAGAACAAATATTACATATTTCTAAGACACTATCATACAGCATAGTGGTAATCTATTTTTCCTTCTACCAATACAAGCACTTGTATGGTGTTTGCTGAAAAGCCCCCTAAATAGCTGGATTGGTGACTAATACATGTCAGGACTTTTCCTTGAATATACCAGTTAATTTACTCTGCTAATGCTGTGCTTACACTAGTGGCTTAGAATATAATATAATTGTTAAATAGCAACATAGACATATATGAGTAGCAAGAGAGTCATCTAAAATACAGGTGTTTTTCAAACTATCTACACTGTCCTAGGGACAGTATGAGTCCATGATATGAATGGTGGTTGTAACGAATACTGGTAGTCCGTATACTCGTTCGTTCGTATGCTTCCGAACGGCTAAGGCTTAGTGATTATAGCCCGCAGCCTGGAGCGCTGATTCGTAAGTTCCCAGGAATCGAAGTGCCACCTGAAAGTAAATCCAGGGATTCGTCAGTGACATACCCAAACATCAGTCGAGACTAGATGAAGGGTACAACAACATTTTATTATGCCACACATGGCTTTTATGCATAATCCCCTACAAGGGGTCTTCTACCCAACAAACCAGGGGTTTCTATCCCAAAATCCTCTGTACCTGGGAGCCAAAGTGCAGGAAAAGGGACCTAGTCTCTTTGTCTCCCAGGTACAGAATACCCTCCCCACATGTAAGGGGTCTTCCACACCAAACAACAGGGGTCTTCATCCCAGGATCCCCTGTGCCTGGGAGCCAAGGCATGGGAAAAGGGACTCCCTCTTTGTCTCCCAGGTACAGATAAAAAGGGACTCCCTCGTTGTCTCCCAGGTACAGATAAGCCCGCCAAAATAGCCAGTGCACCAAAAGTGTCCCCACCAACCTCAGGAACCCTCACAAAGGTACATTTCCCCCAACCAGTCTCCGTTCGTGAGGTTCCTGTGTGAAAACCATGCAAGGGCAGCTTCTCCTTTCAGGATATGAATGCTCCCCGTGGTTGGCGTTTGTCTATACGAAATGGCCGCCACCCAGACGAGCACTCATTAATTACTTCCCTTGCTGTTTCACACTTATGTTACTGGTGCAAACGTTCTAATTAATTGGTGTGAACATTCTACCGGGGCACCGGTGTGGTCCCCATTCGGGAGATGAATGGGTTCCATTCGTGTGAACGCTCCCAAATGGGGAAACAGAGCATAACACACGAAACGTCAGGGGAAACACAATAATACAAGTGGAAAATATACAAAGGAACAGGGGTTCTGCCACAGGCACCAAGTATGTAGTTTCGTCACAGTGGTGTTCCTGTTACCTCAAAGGGCAAATGTCATCAGACTTTCACTTTTCAGTTTTTAAATGTTTTTTTACATTTAATGAAACAAAAAGTTTTTTTTCTAATTTCCTTTTTTTTTCAATGGAAAAAAAAACAAAAAACATGTTTGGTCAGATTCTACTGTTTTCTGACCAACTGCTTCTCAATGTAACTTGCCTGCTACTGCAGTTTCACACATAGTAATTACAGCAACAGGCAAGTTAGGTTGAGCAGCATTTGATCAGATAACAGTAATGTCTGACCCAATATGGCTGCTCAGCCAAACAAGAAGTGAAAAAAAAAAAAAAATCAACATACATCATTTAAAAATATTATTAAGTTTAATTAGATATAATAAACTTTCAAAAAATGAGATGTGAAAATGTGAGGGCTGTTGTCATTTAAATGTCCTGTTGTACATTTTATTTGCATATTTTAACTATATTGAATATAGAAAGTGGTGTGCTTATGTTTTTATGTACCTTGAATGTATTTGCACTTTGATATTTTACTATTGTATTTTACATTTCCTGATGTAGTATCTATGCGCCCTAATAGTTTTGCAAATGTATCAGTTTTGAACGTGATCTTCTACATGGCATCTTGATTGTAATAGTTTGGACCAATCACAACCTGGCTTTATGTCCAGTCATTCTTAGGTTGATGGCAAAATCCATCACATGCATCAGCTTTCTGAAGATGTCACTGTTGTCCACAGAATGGCCTTTCCTAGCTTCTTTTGACCTCTGTGACTTCTTCAGGGTTGAAGTTGTATGAGTCACTGATGTCCTGGGCAGTGCTACTTTCACAACCTTGTTTTAGTATTATCCATGGAAGATAGCATCTCATATTGCTTTTGTGACATTCCCAGTTGTTGTCCTTTAGGAAAGATAGCATCTTACATTCATGCAGTTCCACATGCTGTTGTTGGATGAGCCTTTGATAGGGCCATCTATGGAATGCTGAGTTGGGCTGTTCAATGATATTCTTTGGAACTACAATAATCAACTTGTACATTGCAAGCAAATATTTCCATGACAGTAAAATAGTTTGGGGAATTAATCTATATTTATGACAGTGTGTCGATATAAGTTGTGAGAAAGCCACGTGATTCCCACTTCCACCAGCACTCATTCTTTTCATGAAAAAATGCATGAACTGAGCATTTCAGCTATAAAAGCTACACTGTGCCTATTCTGTAGCTCTGTACAATGGTTACAAATATAACTAATAACACTAATGAAGGAACACACAGATCAAAGGGAATGAGGCATAATTACAGTAAAGGCTGTATTAAACATCTAGAAAAGAGAATGGAATGCAGACACACTAATAACACCTTATTTACATTTGAACATGTGAAAGCAGTAGTAGGAAAAGAAAAAGGTTTAGAGAAGTGAGATGCAGCAGCGAAACTACCGCCAGTGCCACCCAGGGCCTGCACGCTGTAATATTGGCAGCAGTGGGAGGAAGTCAATGCAGGTCACTTCCTCCTAGCTACATAGAGGTCCTGCATGTGAAGCAGAGGCAGGAGGGAGAGAGCTGCTCCAACTCCACACTACCATCAGCCTCGGCCAGCTGCAGGACTCAAGGGAAGCCACCTTTCTGCACACAAAAACGAATGTTAACAGGAAAGTGGCTACAAATTATGACATTTGTGTGTGTCTTCGTTTGAATATTTGTGTGGCAGTATGTGTGCACATGTAAGTGTGTATATGTGCGTATCTGTGCATCTTTCTGTTTTTTATGTGTATATCTCTGCCAGTGTGTATGTGTCATTGTGCATTTCTGTGTCAGTATATGTGTGTATATTTGAGTGTGTGTGTGTTTGTTTGTTTGTGTATGTATGTATGTGTATGTGTGTATGTAGGTTAGTGTGGGTATGTGGCTGTGTGACAATGTGTATGTGTATATATATAAGTATGTATAAATGTGGCAGTGTTTGTGCAGCAATCAAATACCAACTCTAGATGAAAATACTCCCATGCAATAAAACGCAAACATTTCATACAAACATTTCCCTGAAGTCAGACATCAAAATTTTATACAAACACAGAGTTCATCCAAACACCAACAGTACACACACATGTACACCTGTATTTAAAAGCCAACACTACATACAAACTCCTTTCTGCAATCAAACACAAACGTTACATAAAATATTCTGCTGCATTTCAATAAAAAAACACACAATTATTCTTTACAAAAACATGCTTGCATTCAAATGCACAAACTCACAATAAAAACTACAAGGATGGGCAAATGGTAGATTCCCACCTGCTGTAGCATAGTGGAAGTTGTTTGACAAATGAGGATCTACCTTTTGGACACCCTTGCACAAGGGAAGCCCCAAAAAATTATTGCACCAGGGCCCACTTTACATTAGTTCTGCCACTGGTGAAATGAATAGGCAAGGCTATAAGAGGGATAGGACTTAAACAATTAGTTGATAGGCTACTCTAAAGGTGTAGGTTATATATATATATATTTTAAGATATTTAAAGACTATGGCAAGGAACGTGATAAGGAGTAGCATGAATCATAAAGAATGGCACAACCGCAGAAAAGGCAGTAAGGTGCAATTTATGATTTCAGGTTTAGATCCTTGACTGAACAGATGGGCTAACATGGATTCTACTAACTGATTAGCAAGTTACATTTGTCCACTTGATCCCCAGATTGTAAACTTGCAGGAATCAATTTCAAAACCTTAAGTAATGATCTTTAAAACACAAATTCTATAAAACGACCATTCTAGTTATAAAATAAACATTAAATATCTCTTAAGATATCCACTTTGGGGGGGCGTGGCCTGACAGCCATTGAGACCAGACGTGTCCTGATTGAGCTCCTCCATTGTCCTGCGATTTAAAGCATTTTTAGAGCCCGCAACTGCATGATTAGGGACAAAACAAATGAAGTCTATAATGGCCGACATACCAGACCGGCTGGCAAGTGTTCAGCGACCCATCGGGAGATCCTGAGCTCCACCATGGCAATTGCGGCCTAATGTGCAACGGGCGGGAGTGGTGGCCGAGCTCCTGAACCGGAGCCAGTACCCCCCCCCGCCACCTTGGACCAGCGAGGATGATTCCGGTCCTCCTCTGGGGGAATACCCACCTCATGTGCAGACAGGAGAACAGGTGGGCCACACATCGCCTTACCTAAAATGGCAGAGACCACATGGGCTACACACACCAGCGATGCTCGAGGAGACATCTTCACCTGGCTGGATTGACTCTTCTCTAACTTCTGGCAGCAGTTGAAAAGTCAGAAGCTCCATACTGCTCCACTGCAAACAGAGACCTACTCACCTCAGAGCATCCTTCCCAGGCCTGCAGCTCCACCAGCACTGAGGGCTGTGGAACACCAGAGGGTCACACGTCGCACTTTACCCAGACACAAGTGGGCTCATAAGAAACCATACATGCAACTTAAAGCTGGAGTGCTACATCGGTCTGAGGTGCAGTGTGGAACCCCAAATACAGCGAGAGACCCGACTCACCTGCCTGCACCTCGGTATTACGATCTGTAGTATGCCTCCTTAAGCATATCACCTCAAGCGATCAGATCCACCTTACCAGAGCGGAGCTCTGACCTCGCTGTTGCAACGCCTCCTGCATCTCACTGAGTGGCTGGCTATACCATATCTCCGAGCGGATCCCTGCTACCAGGCTGGAGTTGGTTGAGTGCCTAATATAAACTGGCAACCTGTGTCCCACAACCACTTTACGTTTAACTGGGACACCTGTTTCTTTTATCTACACTGCTGTCATGTCTTATTCTTGTTTGCCGAGGACTCATTTTACTGCAGCTGAGCAGGGTTTTCATTGATTTTTTTTCTTTCTATTTCTACCTCATTTCTGCAGTTTTGCCTTACATGCATTGCCAGTTCATATTTTGTTTACTGATACCAATGCCCTGTATCTTATTAAACATGAGATTGTATTATCTTTCATGCTACCACTCTGTGACACCATTTCCAAACCCTATCTCGCTAATTTCACACTTGCACATACACCTGTGAGCTGTTGCTTCCCTGTAGCCATGGTGGTCTTCCCTGGCACCTAAGCTTGCCTGTCAACCAAACATGTTACAATACTGTAGTCTACGAACTCATGAAAAACTAGCCTTTGACCCATAGGCAATTTATCACACTCTATATTACATGTGTCTCTCATTTTGCTTCACCGGACGTTTTGACATATTAGTCTTGCAGGCTTAATATACACTAAAAAGGAGACTGTTCCATAAGGGGTATAAGTCCCTATTGTGCTTGACAACTACTCATATGCTCTACCTGCTATTCTCTTTTTGGTAATGTTTTACCCAATGTCAAGCCTAGTTATTATAAAAATTGTGCAGTTTTATTCTATGCCATATTTCTGTTAACCATGAGCTGCCGGTATCTGCTATTGTGGCATTACCAGCATGTTTGTATTCGTTAGGCACACAAAAATTAAGAATTAAAATAAAAAAATAAAAAGATAGCCACTTTGGGGTAGTAGCAGGTCAGGATTCCCTGCAATTCAATTTAGTTACAAGATGTTTTGGAATCAAGCAGCCTGGGGAAGCTGCACGTCTTGGTTCCCATGTGCACAGGTATGACTTCGGTTCTTAGAACGTTCTATTTGTTGAGTGTTGTTCTCTAGGGTTCTCCATGTGCCAGTAGGTAGCCTTTCAGTCCTCAGTACCGTGTAAGTGAATCACCAAACGCGTTTCACCAGGGTTCGGGCTTTATCAATGGCGTAATTCTACTGAAGGATGACTTCCTATTAATAACCCTCTTGCTTTAAGTAGGTGGACAAGAGCCATGTTACAAAATACCTTAGCTACTAAATATTTGAAATATAACAATTTCTTATATTATACACAGAGATTTCTTACATGGTACTTAATAAACGCTTCCTCTTCCACTTAGTGTTAAAATATTCAATATTTAAAAAACGAGTTGTCGTGGATCCCACACTACGTGTTAAACACCTGTATTTTCTTTTTTCTTTTCGATGTGGAGAGCAATCCGATCCTGTATTCTTTTTGTTACGTTGTCTAAGACACTTATATCATTCCTACCTTTTATTCTGTCTGAGTAGGTTAAATCATTGTACACTTTCATTATGGGAGAAACTGGTTGTCATAGAAACCTGATATGGTTTTTACAATCCATTGTATTTGGTTAAAAAGTTAATACAAATGTGACTAAGAATAAAAGCAATTTATGTTTGATCTGGGAAGGTTATTATGAGGTGATAAACTAGGGGGGGAGCCAGTGCTAGTGCAATTATTTATAACTCGGCTGTCATTGGAACCCATAGGATTGAGTAAGGATGTACTTTTTTAAATTATCTTTTTGGTTAAGTTTTTCATTAAATTATAATAAACTTCAAGTAATATGCTAAACTAAAGTTTTTAATGTTTATTGCTACTCTTTTATGGCCATAAGTTAGTTTCAAAACTTTGTAAACATTATAAAGGGAGATGCAATTGGGAACTATGTATCTATCAAGTGTTCTCCCAGATGATACATGAACTCCAAACCTCTATAGATAGATGAATTTATTTACCTTATGAGTTGGAATATATTTCTTAGGGGTTCAAAGGTCTAAAATTTGCTCCAACAGCCCATATGGATAAACAGCATAATTGAAATTAAGAATTTTATCAGAAAACTAAGTATAAAAAAATTTCCTACAACACGCAACCCCTAGTGAACCCAATATACAGAGAAAAATATGTCCAAAGTGATTTTTCTACCTTTTTTCCCACCAACCAAATCTCAGCAAGCATGGAATTGTTTGAAAAAATGGTGGTGGATGATTTTAGAGACAAGAAAAGACAAGAATACACAAAGGACAACTTAAGTAGGACAAAATTAAGGCCAACGTGCAAGGATGGTGGAATTATGATACTCTCAAAATCTCACTATGAGGAAGAAGCACACAGATTGCTAAGACATTAATGTACATTTGTTACCTAAGAGCTGAACCCTAAGAAATATCCTCCAACTTGTAAAGTAGATAAATGCCTGCACCCCTCTGATGGCAGCCTTGCTCTATTATTCTGCAGCTATTGCTGGCCAAATGTATCTTGTGCTTTTGCCAAAGCAGTAAAATTAATATTCTAGCAATGTAAGATTCCCATGTATGTTACAAGAGATGAGATACAATATTGTTGTCATCTTTGCATTACAATCATACAATCAATGACTGTAAATCTTGAGGATCATGAAGTACAAAGGTCACAGACAGGAAAGACCTGTTCTCACTGCAGTCTTTTCACATATATGGGCAGTAAGTGTACGTTCAGGGTGCAGCAAAATATAGGGAACCAAAAGAAGACCAAAAGAAGACTGAGGATTCTCTGCCAGTAGTTTAGTGTTATGAATATGTTTTCCTGACACTACATTTATGTCCTGATTAATCAAACTGCACCAAGTGGAATGCTCCAATATGGCAATTACAGCAGTGAGCTCTAGAATTCCAATGACAAACAGCCTCAATAAATTCACCAAAATCTTCTACATAGGACAGGCTTTGTTAACCTAAAGTATGTGAGCTAATCTAAGGTTCCTCAGCCCCTCTGTTTGTCTATTTCCCCTTTCACCTTAGTGGGTCTCTTAGTCCCTTCCAGCCCCTCTGTGTGTCTTTTTGTCCCCCTAACATCTCTGTGTGTCTCTTTGTCCTCCAACTCCTTTGTGTATTTATTTTTCCTCTTCCCCAGCCCCTCTGTTTTTCTCTTCCCATGTAGCACCTTTGTGGTTCTCTTTCTTCCCCCAGCACCTTTGTGTGTCTCTTTGTACCTCTCCACCCCAGCCCTCTCTATGCCTTTTCCTCCCTCAGTCCTCTGTGTGCCTATCCCCCTTTTAGCCCTTTGTTTGCCACACATCTCCTAGCCCTCTGTGTGCCTCTTTCCCCCCAGCCCTCTGTGTGCCTTCCCAAGCCCTTTATGTGCCTCTCCCCAAGCCCTCTGTGTGCCTTTCTCCCCCCTGTGGTGTTTTACCAACTTATATAAATTATGTACGCATACATATATAAACTCTGGTCCATCTACTTTAACAAATATTTATATATAGAGACAAAACAACAACATACAAATAATGACACACAATTTAACTAAAACAACAACAACCACAATCTAACTAACTGACAATAACAACTAAACCTTATAAAGTCATCAGATCCCACACACTTCACCATTATAAAAATTAGCCCATGTCTGCTCACGTATCTGCTCAGTAGCACAGCCAAGAAGGAACAGGGAGGAATGGAGATAGGGGGAAGTGGTTATCTGTTTCCTGACTAGTTTGATGACAGAATGTCACCATTGTTACCACATCCCCAGCCTTTTGTGTACCTCTTCCCCGACATCTGTGCACTCTTTCCCAACTCCCAGCACTCTGTGTGCCTCTCCCCCCCTCAGTCCTCTGTGTTCCTCTCTTCTGCCCCCTCCCCCCCAATGCCAGCTAACCTCCATCATGTAGCATGTTTTTTTCCCTCTATCCTGACTGACAGGTAGCAGTTTGGCCCTCCCTGCCTGCACTTCCTGAAACAAGCTCCTCTACCACGTTCCGTAGCTCAGCCATGCTACATATAGAGACCACAGCACTCCCCTCCTGCCGGTTACCAAGAAATTGCGCCCTCCAGGCCGGTGATCCCTAGGCGGCCACCTAACCTGCCTAGCGGTTGTGCTGGTCCTGTGTGCTTTGTTTATATTCTGATATTCTAATATAATTGATTTCTAAAGGGGACTAAAGCTTGTTACATCAAATACTCTAATGAGTATTTAAGAGATTTTTTTTATCTAATACCACTGCTGATTCGGCTGATTTATATAATCATACCAATAACCTAGATAAAAGTAAAATTATGTTCAATTCAAAATTTGCATATAGTAACTGTTTATGAATAGTGAAATCTGTGTTTAAAGCAGCACTGTCACTTTTGGCATTATTGCAGTTTTTGAAAAGCACTCACAAGGTGTTGTGTTCGCTTGTGTAGAGATAGCAGTGAGGGTGAAATATTTACCTTAACATGGTACTTCTTACGCCTCCATCTTGTTGCACCCTAACTTTGTTGGCCTCTGGTGACTTCATCAGTCATCATTACAAAAAATTATATGTCCCTAAAAATATTTTGGTTTTCGTCCATGTGGCATTTTGATTCAGAAGAATTTAGTCAATTTTTTCAGGAAAAAGGATATGGACAAACCAAAATGGAGTGAAAATGCACCTATTAGTGTACTGCAAAATATATAAATAACATACAAATTGTGTATATATTTTGCGGTACATTGCACACAATTTCTCGCCATTTGGCTCACAATAGTAACCAATAGAAGGAAAAAAGGAGGAGCATTAAAAAAATCTATGATTATTAAACATATAATATAAAAGTATACAGACATAGAATTTTTTTCAGCTCCCCCTTTTCCTCCCTGTATTGGTTACGTCACGCTTGATTTGTGAATAAAATCAGCATATACAGGGTTATTCACTAAACTTTGAAATCTCAGTATATTCCCAGGCAAGGCTCTTGAGAAATGAGATTTGATTATCAGAGTGCTGTGATGAGTTGGTTTATAAGCCACCAATCAGAGCTCTCTAATGAGATACTGAGATTTCAAAGCTTGGGAAAGTGTTAATAATGGATTTTCCCACCTTAAAGGCTTATTTAGTGCTGATCCTTTGAAGGGCTCACATAGAATTATTTTTTTGTTGCAGCATGCCTTTAAGTTTTCTTTAGGTTTTTTAAGATTTGGTTATTTTTTAAGATTTGGTTCTTTATTTGTAATAGTAGCATTGTGATGTACTGGATTTTTTAACCTTTTTGGGGGGCTGATGAAAAAAATACTTTCGAAGGGTATGAGATGCATGGTCACCCTCACTATTATTTGAGTAAGTGAAGTAGGTGGGCAGTTTTAATTAAGGGGGGCTCGGCGATCCCTAGCTTCCAGATGGGAGGATGGACTGGCTCATTGATTAATCAAATTTATTTTATTTTATTTATTTATAAAATATTTTACCAGGAAAGATACAATGAGATTTCTCTCGTTTTCAAGTATGTGCTGGGTCCACAAACATTGCATTGATACATTATGGTACAATAAAATACAAAAACAATATTAATAAACAATATATTCAAAATTTAACATAGAACAGGTAGGAAATATATAATCAACCATGACATGTGCATTCTGTTTTGAGGTATGTAGAGAGGGATCTCTTAAGGGACTTTAGGTTTATAATAGTTTTCCCTCTTCCAATGAGTGAGGGCTGGGAGGGACAGTAGGATGAACAGAACACTTTCTTACGTAACGCAAATGTCTTGATCTCCCATGCTAAATACAGGCTTCCCCACCAGAAACCAGGATCACTGATAAACACTAAGGTTCATCAATCTTCCTATATGTACAATGGATAGCTGGAGAGACAACTGCACATTCGAGAAAGCCGTAGGCGAATCGCATCATGTGTTTTATTAGTACATTTTTTATTTTAAATATTTATTTATGTTTTTTTTTAATACATTTTGGACTTTTTTAAGGCATATTACACTGTTGGTATATTTTTTTTGCTATTCTTCATTTAAATATATATTAGAACTTTTATATTTTGTACAGTTCCAGAGTGACATACTTCTTTCTACTTGCGATTTATACTAAAGCAATGTGCTTGTTTGTCCCACTGGTGTCCATGATGACTGTCCCACCTTTTAGTATTTCGGACTACTTTTCAGAACAGAACACTAATACAAAATGCTAAATACAGGTTGTTACATATAGTTACATAGCTGAAAAGAGACTTGCGTCCATCAAGTTCAGCCTTCCTCACATTTGTTTTTTGCTGTTGATCCAAAAGAAGGCAAAAAAACCCAGTTTGAAGCACAATTTTGCAACAAGCTAGGAAAAAAATTCTTTCTTGACCCCAGAATGGCAGTCAGATTTATCCTTGGATCAAGCAGTTATTACCCTACATTGAAAGATTATATCCTTGAATATTCTGTTCTTGCAAGTATGCATCTAGTAGCCGTTTGAACATCTGTATGGACTCTGATAAAACCACTTCTTCAAGCAGAGAATTCCACATCTTGATTGTTCTTACAGAAAAAAAACCTTTCCTTTGCCTTAGACGAAATCTTCTTTCTTCCAGTCTAAACGCATGGCCTCGTGTCCTATGTAAAGTCTGGTTTGTGAATAGATTTCCACACAATGGTTTGTATTGGCCCCGAATATATTTGCATAATGTTATCATATCCCCTCTCAGGCGACGCTTTTCTAAACTAAATACAGTAGGTTTAAATTTGTTAACCTTTCTTCATAGCCGATATGTTCCATTCCTTTTATTAGTTTTGTAGCCCGCCTCTGCACTTTTTCTAGTGCCATAATATCCTTCTTTAGTTGTAATTCCTGTGAGGAGAGAAAACAAATATTAAATGAAAATGTAAATATGAATCAGGATCTCTAACTGAGGAATTTTGATGATGTTGTGTGCCTACTGTGCCCAAGCAAAATATCAAGATGTAACATTTTCTTTTTTTACTATAAAACAAACTGGTAAACAGAATTAAAAATTATTAAAAGCATTATGAAGCTTTTATAGTGCTATATAATGGCGTACATGCAATTGTAGATGTCATTGCCATCATTCTTGTTTTTAACTAGAATTAAAACAACAGGACACACTTAATTTGGTAAAACAAAAAGCACTTTCTTTAATAAGGATGCATTTCTGTAAGGTTTCTTTCATATATGGGGAAGCTGTGTTGTAATGTGTGTTAATTAACTATTTGGGCTGACTTATTTTTAAATCTGAATGTATCTATCAAGGTTTTGGGTCCATTTCCTCTTTGCTGTTTGTATTCCTGAAACTGAAGACGTTTTTATAATCTTTCAGGAAATACTTCAGATTTTCGTTTGATCTGCTTTCTGCTTGCACTGGTTGTACAGGGTGTGGCTGGGAATAGCTATACACGAAATGTGTTTTTAATGGTACTGGAAGCCTATTTCAATACATATAAATCTACTTTTTTTTTTTCCTGCTTGTTACATTAATGCACTTATTCATAAAGTGTCCTGGGGAAAACACGAACAGGTTCCAAAAGGGGAAATGGAAACTCAAATATTACAAATGAGAAACTGGTTGTACGCTGCATCATACAGCAATGAATATAAAAATTGTTCTAATAATGTATCTTTTGGTATGATTTATTGTGTGACAATCGTGTGGAAAATGTCACAGTTCAGTTGATGTGGGAGTATGGGAGAGGCCCTGCAATGTTACAAACTTTTCTTCAAGTAACCACAGGGGATCCCACAATCTTTTATGTAATTATATATTTGAAATTCCTTTATGCATTCTATCTTAAATGAATTGCCAGAAACAAAAAGACAAAACACTTTTAAAAATGTTCATATATAGTTACAAGTTTAATTTTAAATTCAATGCAGGAATTATATTAAATGAATATGCAAATACAGTATCTTCAACTACGAGCAAACTACATCTCCAATTTAATAGCACAGCATGTAGTTGACAATGGTTCATCTGGCATAGTTCTCTTAAAGGAACACTATTGTGTTAGGAATTCAAATCTGTATTCCTAACGCCATGTTTCATAAATCTCCATTTTCCATAAAAAATAATTGAAATAAAGGTCTTACGTACAATTTTCCAACACCGAGGCTCCCTCGGTGCTGCTCACCTCTTTGTCTCCTGTGATGTCATTGTAGCTTTCTCCAGCATTGGTCGAATACAATGCTCCTGTTAGAGGAGCACTGGGAATCGACTGTGCATGCATGGTGAGCAGTGCCAGCTCCTATTTCACCAACTGCACCCACGTGATTTATCTTTCTTTTAACACTACAACTTAATATGTAACAGTAAAAATTATGTTCTAAATCAGATTGTCATCCGTCCTTTCACTGTTTAAGAGTAAGGATTTCCCCCCCCCCCTAAAATTATGAATACACCCACTACGACACAGTTGACTCTTTTGAGCAGGTCCCTACACTAACACTATCTGCATCATAATTTTCAGTACTTCCGATAGTGATGTTTCTATAAAAATGAACTTCTTCAAAACACAAAAGAAGAAAAACAAGAGCCCTTTATATTCCTTTTTTTGGTCAAAATATAGGGCTTATTTTGAATCTGCCACTCTGACAGGCAATGTGTGTTTGGGAAGAAATTGGGGCTGTATTGTGTGTGGGGGGAAATAGGGATGTAGTTTGTGTGTGTAGTGTATGTTTGGATAAAAGCTGTAGAATATCTGTGCAGGAAATCGGGGCACAGTGTGAATAGTGGCATAATGTGTGTTTAGCACCTTCATGCACACAGATACAAACTCAAGGAAACATATAAAAACATTCACAAATGCACACATACAGGCACACACAATGACACAGACATGCATACATATACATATTCGCAGATACACATACACAGACTCACACTCACAGACATGCACTCACAATCAGCATCTGTCATAGATGTACATACACTGATGCACAGTCACACAAACAAATACACACTGAATACGGAGTGTGCGTTTGCGTATATATATATATATATATATATATATATATTGTGACCGAGTGCAAGGCATTGTTATGGATAGTGGCGTACATACCGCAGTTGCAGGGGTCGCAGCTGCAACCGGGCCCATCACTACAGGGGGCCCGGCTGCCCTGCGGACCCCTGTGACCGGGTATCCGCCACCATCATCTTCTGTGGCCCCGGCCCGCGCGGCAAACCACTGGGGCCGCCGTCCAAGGGGTCCATTGGGTGGCTCATGCAGTCAGAGCCACCTGATGGATGTGGATTGTCAGGGGGCCCGGTCAGCGCTGGATGCTTTAACAGCGTGACTGGGCCCCCTGTGATTAAATCACAAGCTGGGAGGAAGTGACCGCACGTCACTCCTCCCAGCTAACACTGAGAGCCGCGCGGGAGGATGCAGAGGGAGTGAGAGTGGGAACTCTGACAACCATCCACCTGAGCCACCACTGGACCCCATGTATGTATGTGTGTCTGTGTCTGCTTGTATGTGTGTGTGCTTGCCTGTTTGTATGTATGTATGTGCGTCTTGGGTGTCTGTCTGTGTGTGTGTGTCTCTGTATGTGTGTGTGCTTGTCTGTTTGTATGTATGTGCATCTTGTGTGTGTGTGTCTGTCTGTCTGTATGTGTCTGCCTGTGTATATGTGTGCCTGTTTTTTATGTATGTGTCTTTGTATGTATGTGTGTCTTGTGTGTGTCTGTCTGTCTGTATGTGTGCCTGTCTGTATGTGTGCCTGTCTGTATGTGTGTGTGTGTCTGTATGTGTGCCTGTCTGTTTGTATGTATGTGTCTGTGTGCCTGTCTGTGTGTCGGTCTGTATGTATGTCTTTGTGTGTCTGTCTGTATGTATGTGTGCCTGTCTGTTTGTATGTATGTGTCTGTGTGTATGTGTCTATGTGTGTGTGTGTGTCTCTTATGTATGTGTGTGTGTCTGTCAGGGGAGGAATAGCGGGGGGGAGCCCCACAGATCATTTTTGCACCGGGGCCCCATGGTTTGTGTGTATGCCACTGGATGGAGTGTATATTTCTCTAAAAGTATTGGAATATGTAAATTAATAGCCCCAGGAAGAAGGTCTGTCTGCTTTATTCAGAGCAATTTTGCAATTTAATATGGGTTGTTATGGTGGAGCATTTGGAGTGAAGGGAGGGCCAGTGCTCCATTTCACAGTTTATATACAGAACAGCAGGTGAGCAATCCAATCCAGGAATTCTGGATCACCCAGATAGCTGCTCACCTGTTGGCAATGATTAGCACAGGACTGCTATAAAATGTCCCTGTCAGGGATTCACAGGGAGAAGGACATGCAGTGTGTGAGACGGCATTTATCCCTACAAGAGTCTTTTTGTTCTGAAGGAGAAAGAAAACATTTATTTGAAAAAAAAGGTCTGTGCAAAAATTTGTATTTTGTATGGTTGGAAGTGGCTAAGCCGCTCAACAGCAGTTAGAGGAAAAACTGTGAGTTAGTGCTCAGAAGAGCAAGGCTTTTGCTGTGGGGTGCAGCTGGAAAAACACCTGAAAATGAGGGCGTGATAATGTTTCAGCCAGTTTGTTATCTACACCCAGGGCCAGTGGCCACTGGGATGTTTCCTGGTGGGCTCCCCCTGTCTGGGGCCACAGCGCTGGGAGAGTGGCTCTTGAGCCGCCCATAGTGCGGGCCAATCCTCAGAGCACCGAGAGGAGCCCTATCACAGGGGGGCCAGGAGGTTTCCATCTGGCCACCTCAGGACGCCCATGATGCAGAGCTAGGTAAAGCAGAGCAGGCACCCACGTACCTTGATGGCAGGTGCCTGCTCTGCCACTAAATGCCGGTGAGAGGGGCGAGGAGAGGAGGAGAGTCGATGGAGCTGGCAGGCGGCAAGGGAGGCTGTTCTAGCAGCCTCTCACTCCTCCCTCGTGTGCAATATGACGTAATTATGGCCCCGACATACTAAATGGCCGACGGGAGGAGTGAGGAACTGCCTCACACTGGACCCCAGGGAGGTGAGTGAGTGATTGTCAGTGAGTGCGTGAGTGTGTGTGTGTGTTTGTCTATCACTGAGTGAGTGTATGTATGTCAATGAGTGAGTGTATGTATGTCAGTGAATGTACATATGTCAGTGACTGTGTGTCTGTCTGTTTGTCAGTAAATGAGTGTATGTATGTCAGTGAGTGAGTGTATGTCTGTCAGTGAGTGTGTGTTTGTATGTCTGTCAGTGAGTGTGTGTCTGTCAGTGAGTGTGTGTATGTCTGTCAGTAAGTGTGTGTGTCTGTCAGTGAGTGTGTGTATGTCTGTCAGTAAGTGTGTGTGTCTGTCAGTGAGTGTGTGTTTGTCAGTGAGTGAGTGTGTGTGTCTGTGTGTCTGTCAGTGAGTAAATGTATGTCTGTCAGTAAGTGTGAGTGTGTGTCTTTCAATGAGTGTGTTTGTCAGTGCGTGTCTGTCAGTGTGTGTGTCTGTGAATGACATGAGGGGGTGGCAAAATGGATCATTGCCTAGGGCGGCAGAAATCCTTGCACCGGCCCTGTCTACACCAGAACTATGTTCACAGCAGAGGTAAAATTGAAATGAGGCAGCCAACCAAGTCAATCTTGGGACCAATCTCATGATGGTCAGGGACGAGGAAGGTCCCTTATTGATGATTTCACATGCTGCCACATTGTCACAGAGACATTGAATAGCCTTCCCTGTCTAAAGTTGCCAGTATAGGGTAAATCTCAAACAGGGCGGAGATCTCCTTGAAAGCTGTAAAGGAGAGGGTTTCAATCGACCATAAGTCTCTGAACCACATATTACCAAAAACAGCGGCGAACCCTGTGTGTGCCGCAGCGTCAGTCATGATAATTGGTGATACGGGAGAAAGAGGAGGAATGAACATAGAGATACTGTTCCAATCTGAAAGAAACCGGTGCCACATGTGCAAATCAGTTCTTGCCGCGGGATCGTGGTATACAATGGCATTATTGGACAGGCCCAGAAGCAGGCACAGAAGCCTAAAAATGAACGCTCTTCCCTGCGTGATGAATCACATGGCAAAGTTAAGTGAACCCAGCAACGACTGGAGATCCCTGCGATTACACGAACCAACCCGGCGGAATCGGTCCATCTCAGCCCTCATCATTTGAAAGAGAAGTTACTGCGCTGCTGGCTTTCTTCGGAACCAACCCCCCAGAGAAAACCGTACAGTTCGTGAAGAAAATGGTGGGAGAGTACTTGCCATGGGAATCAGAGCGGGCAAGGGGGTGGGCCGTCCATCCTCCCCAGCGGCCGTGTGAGTTACAGGGAGTTGAAGGTGCCGTCCTTCCTCCCCAGTGGCAATGTGTGTCCTTAGGAGAGGAGACCTCGGGCCCCTCTCCCCAGCAGTTCAGTGAGTCCCAGGGAGCTGAAGAGGTTGTCCTTCCTCCCCAGCTGCAGAGCGTGTTACAGGGAGCTGAAGGTGCCGTCCTTCCTCCCCAGCGGCAGTGTGTGTCCTTAGGAGAGGAGACCGTGGGTCCCTCTCCCCAGCAGTTCAGTGAGTCCCAGGGAGCTGAAGAGGTCGTCATTCCTCCCCAGCGGCAGAGCATGTTACAGGGAGCTGAAGGTGCCATCCTTCCTCCCCAGCAGCAGTGTGTGTCCTTAGGAGAGGAGACCATGGGTTCCTCTCCCCAGCAGTTTAGTGAGTCCCAGGGAACTGAAGAGGTCGTCCTTCCTCCCCAGCGTCAGAGCACGTTACAGGGAGCCGAAGGTGCCATCCTTCCTCCCCAGCAGCAGTGTGTGTCCTTAGGAGAGGAGACCATGGGTCCCTCTCCCCAGCAGTTCAGTGAGTCCCAGGGAGCTGAAGAGGTCGTCCTTCCTCCCCAGAGGCAGAGCGTGTTACAGGGAGCCGAAGGTTCCTCCCCAGCGGCAGTGTGTGCCCTTAGGAGAGGAGACCGTGGGTCCCCCTCTCCACCAGCAGAGAGAGTGTCAGGGAGAGGAGCTTGTTGCCCCCTCTCCCCAGCGGCAGCATAGCCCACCAAGGGGAGACATTAAGCTCCTCACCGGCGCAGATGGGACTGTGGTCTCTGCGCCCAAGCCACAGGGAGTACAGACAGTCGGTCCGGCTCCCCAGAGGCAGAGTATTCTACCGGGAGGGGAGAGCCTCGTTTCCCCTTCCCAGCGGCGGCCTAGCCCACCAAGGGGAGATGAGAAGCCCCACAACCGTGCAGATGGGACCCTGGTCTCTGCACTTACAGCACAGGGGGTAGGGACGGACGGTTCTGCCCCCCCAGCGACAGGGCTGTTTAGCTGTTTAGCCAAAGTGGAGACAGTCTGACTCCCCTTCCAGCAGCAGAGCTGTGTATCTAAAGGGGAGACAGGCGGTCTCCCCCTCCAGCAACCAGGCTCCAACCAGACTACTCCCGTGGTAGTGCTGGCACCAGGGCAGAGTACCGCTGGTCTCTGCCCACTCAGCAACCCACCAAGTTAGCTTACCAGTCACCCACACAGCCATGGTGAGGCACCAGGACATGGACAAAGTTCTCCTCTACCCAGGTGTAGTAACCAGTTATTGTGGGTGGGCTGTATTACTGATTGTGTTTTGTGGGTGGGTTGCTGGACTAACCAGGGCACTGACCGACAGGAGGTCAGATACCCTGTTAGTCTGATTGGTAAAGGGGAGAAATGTGGCAGAACCAACCTGGCCACTGGAGGAGCCTGGTTGCCCACCTCTTGCCGCTGGACTATGGCCCTGCATTAAAAACCCTTTATTTTCCCTATGTGAGCAGTCTTACCCCAGATAGCTAAGCCATGGAGCCCATTCGTATACCGAAAGACTATGGGAAAGACTTTGGCTCCATGGTGATTGAACTGTATGTATGTGATCTGAGCGACATCCGGTAATAATGTGCGCTCAGATCTAAGCTATCTGGGGATAGGTAGAATGTGTATGTTCTATGCGATGAATGTAACAGTATGTAATTTTATGTTTTTTACTGTCTTTTTACTGCCATGTGGTTAACGGAGTTTTGCCTCTGTCCTTGGAGATAATTGGATTACTTCCCAATTATCTCCAGGACAGAGAGGAGGGATTGTGATGCATTGTGGGATTGTTGAAATGTGATTGGTTCTTGTACCCTTTGTGTCCCAGTCTCCCATCTGGTCCCCTAGGGGAGTGTCCACCACATGGGAGACTTGCATAAAAGCCGGGCAGTTAGCCCCAGTAAACCAGATTCTGCTTGACCCTCAAAACGAAGTGTGGTCTCGTCTTTGGGGGAATTTACTGTATGCTGTTAGAGGCTGATTGCCAGGAGTGTGAGCCACTTGGGTGCTTTTCCTGTTCGTCTGCTAACAGCTATTCGTGTGTCTCCAGTTCGGGAGTTTGGAGTGCTACTTGGTATGCAGTTCGGGAGTTTCGAGTATTCCCTTGGTTGCAGTTCGGGAGTTGGTGAATTCGTGGGTTTGCAGTTTGGGAGATTGGTGCTTGCAGTAGCTGTCTGTACATCTGAAAAAGGGGAATATCGCCTAAACAGTTTTTAACCTCTTGTGTGCAAAACGGTCCGTTACAGCCGTTTTTTATTTGATGAAACATTGTTAACAATACCGATGGGGTTGGTTCGCCATGACTGGAAAGGTGAGTGGTCGAAAGGGCCTAACATGAAGCCTAATTGTGTTTCCTTGGCTAATAGAGTGTCTACTGTCACTGGATCGGCATAGGCTGATAGCAAGTTTGGGCATTCCAGTGTGCCGGTGGGGAATGCAACAAGACCTGTGTGAAAACCTTTGGAAAATCTTGACACCGTGAAATCGACAAAGTGGGGTGAGGGGTGAGAGTGCAAGTGATAGGTGAGATTATCCACATTAACCTATGTACGTCATTTCCTGGGGAACAGCTTGGAGGGGCACATGTTTTTGGCGTGCACCCTGAAACAAATTGAGCAGATGTGCAAAAACTGGCTCGCACTGTAATTGCAAGTGCTCGCGTTAAAGTTGTTGCACACCTGCGCCTTTCCCAAGAACACGATGGGTCGACCCAACTTGTCTTTATGACCCCGGTCTTGACCCATGGAGTGGACTTGGTAGTTCGGCTTCACAATTGGAGGGATGTGAAGCGGATGCACAAACTGCACAAGCTGGTGGCCTTAAGCTGGCAAAATGCCTGCAGAATAGCTGCGTGTCCAACTCACTCCAGTTGGTTTGAATGTTAAATTGTGCGAGAGCCGCTGCTGCTTTGGCCGATAACGACTTGTGGTAATCATAGAACGTAAAGCCCCCATACTTATGCCCTAGACCCACCAACTTGTGTAAGTACAGGTCTAGGTCTTCTCGTCTCTGAGGGTGTACAGAACAGATGACGTCCTGTAAAGCCCAAAGGCGAGGACAAACTCGGGGATTGAAAGCTTCTTATTTAGTATGGGATCCCTAGCTTTAAGGACCACAGACAAATCCCAATAGCTGTATGTTTTATTTTCTATAACATCCTGTGAAGCAATAAGTAGTGAAACCAAGTTAACATCCTTACCATCAAGAATGTCCTTCCTGATGGAGGGGGAGGGGGGGTTTAAATGTGCCGGTGTGATAAGGTGTGAATTTGATGGAAGTGTTGAGGAGGGGGTTGAAGTACCCTGCATAGCAGCCACTGCTGGGGTTGGATTAGCAGCAGGGATATCTATGGGGTTGCTATGTAGGTGAGCTGTTTCCAACACTGTCAATCGTTCACTAATGGCTTGCAGGGAGGCAATTAGTATGGACATCCTGCCGTGCGCTTCTCCCATATAGTCCAAAGTTGCGCCTTGTGTGCTCGTGCTGGACCTTGGTTCGGTATATTGCGTATTTAGCAGCCTATAAAACTCACCCTTTCTAGCAGTAGCAGGAAAGGGGATGCTCCTACGCCGTAATTCTGCAGCAAGTTTAGGGATAGTACAGGATCTTAAAGACCCTGGGGAAGCCTGGGTAATTGACACAAAAAAAGCCTGGGTAATTGATTTAGCAGGGGAAATTGGAGGGGTGGGGGTGCTGGGCCTAGCTGGGGTTTCTGGGAGAGATAGGCCATCTTTATGTTCGGATGCTTGAGAAATGCTAGACAGAACAAAAAGAATAATGAATTATTTATGCAAGTTAACCCGATCTAGAACTGGCTGGCTAATTAGTGCCGTTAGGCGAAGGACTAATCTACCCTGGGGATAGATGAGGCCCTGCTAGTTGCCAAGCAGCAGAGAGAGGCTCTATCTATGATTTAGCTCGAGGGAACGTGGCTACCGAAAACGTTGTGGCGGGATGTCTGCCTCTCGGTGATTTCTAAAAGAATCAAACGTTTGGCCATGATAGGTGAATCTGACTTGTACCCTAAAGAAGGGTACTTGAGGTAATAACTATGTCGTAGGACCGTGTGGACGAGCCTTCGTGATGAGGCTAGGATTTCCTAGTATATTATAAGATGCATAGGTGAAGGCTAGCATCTGAAAACCCTAAAGCCAGTTCTTTATCCCTGAACGGGGGCTTGACTCTTGTAATGATTAATGTAAGTGGGTTAGTCACATACCTTGCTGTAATATAGCATGTAGCTGAAATGGTAAACCAAACAGTATATATACCTATAGATATAAATACTAGAATCACTGAAGGTAGTAACTCAAGTAATAGATAGTGTAGCTACTAAATATAATTCTCCTACGGAAAGGTGGTTGATACAATATTCTTTAAGTAGCAGGACTCCTTGTCCTATAGACCTATGGGAAAGGAAATTCAAACTATAAAAATTGAATATGATAACTAGCGGACATGTAACCAGATCCCCAATATTATAAAATACCTGAAGAATAGGCAGTTCTTGTCCTCCTGAGGTGGAGACTATGAAGACAGGTATCTCAACAGAGCAAAACACGCCCATGCAGAACTCTCAACCAATGAGTGTTCTCCATCAGTGGTCCTGCATTGGTCCTGCTTTGTACTATGGAGAAATCCTGAGCTTCTCCTGCTGGAAAAGACCCAAAGCAACAAATACAACACCGGTACCCGGTGAGTCTATGCTAAAACTGTTTGACATCTTACCATGGAACAGTGTCAAGTCATTTCTGGCACCATAAGCCCTACAGTTTGTCATAATGGTTTATTAAGCCAGTTTATCCATGTATAAGAATTATTAAGAAAAGTCTGACTTATCAGGAGGGTTATAAGTGCAGGAAAGAATTTCCTGAAAACGGATTTTAGGAAATCATAATTCTAAAAGGAAATGATCTACAAAATCATAATTTTTTTTTTTTTATTTTTTTTTAAAATAACACTGCTTGTAACACATTTAGGATATACATTATATAAAAAAAAAATCACACATCTGTATTTATATGTGCTATAAAAAACATTTCCATGAGTAGATTTTTGGCCAGCAAAATTATCTTGAATGTGCATTTGGTACAAAAGTGCATAATGCTTCCAGTCTCTCATTGAAGATGACATCATCAATAAGGCATATTTTTAGAATTGCAAGTATGGAAAATATGAGTTACAAGTTCTTATACACTGATATATAAGAGAATCAGTGCTGCTCGTTTGAGACAAAATAAAAATCACCTTTTACTTTCCTGACATGTTTGTATTCCTGTCACTGTTGTGTTCCTTCAACTGTGAGATCCCACCATTTACAAAGAAAGCAAATAAGCGCTATTTATCAAAATCAATAAATAAGGCTGGAGGATGAAGATGAATTACTTTTTGGAACAGTGTTTTTTTTTTTTTTTACAATGTTTTTTTTCGGTAGTCTTTTAAAATTATATTATTTAGTAGTGTCAGGATTTGATTTTTTTAAATAATTTTGGTAGAAAGAAGAATTTAAAATCAATAATGCTGGCTGCCAGGCATTCGCAGTAGGATTAGTATGTCATGTGTGATCTGATCATGAGATCAAGTTAATTTCACGATCCTCTGCAAAAAAAATTATAATTCAGCAGTAGGAGGAAGATGAATAATAAGTGTAGTCCACTACACCTGGATGCTGCAACCTTCATGGGTCTATCAGGTCTGTATTCTGGATAAAGTTGTGTAAGAGTTTGTCCTATCCCCTCTACCCTGCGACCTACCGAGATTGCCCCTACCACTACTGCGGTCAACTGCTAGATACTGCGCCGCATTCAAATATCTCCCAATCACAATACCTCCCTTGGTTATGGAAGCAATCGGAGTCTCTAAGTCTAGCAAAATACCGGTTTGGGTGTGTTGGGGACATAAACATTAATCAGGTGATACAACATACTTTGCATTTTCCCGGAGCCTACTGTGTATTTCCCCTTTGTACCACTCTGGATACCTGTTGGTTGGAATAGACATTTCTTGTGCAATACTATCTCAACCCTATCCCATTTTGCTAGTGTCCTATCATGTACACGATCTACAATTTCAATGTTAGATGACTTTTGTAGCTGTATTTCTTGGATAAAGGCTATGTTTTCTTTTGTCTCTTTATTTTTGGAAGGAGTAGTGCTTTTTGGGTGTACTTAGGCGGTTGAAAGTTAGTGAGGTTTTTTCAAAGCTGTGATCCTACAATGTAAGCATAGTTTATATCGTAGCGAAGGTGCCCATCAAAGCATGCATAAACATTAGAGTGGAATGGAGCCTTCAAGTATTGCACCCATTACAGGTTCTGCTTCATATTCCCAAATCGCTTGCAATTGTGGATGAGAAAGGTAGACTGCAGAGAGGATGAGAGAGAAGGAAAAACATGAAAAGGAAAAAACTGTAAACATAACCAACTCTGTAAAAAAAAAAAAACACAAGCCACAATTTGGACCAAATGACCAGTCTTAGACCACTGTCAGGTCAATCGGGGGGTGGCCATCCACCCTATAAAGGAAATTTATAAAATATTTTACCAGGAAGGATAAATTGTGATTTTTCTAGATTTCAAGTATGTCCTTGGTCCACAAAACATTGCATTGTTATAATAGAATATTATTCTTTTCAAACGTTTTTTATGGTTGTAAATAATAATAATTAAAATAGCAATTGTACATTTTTGTCCACGTTTTAACAGTCAATAATGTTTAGACATTATAGTGTATGGACAGTGACAGCATAATGAGGATCTTCGTAATGGTTACATTACCAATACAATGAATAGCAACACAACGATCGTAATGAAATAAAACAAAAAAATTTTAAAAGTAAAACGATAAAAAAAAAAACTGGGGGAGGAGTACATTGGTAGCGGATGGTACTCGTAGAGAAAGCTCACACCTTTTGTTTTCAAATAAAAACAGTAAAACATCTTTGACAGATGAGATTGCAAACAATTTCCAATATCTAGGAATGATTAATGTAGCCAAGATAAGGAGGTGGCCTAACATGGTTCGTTTATGTGTCGATAAATCTTCGATGAAGCGTTTTAGTAAACATAATCTCGGGGGGAACTCAGTGATCGATATTATCATTTTTAATATTTGTTGCCAGTAGTTGGATAGTTTGATAGTTTTGCCAAAATATGATATAAAGTACCAGTCTGTCCACAGCCTCTCCAGCATAAATTAGATGTGGAGAGGTGTAGTCAAAACATTTAAAAGGGGAGAAGTACCAGTGATAAATTAATTTTAAATAAGATTCTAAGTGGGTAATGCAACGTGTGATACCTTTTAATGGAAGTACTGAATCAAGCCATTCCTCCACTGTCAGTACCTCATCCAGATCACTGTCCCACTTTGTCATGTATGGCAATTTCATGCCTACTTCTCCTGCATAATAACACATGGAGATAGTTCTTTTTTTTGGCCAGGTTCTGAAATATAAACCTTTTCTAAATTTGATAATTCCAGTTTTCTAACATTCAGGTCCTTGTCAGAAATTCCATAATGATCACACATTTTTTTAAACAAATTTGCATGTGCAGGAGTTTCAAAAACACTGACGTTGAATATTCTTTTTGTAACTGTTCAAATGTTAAAAAAAATCAGAGGATAAAAAAACACAAAATAAAACACATGAATACAATGGATCGAACGAGAAGACCAATACTCTGCGTCTAATTCAGGCATAGCTAATTTTAATACTGACAGAGGAGTGGCTCAAGACCAGACAGCAGTAAGGTGAATTTTTTCGATATAACATATTTCAAGCCTTAATAGCGGTCTTGGTTGTAAGAAACATGTCCACCAACCTTGTTCACTGAAATGGAAGCAACCATTGAATATTTTGATTTGAATGCGGAGAGAATTTGATACCCTTCATCTCAAGCCAAAGAGGACTGTCATGCTTTTGATTGAATTTCAGTGCCATCACTGCATTTGTTGCATAATAATTATGAATAAAATCCAGCAATCCCACACCCCCACTAACCCTGAGCTTTTGGAGAATGGATAATTTAATCCTGGATGGTTTTATTCCAGATAAGTTTCAAGAGAGCAGAATGTACCTTTCGAAAAAAAGATAAGGGAATCGAAAGGGGGATGGCTCTTAGAAAATATAAAATTATGGGAAGTAGAGTCATTTTCACCGAATTGACCCTCCCTAATCATGAGATTTCCAGACTACACCATCGTTCGAGACCGTTCCTAGAATTGGACCAGACCTTACTCAGGTTATAAGAATGCATCTTGGACAGGTTCTTGCATAAGTTTATGCCCAGATAAGAGATTTAAAAGTCCCTCCAGTCAAAGTCAAACCGACCTTTCAGAATATCTAGGTCATACCAAAGTATGAAGAAAGAAAGAGGTTGAGTTTTAGCTGTATTTAATTTGTAGAATAAAATTTCACCAAATTCTTGCAGGATCAACATCAATGGAGTAAGTTAAGTCATTGGATTTTTAAGTGATAACATGATGTCGTCTGCAAAAAGGCTTATTTTATGTTCGTTTCCCCAACCACGATACCTTCGATCTGCGCTGCAACGTATAATTTCAGCCAGGGGTTCCATTGCCAACACAAATATGAGTGGAGACAATGGACACCCTTGTCTGGTCCCACTGGACAACAAAAATCTTTTGGAAACAAAACCAGTAGCAGATACTCTAGCAGTTGGTTGACAGTATAATGCAAACACAGCCCTGATGATGGGATCTGGGATGTTAAAACGTGACATAAGTAATCCCAATGGATCCAATCGAATGCCTTCTTTGCATCCAAAGAGAGGAGCAAAGAAGGTGCGTGGGTAGATGTAGCAGACCACAGGTAACCCGACTGGTTACCACTGCTAATTCCCTTCCTTTAGCCGATTGGAACAATCTAAAGTACAGAGATTTCCCCCCAGTAACTGGATGACACACAGTCCTGGAGGTACAACAACACTTTATTGGCCACACACGGCTTTTATGCACAAACAGACAAGGTCACATCCCAAGATCCTCCCACTCCCTGGGACCCTAGCACAGGAAGGGACTTTGTTCCCTTTGTCTCCAAAGGCCGCCACTGTGAACATAGGGTTTCCCACACTAGCACATCCCTACCCTTCAGCACTTAATGGATGTCACAGTTTTTACTGTGCCATACAGACAGCCAGACAAGTGCCAAACAGGGGATTTGAACCTAGGTTATTTGCTGTTCTGCGTCTGCTATCCGCCTTTGCAGTTCTGTTTCTTTGGAGCTGTTCTAGCCCTATTAGGCCTGGCTATGTCTGCAGCACTGGGGGCTGGACTTATTCTATGGTCATTGCTGTGCTTCACCTGAGACTGATCATTCATCTGATGGATATATAAACTGCCCCTTCCTGAGAACATTATTAAGTCTTTGATCCTGGTGTATGTGTTCAGTTCCTGTTTTCTAGTCTCCTGAACTTGTATTCCATATTGACCAGCTAAATCCTGGCTATGTTTGTATACTTTTTATTTAAACTGGTATAAAGTGTAACATTCTTCATTTTTCCACTGGGTATATTAGTACTTCGGCAATTCTGTGCTTCAGAACTTTGGCACTTCAGAACTTTGGCAACTTCCGAACTTCAGCAATTCGGCAATTCAGCTATTCGGACATTCTGAATTATCCGAATGTCCAAATTGCCCGAAATTGGCCAAATTGACATTCAGAACAGAACAAATTGCACATGTCTACTGAAGGGCTTTCAAACTTTTATATATCAACACACTGTTGTAGCATACATAGCATTGATTCATCGTAGAGACTCGATTGTAAAATATACAGCTATATAACCCCTTTTTCTGCCTTTAGTATACCAACAGTAACATGTAAGGGGACATCCTATCCACCCTGTGTCACAGTCCTATGTCTATATAAAAATAACTTGTTCGCATCATTTATCCTTTAAACTGATCTCTTCCCTTACAGTAATAACAACTGTCTCCCAATTAGCAGTAACGGCATTATGCAATTCGAGTATTACAAGTCCTAGTGAAGAGATAAAACATTTGCATTCCTATGAAATTTATGCTTATAGCCTAGTGACCCATGCAAGCTTATATTCTCATAGTTACCGTACTATGCATTAAACAGGGATTAGAACAAGTGCTCATAGATCATATACTCTCAATTTGCACATTCTCTGTGGCACCTTTGTGAATGAAGGAAATGTAAGATGCCTCCAGTATTTGTCACATTTTAGGAATTAAGTGTTGTTTCCAATTTGCCTCTCTTTTTTATTTATTTTTTGCAAGTGTGGTATAATAGGAGGGATGTATTAGTTATCTTGATGTTAACATTGTTATGTACAAATGGGGTAGAAACTATCACAGCACTGTAACTCTAATTATATGGGGAAAGAGTTTAATACATCCTACAGGTAGGTACTAAACCATGTAAAATACAAAGAATCAGGTGCTCTAGGACATTGTAAGGAAGGTCTGGCACAATAAGACATGTAGCAAAAGGTCAAAACATACGGAATCAATAAAGACACTGGAAGTGGACTGTAAGGTAACCAATTGCAAGCTGTTCACTCTGTTCTCTCCATCCATTCCCCTGGTTAGAGACCAAGGCTTCTGTGGCCCTGTGAGGGATCCTAAAGTCCTCCGGAATTTCAATGCCAAGTCTCTGTAGGAATTGCCGTGATAGCAGAAGAACCGCTGGCAGTGTGACCTTGAAGACTAGGAGTTTAACCCCTTAAGGACACATGACATGTGTGACATGTCATGATTCCCTTTTAATCCAGAAGTTTGGTCCTTAACAGGTTAAAGGGGTATCCGCATGCAAATTTCAGGTTGTGTGATTAAAGAAAGGTTGGCAACTGGCTTCCAGTTTCTCTGTCTCTGCAGTGTAGTTGGGGCCCTATCATGGAATATCTAGAGCTCTCAATCCTGACACTGATAGGGGGTAGACCTGCTCAGGCATAGCATAGCTTCTTTAGCCTGTGTGAAAAACGCGCCTTAGCCTGGACCTTTGTCACAAACTCCTGGAGAAGCCTGCTAGCTAGCCTCCTGCCCAAGTACTATGGGCCTCATACAAAGACCCTGTTCGGGAGTGAAATCTCCTCCACCTCCATTACCAGCTTCCCTGGGTGCGCCTGGTTCGACACTTTTTCTTTATTCGAATGGAACCACACACTGGCTTCCTGGCGTCCGTTCGCATGAAGCAACCCACAGATTGTCCTCAGCGGTACTTAGCCGCGACTAAATTTGGCATGAGGATTTTGTGGGTTCCCGGTCACCTCAGCGGGACTTAGTTGCGAATGCTATGGAACTGTTTTAGGCATGAGGTGACCGTGCGGCTCCCGGACAACCTGGTCCGGGGTTTTGAATGACTTTGAAATCCGTAAGGAGAGGGTTTTTAGAGGGAAGGTGCCTGAGACTGGGGGTAACAAGCGCTGCCCGAGACCCAGGTGGAAAGTTGACCGGCCAAAGCACCAAATGTCCTGGCACTGTTTTGGGCATAGGACCATGTGTGCAGCCGATTAGAACTTCCACACGGTTGCATTCCTCCTACATTGCATGGATCTGAACGGTATTTGGAGAGCTTGGGCGCTCAGATCAGGGCTATTTAACGATATATAATTTGTGGGGGTTTCTATTTGTTTTGTATGTATTTTTTTATGTATTTTGATATTTTATGTTTTTATTACTGGGTCCAGAGGGTAGTCTTCTTTTGGCTTTACAAGATAACAGAGTGGACTCCAAGTTGTAACTAACCAGTATTGTAAACAGTGCATTTTCTCTGTTTACAGTACTAAGGCTGCAGGTGTGTTATAGACACTGGAACACTACATTAACCCCTTAAGGACTGGACTCTTTTTGCGATGTTGTACATTTGCGACCAGGCATATTTTTACACTTTTGTGGTGTTTGTGTTTGGCTGTAATTTTCTGCTTTCTCATTTACTGTTCCCATACAAATTATATATTGTTTTTTTCAGGACAAAAGGGGCTTTCTTTACATACCATTATTTATATAATCTCATGTATTTTAATTTAAAAAAAATACAAAAATCTGATGAAAAATTGAAACAAAATACATGTTTTTTGACTTTTACTTGAAAAATCTTTTACTCATCTACAAAAGCAAATGAAAAAAACTGCTAAATAGATTCAAAATTTTGTCCTGAGTTTAAAAATACCTAGTGTTTACGTGCTTTTTTGCTTTTTTTTGCATGTTATAGGGCTATAGGTACAAGTAGGATATTGCGGTTTCAAAACATACATTTTTAAAATTTATCAATAGTGACATTGTAACACTATTATCTGTCATAAATCTCTGAATAACACCCCACATGTACATATTTTTTTTAAAGTAGACAACCCAGGGTATTCAATATGGGGTATGTCCAGTCTTTTTTAGTAGCCACTTAGTCGAAAACACTGGCCAAAGTAAGCATTCATATTTGTTTGTGTGTGAAAAAAGTAAAAAAACTAAATTGAACGCTAATTTTGGCCAGTGTTTGTGACCAAGTGGTTACTAAAAAGACTGGACATACCCCATTTGCAATACCTTGGGTTGTCTTCTTTTGCAAATGGTATGCCATCATGGGGGTAATTCTCATTCCTGGGCTACCATACGCTCTCAAAGGCAACGTAACCAACCTGGCCATTTTCAATGTAAAATATTTGACCCATATATTTGACCTTGTAACTTTCAAAAATGCTATAAAACCTGTACATGGGGGGTACTGTTTTACTCGGGAGACATAGCTGAACACAAATATTAGTGTTTAAAAACTGAAAACGTATCACAACAATTATATCATCAGTAAAAGTGCTGTTTGTGTGTGAAAAATGCAAAAAAAGTCACTTTCACTGACAATATCATTGCTGTGATATGTTTTACTGTTTTGAATCACTAATATTTGTGTTCAGCGAAGTCTCCCGAGTAAAACAGTACCCCCCATGTACAGGTTTTAGGGTGTCGTAGAACGTTACAGGGTAAAATACAGTGCTAACAAATTAAATTCTCTGGAATTTCGGCCTGGGTTGGCAGGCAGGTCCCTCAAATTGCAATCAATAAAATTACTGAATTATGTAAAAATATTACATAAATACGCACGTAGAATTTAAATATATATGCATATTTATATATTTGAAGTCTACGTGTATATTTATATAATTATTTATGTAATTTTGTATATGGACTTATGTATATTTCTTATTATTTTTATTTATTTTTATATACATAGATATATATACAAATTCATTCTAAGTGTATTTTGATATAAATATATATATATTAATTTTAAAATACAGTTAGAATAAAATTTCATATAGCTATATAATTTTTTAAATTTTTTTTATTATTATTTAAAAAAATTTTTATTTAATTTAAATTACTTATTATTTATATTTTATAATAATATATATATACAATATATATAGTTATTATATATATTATATATATACGTGTGTAATTTAATTATAAGTGTATTTTTATATTAATATAAGTACATATTAATATAAAAATACACTTAGTATGACATTATATATATGATATATAGACATATATTATATAGATATAATATATGTCTATATATCATATATACACATATATAATTATTTATTTTTTTTATTAACATTAACTTTATTTTTTTTTTTGATTTTACACTAGCAGGGAGACTGCCTGTCAGCACAGACAGTCCCCCTGCAGGCAGACACTAGGACACCTATTGTGACCATGTGATCGCTGTGTTAAGCGATCACATGGCCACAGGGGTCCTAATCTGCCGTGGGGAGACTGTCTGGGCTGCAGACAGTCTCCCCACAACCGGAGCCACGCTGATCGCCGCCGGGGGAACGACGGCGATCAGGTAAGTAGCTCTGACCGTTAGGACGGTTCAGGACCGTCATCGGTCGGCAACGCAAAAATGCCGATGACGGTCCTGAACCGTCCTCGGTCGGGAAGGGGTTAAGGTGTCCCTTTAAACCATTTTTTAACTGGTTAACAATAATTAAGAGTTGAATTGAATGGACAAAGCATCCAGTAACAAAGTTTATAAATCACAAATTGTTCATTGTATGTGCTCTTCTTAGTTATTGATTTAGCTGCTTTTAGAAGTGGTCATTATTATTATTATACTATGATTATAGCGCCAGCAAATTCTGTAGTGCTGTATAATGGGTGGACTAACAGATACGTAATTGTAACAAGACAAGTGGACACACAGGAACAGAGAGGTTGAGGGCTCTGCTCAATGAGCTTACATGCTAGAGGGAGTGGGGTAAAGTGACACAAAATGTAAAAGTAGGGGTAACAAAGTAGGTTGCTAGAAAAGTATTCACTGAGGGCTTAGTAGGTTATTTTTGACAGTTGCAGGAGAGGAGTCATGGTGTGGGGATGAAAACCTGCTAACAGTTTTATTGATACGCTTTCCTGAATAAGTACGTTTTCAATGATTTTTTGAAGGAATAGAGACTAACGGAGAAAGGAAGGGAGTTCCACAGAAAAGGTGCAACCCTGGAGAAGACTTGAAGGCGAGCATCAGAGGTGGGAGTACGGACAGAGGATAGGCGTAGGTCATGGTTGAAGGAGTTTGTTTGTGCAGAATTTCTGTTGGACAGGGCATGGACGCAAGTGTGGGTTGCTTCACGCGAAGCGGTGCTGGATTCCAGGTAAGTTTAGAACTTATTTTGAAGGGCCTAACAGATCATTATAAATTGAAAAAAGGAATGGTTAAAGCAACCCTTTAATTTTTGCCACTTTTCACTTTACTTTCATTTTGCAAAACACTCTTAATTAGAACAATTCTGTAAAGAAAACAGTGGCTGCATTCTATTAATGTCTTCAGTCACATTTAATTTATAAAACTCTATTTGAAGATTGCTTTTATCTCACAAATTTGCAAGTCAAGCCTTGTGACATTGAGCACAAGCCACTGGAATGTGCTGTTGATACAGTCTGACAGCTTTGATGCAGCCAGAAACTTTTAAAAGTAAACTGGCCAGATTATGTTCAAGTCTGTTACAGAAACACATGCTATAATTTATACATATACTGAATGTAGCAACATCACAGCACTATCCTGTGACAATAGATAAACTAGTGCATTTAGTTTCAAACTATTTGCAATTCATCCTAAATTTGGGCTATCAGCGATTAGTCGAAATTGCACAAGTCAAACACTATAAGGTCAAATCGCGAAACATTCAAAAACATGCAATGGACATGCAATTTAGGTGTCTAGAAAGATATCAGCTATGCCTCACTGATGATGCCTAACAGGGCTGAAACGATCGTCTGGTGTTGCTGTATCTCTCGTACAGAGAGAGAGGGCCTGTATTTTGGATATGTTTTGTCCTTTTGGGTGGAATCAGTCTGAGATGCATGGACTGGTTCTCTTTGTAATGGCACAAGATGAGTTAAAACCAGCTTGAAAACTGAGCGGGGATCCACCGAAGGGCAGGCTAATTGAGCTGTTGTCTGTCCTCAGCACTCTCTTGCGACTTGTTTTTTTTCCATTTAGTTTGTTTCATGATTACATGATTTGGAGTTCCATCCATGGCACAAAACAAAAATACATAGAAATAAAGAGGATTTATGCTAAATGATCAGTTTAGTGACACATCAAGTGCAGTGGTGTATCCTGGTTTTGTGCAGCCCTAGGCATGACAAAACTCAGGTGCACCCCCCCCTTCCCAATACACACACACACACACACAATAGCTAACAGACACGCATACACTCTCACTAACAGACACACACACTAACAGACACAAACACACACTCACTAACAGACACACACACACACTAACACACTCACATTTTTTTTAATCCAATCCCCCCAGCCTCCTTACCTTTGGGAATGCTAGGGGATGGGGGTGCTCCCTTTCCCTGGGGTCCAGTGGGACTGCCGGTAAGTGCAGGCGGCGAGGGAGCACTGACCCTCCTGTTCAGCTCCCTCGCGCGCTGCAGAGTGATGCCGGGAGCCGGAATATGACGAGTGATGCCAGGAGCCGCCCGCCCGTCTGGATTGTCAGTTAGCCGCCCCCTGGAAAGTGCCACCCAAGGCAAATGCCTTGTTTGCCTCGCTGCTAATACGTCCCCGATTAAGTGACCAATAAAGAGAAAAAAAAGGAGCACTGAAAAAAAATGGTATATATTAAATATATATAGGGTTTTTTTTCCACCGTGCTCCCTTTTCCCCTTCTAATGGTTACTTCTGCTCACTTGATCTATGAGTCAAATGTGCAAACATTTTTAGTCCACAGGAGCTCCTGATATTTGACTGGTCAAAGCCATATATTCTATGAAACTCTTTCCAGTATGGACTTTGCAAGTGGCTGGTTAAGTCTTTACCCCGGTGGCGATTCATCAATTCTTCACGGATTCGAGTGCTATTTTGCCAACATAAGTGCTCGGATCAGAGCTATCCCTGGTTATATCATGTGTTGGGGTTCCTGTCGCTTTACTGTGTTTTTTGGGGTATTTTGTGTTGTATCCGGGAGATAATTAGTTTAGCGAGAGACAACTCGATTATCTTCCAGACACAGAGGCACAAGGGTGCCATCATTTGATGTTTAATAGGTACCCTTGATAAAGGCAACCAGTTGGTGCCGAAATGTTGGGGGAGTTTGTGACTTGTATTTCTGTCTTGGGGCTTGTAAGATTGTTTTGATAAAGTACTATTGTATTACTGTTTGCCTCTATTTCTGTCACTTTATTTGGTTTTTTTTTGTCTGATATTGTGATTTTTTTTTCTACTTAATAAATTGGTATGGTACTTAAAGATTGAAGTTGTTATAGTGTGCATTCTATATTATATATGTGTTTAATAGGGACCCCATGCTGGGGGTCCATGTATAAATGACCGTGCTTTTGACAATAAAATCAGTTGTACTCCCAGAATCCCTAGCCATTCGCTATCTTAATAGCAATAGTATTAAGAGAGTAAGCATATTAAGGTATAGAGGCTTGCCCAGATTAAGAGCCCAGTGGGCCTGGAGCTGACAATTATGATGGGCCTAATTACAGAATCTCATCAACCAAAAACACTAAAACAACCATACCTCCCAAGCATCATGTATCTGATGGAGATGGTGTTGGAGGGAAACTCAAACTATGCAGCTATATGAAAACACATACTCTATGCTAATCTCTCTCTAATTTATGCTTTCATCTTTAAAGTAAATACATACCCTCTAACAGCAGTGTCCAGGGAAGCAGGATGTCAATGGGCAGGGTAAAAGGGTGTGCAACTGATGCAAATCACGTGACCAGACCTGCCAAAAGGGGTTAACATGCCCAAAAAGGGTACATATTTGTCCAAAGAATTGGAAGGCCAGCCTGGCATGAATGCATGTCAGGCTGCCTGCCAATCATGCAGGCTGTCCAACTAAGGGCATACTATGCAGGCAGCACCCTGAGCTTGACATAAATGTATCAAATGATGCACCTACTCCACGCTTTATAAGGACTGTTCCCTAGCACTCACATGTCCACGTGTCTCCTTACCTTCTTACTAGCAGGTAGAAGCTCCTGGTGTACAGTCTGGGACAGAGGTGTATGTAGTGAGTGTAGAGGAAAGGGGACATGCCACCGTGTTAGAGAAACCAAAGTCTGCATTACCTAAACTAATTTTATTGTCAGCCAGTCCACACAAGTTCTGTTGCCATACATCCCTCTTAAGCTTCCAAACTTAAAGGGACACTATAGTCACCAGAACAACTACAGCTTATTGTATTTGTTCTGGTAAGTAGAATCATTCCCTTTTTGCAGTAAACACTGTCCTTTCAGAGAAAATAACTCCACTGGCCACTCCTTAGATGGCTGCTAGAGGTGCTTCCTGGTGCTTCCTGGTGCAGCACTGCCATTCAGTGTCTCCACCCTCTGCACGCAGACACTGAACTTTCCTCATAGAGATGCATTGATTCAATTTTTCTTTATGAGGAGATGCTGATTGGCCTAGTTGACAGTCTCAGCCAATCCTATGGGGAAGCATTGTAATTTGCTCAGACCACCACTTTTGATGACATCAGCAGAAAGTCAGCTCAGTCAGCTCAGAGACAGAGCCTGCAGCTGCAGACTTGAATACAAGTAATATTTTACTATATTTAGGGAGGCAAGAGGGGCCAGGGGGGCTAGATGGTGGTTTTTACATAAAAGGGTCAGAAATACATGATTGTGTTCCTGACCCTATAGTGTTCCTTTAAGCAAGAGTATGTGAAGAGTAGTTAGGGTTGCCACATTTCTTGGAAAAAAATACCAGCCTTAATCATTTATATAATTAATTAGTTATGCGTGACATCCCATGATGTAAATCACAAGGAGTGACATAACATAAAATTCTGTAAAATCACCAACAAACTACTCACAGTTTGATTCTGCTGTATAGATGAATTGCTCCCAGTGTCTCCCTGTCTCCCAGTGTCTCAGTCTCGCAAGTCACCTAGTGTCTCAGTGTCCCTATGTATCATAGTGTCAGTGTCCCCATGTCACCCAGTCCCCTAGTTTCCCAGTGTCTCAGTGTGTCCCCATGTCTCAGTGTGTCCCGGGGACACATTAGGGCACTGAGACACTTGGGGACACTGGGAGACATGGGGGCATTTGTGAATACAGACATGGGTACACTGGGAGAAATGGGGACACTGGAAGACATGGGGACACATGGGGTCACTAGGAGAAATGGGGACACTGAGACACTAGGGACACAGAGACATGGGGACACAGAGACTTGTAGACATGGTGACACTGAAACATTTGAGGACACTAAGACACTGAGAGAAATGGGAACACAGACACTGGGAGACTATGGGTCACTGGGAGACTAGGGGACACTGGGAGACATGGGGACACTTGTGGACATAGACATGGGGACGCTGTGAGACATGGGGACACAGACATTTGGGGACACAGGGATTATGGGGACACTGACACTGGGAGACTTGGGGACACTGACACTGGGAGACATGGGGACACCAAGGACACTGGCTGGGAGCCATAGGGACACTGGGAGACATGGGGACACAGACACTGGGAGACTGGGGGAAACTAAGAGCCATGGGGACACTGACTCACTAGGGATACTGGCTGGTGGACATCGGGACAATGGGAGACATGGGGACACTGTGTCCCTAGTGTCTCCATGTCCCAGTGTCTCCCAATGTCCTTATGTCTCACAGCGTCCCCATGTGTCTCAGCATCCCCATGTCAAACAGTGTCCCTAGTGTATCAGTGTCCCCATGCTGCCTTTTCCCATACATCCCTCACTTACCTGAGCTGTAGAGCTGCTGTCTGGAATCTGTGCTGTGTAGCTGCTCCCCTACGGATCAGTGAGTAGTAAAGAGAGGCAGGGATATACTGTAACTTCCTATCCCTGCCTCTCTCTACACACAGTGACCTCTACTGGCCGGGGCTGGTATTGCAGAGTAATCTCAGTTTATACTGAGAAAAATACCTGCATTTGTATTGCCGGGATTACTGCAATACCGGCACGGCCAGGCAGCCTCAAATACCGTCTGTGCCAGTAAAATACCAGTCAGGTGGCAAAAGAGTAGTGTGTAAAAAAAAAAAAAAAAAAAGTATTTTTTAAATATACTTATTAACTCTTAATAGGGGAGGACTTCTCTTTTTGTATTTACTTTGTATCACACAGCCTTGTTACAATGCTGCCGCCCATCCCATGTGTTTCCCATTAAGGGTTAATAAGTATATAGGGGTGTATATAAAAAATACCCCTCTCTGTCTCATTAGAAATATCATTGCCTGAAGCTCAAGGAAGCAGGCTGAAGGGTCAGTGCTAGGACCCGCTTAGGGGGGTCTGCCTTGACTTTGGCAGGCAGGCATTCCCTCCAATGGCCATTGGAGCAACTAAATGACCTCCATTTGTCTAAATATACATAGGGATTAAGGAGAGAGCGCAGGTAACTTTTTATTTTCTTTGGTTTTTACTATATAAAAGCTTGGGGGACCCGGTAACTTGGTCTCCAGCTTCTCCAGTCCACCCCGCTTTCAGGTGCCTGGTCATGGTGCATACAGATCCGGCTCCTGCTACTCCCAGTGGGGGGGGGGGCACGGGAATAGCTTAGTCGGCTTCAGCTGCCACACTGTTAGTGCAGTGGGGGGTCACATACGGGATCCACAATATAGATCTGTATCTGTGACGTTTAAGTGGCTGTCAGCAGGCTTGGTAAGGAGTTGCTTGGTAAAATTGCTATGACCATTGCTCGAGGCACGGGGGTCTGAGGGTTCCCTTGTAGGGAGGAGGGTCAGCTCCATGCCACTACGAGTAACCTAGACCAGGACCATCTGTGTCACTTGCAATTTGCATACCACCCAGGTCTTCTGCAGCTTCCCTCCCGCCCCCATACACAGGGGTATGAAGGAGAGATTCACCGGTGGTTCCCCGGGCAGCTGGCTATCGCTCGCGGGGAGCGAAGGTTACATTACACAGTTTTATATATCTCTGTTTACGTAAATGCATGGATTCATTTGTTAATATGTTCCCACAAGTTCATTGCAGGATATTATGCTTCTGTTTTGTGATGTCATTGCTCAAATACTTGGCCTTATTGGGTTGATGTTGTGGTTTTGGGTTGTACTCATTGTCAGTTATTTTAATGGGCATTTTCCCTGCTTGGTCATGCAGGACGGTTGCTGTACAAGCACTGCAATTCCGTCACCTACCTCTGTCTTATTTTCATTGCTCATCTATAGGTTCTGGTAGGTTTTCTGTTTACTGTTCAGGTCCACGATCTGGGCTACTCACATAATCTATATGCACAGATACTCCCCTTATCGTTTTACTAGGTTACAGCACGAATCTACTACCTCCCTCTCGCTCCTATTTTTCTGCTTATAATCTCATCCTGACTCAAACTGTATCAGGCACGTTTTTGCAACCCTGTACTTTCTATTTAGAGTTGTACTGGCTTTTTGAGATTTAGGTTGCCCAACTAGGTTCTGTTTCCGGTCTTAATCCTTACTTTAGTGGTCACGCGAGGCCAACACCCATCCTCATACTCGCAGGTATATGTCCCTCGGCCCAAATCATAGGTAGCCGCCTCGCATTGTTGCATAGGGAGGGCCTCCCATGTCACTCTCATTCTATCTTATGCTTTAGTTGCCACCGAGAGACCAACACAATGTTTTCGGTGGCCTCAAAAAATCCCCTTGGGCCAACTCATAGTTAGCGCCTGTCACGCCACTTGGCAATTAGTAGGGACTCATCTCTCACGTTACGTTAACTAAATTCTTCACCGCTTGGCGTCTAGCTAGCCTGCCAGTACACGGTCCCTTCGTCTCACTTATAATGATTAAGTTACATATATATTTCTGTCATATATCAAAGTTCCAGAGGGACTGGTGGTTCTAGTTCAGGTAGGTTTTGACATGTTTGTTCTCTTTATTCCCGGGCTCTTGCTACATCCATGTGTCCAAATGAAGTTTTCCTAAAACCTCCCCACACTGGCATCAACATCATGTTATTGGTCACACTTTTACAATGCCATCCCTCACGGTATTTGGTTAAAAATGTATCTGCAAGAGACTGACTCAGGGGTTCCACATGGATTTTTTACATTTTGACAACTGGGACACTAAAATGCAATTATTTAACAGGACCAGGGTTAGTGTGTACAGTTATAAGGACTGAACTAGTTCCAGGGTTGTGGGCGGTTTTGGTTCCCCTCCTTTTCACATTGGGGAGAACCAACCACATAGGGGGGACACGGGAAACACTTCACTTAAACCAGACCAATCACAGACTTATCCACTATCCCCAGTCTTCATTCCATCATACCCTCCGACATACTTTCCTTACAATATGCCGCTATCAACTATGCCATTTGGGCCATCCTGGTGACTGGTACAGGCGCTTGACTCTTAAAACTGACATTGTCAATGTTTTAACTTACTTCCCATTCTCCCTTCACTATGTCATCTCCACTGCATTTAAATGGCTGGGGCTTTATTTTTCTTACGTCTCACTTTTAGCTCCAAGAGCAGGCCCAGAATCTGTGCTACTTGGCTGATAGTTTGTGTTGGTTATGGCTTAATATGTACTGATGTCCGTCCATTGTTTCTGCCTGTACAATTTCCCCATGGTTGAGAACAATGCACTCCCCCCTAGCAGCCTTACACCCAGGTTGGCTTTTGAGTCCCTGGCTACCAAAGTTTCCCCTCACAAGACCTTAGGTCTTGATAACGCCACATCATTTTGGGGATCCTACTTGACTCAATCCACATACAAGCTGGCCTTTCCCAGGACATGGATTGAGCGCACCCTATCATGCATTTGAACTACTTGCAACTAGGTCTGGCAAACCCGAGGAACTTCAATTACTGCTGGAGTCGCTCAATGTTGCCATGTGAATCATTCCGCAGGGTAGATCCTTAATTTTCCGGTTACTACTCTTTATTCCCACGACTCACCACAGACGTATCACGTATCGTGTTAGACACTCATGCAACCTCTGATTTTACTTATGTGGCGCTTTCCTCAATATTGGAAAGGGCGAGCCTTGTTATACCCCCTCTCTGACATTTTACCCTCCGTTTGGACAGATGCCGCGGGTAACTCTGGTTTTGCGGCCATCGGAGGGGATAAATGGCGTTGAGCGTCCTGGCCCATAGATGTTAAGTCTCGACCCGGCTTCTCCTCTACTTCAGCCTGGTTTGAATGATGTCCGATCATGACACCTGCGTTGCCCTAGGGACCAATATGGTCCGGTCACTCAGTTGGATGTTATTCACATACACTTAACCATTGTGCATATAGGCCGATCTTCATCTCTGGTCATCAGGAGACAATTGAGGAAACTCACATGGGTAGCCATTTGCAAATCTTATCACAGGTATTCACGTACCGGGTTTCGCAAACATCTTAGCTGACCACTTCCATGGGTTTCATTTCAGGCTTTCGGCCAGACACTGCCCACCTCTTCCAGGCTAGATAACCTGCCCCGCCATTCCAAGACATGCTTAGGGATTATATGTATGGTTTACCCTTGCAAGCCACATGTCTCACCTTACAATTTCAGTCAACACTAGGTAATTATACGATAGGGTGTTCACATATTTTACTATAGTGGGGTTTCAAGTTCTTGTCATGTTTGCTATGGAATCTACTTTGTGGTTCACTTCTTTTGCCACCTTTACTTAAATTATCATTTAACACAATTAAACGGTACCCTATATCAAACACCACATGCTCCTACAACACCCCAACAATACAGGATTCCGTTCATCTTATCTCATAAAGACCTACTGAAAGGAATTCAAAATCCAAGACACACGTACCATCTCAAAGGTTACCATCCACATGGCATATTTCATTCACTATCCGACTTGGTAGATTCAGCTCATGTTGAGCACATGTCCATACGACAATCAAACCGCCATACATCTAGCATGCTATGGGTTCTTACGTCCCATGCATTTACCACTCAGAATATATCTACCACTGAATACCTGGGAACGACTGATATCCAGACACTTTAGACCATTAAGTCCTATCTCTGCATCAGTTTATATCTATCCCTATAGCCCATACAGTCACCATACCCCATTACCTACTCTAAACAATGGTGCCCGGTAAAGTTCGGGATACTTATTGCACCACTTTACAGATACAACCACTCCAACCTTATCAGAACTTCATGGCTCCATTCTTACAGCATCTTAAGTCATGCTTCATGTTCACTTACTGTGAACTAGGCTCGGCCTAATACAAACCTTTCATCAGGACACTCCTTCCGCATAGGGGCAGCATTCTCAGCTTCCTCCAAGCACATTCCAGCTCATGTCATCAGGGCTATGGGACGCTGGAGGTTCTCTACCTATACTCTTTACATTCCGAATCCAGTTAAAGAGGTAATACAAGCTTTTCGTGACTTGTCCAAATAAACGATGGTTGTTATATGATTAATTTTGTATGGTATTCTTCTTTTTGACCACTTTTATTACAGGCCTACTGCTCTGTCGGTTCTGGCACACCACAGCCGACTGGTGTCATTTAAATATATCTATTGGTTATAATATGCTATGTTACACTATTATCACGGCTAGATTGCCCCGACTACAAATGTAAGGCCTTGGCCTGTAGTTGTGGGAGGGGCTTGAATTCCATTTAAAAGGGCGGCCAATCCTCTCCCACCTTACCATGGACAGGCTGGCGAATCACCCCTCCCACTGCTCCCTCTATTCATATCACCCTCTAAGGTGGACCCACTTTTATTACAGGCCTACTGCTCTGTCGGTTCCGGCAAACCACAACCGACTGGTGTCATTTGAATATGTCTATTGGTTATAATATGCTATGTTACACTATTATCACGGCTAGATTGCCCGACTACAAATATATATACATATATATATATATATATATATATATATATATATATTCCAAAACATTTTATAAATATAGGTTTAGAATTGGGTTAAATTACAAAAAAATGGTAACTATTCCAAGTTAGTTATCGTTTGGATTGTTTTCAAAATTTCCTCATTGTCTCATTTTTCTGAAAACACTGCAAACTGTTTCTTCTCAACTAATCCGCATTCTCAGTTTGTAGCTAGTGTAATCTATTTGGCCACAAACACAAAATTCTATTTTTTCTGTCCATTTTCCAGAAAGGAAAAAATCCTTTTCAATTCTTAATAGACCAAATGTTAGAATGTGGGTGAAAGTCAAAGGCAATTTATTTAATACAAGCTTTCAAATATGCTATCTTTTAAAGTATGTAAACCCCAGTTATACAGATCACAAGCTGTCTGAAATTAAACAGTGCATTCAGTTAATTTCTTATTCTGAGTAGACTGTAAACTCATTGGGCTTGGTTCTTCATGTCTCGGTTTGTTCACCTTAATCTGTTTCTCATGATTTGTAGTATAGTTAGGTTAGACATTCTTATTCTGTGTGTTACTTTTCAGGGAAAACAAGCTAATTTCATGTCTAGAAGAGAAACCAACATGAGGTAGATATAATAACTTTATGTGATGGGAGGAGCTAAACTGGTTGTTATTGGGAGGTATATTGTTCGATGAAGAGTCCTTTAATTGGCTAGTAGAATAGGATTGAAGATCTTGAGCATTTACGAAGGATGGTGCTCTGTGCCAGGATTTCAGTAGAAATTTAGCAAAAACCACATCCAGTGGTGTAATCAGCTAATCTGTTCCGACACATCGGAAGTCACTCTTATCCTTAAGGGACACTATAGGCACCCAGACCACTTCAGCTAATTGAAGTGGTCTTGGTGCTGTGTCCCTATTGCACTTAGTGCTGCAATGTAAAACATTGCAGTTCCAGAGAACTGCAATGTTTACATTACTGCTCTAAGTTTGCCTTCAGTGGCTGTCTACCAGATAGCTACTGGGGGTGCTTCCGGAATCGAAACAGACCTTTGGCCCATTTTCTGACGCGGGAGGTCCTCATGCTCTGCAACCTATGCATGAAGACCTCCATCATCAGATTTTCCCCATAGGAAAGCATTACATTATGCTTTAGAATGTGGAAATCCTAATGCGAGCGTGGCCATTGCAGCGCATGTGCATTAGGTCTACCCCGCCGGCTGATGTTGGATTCAGGTAAATAGCTGAAGAGGTTTTAAGCCCTTCAGCCCCATGGTAGCCATGGCACGAGGGAGAGGGGCTCCTTAGAAACCCATAGTGCCAGGAAAACAGCTTTGTGTCTACTGCATTGGGAGGTCACAATGTCTGTAGCAACCACACAAAAATATTTACCTAATATCCCCATGGTTGGGAGCAGGGGTAAAGAACTAGCATGTTACTATTAGAGTGCCCCATCCTGTGCCTAGGCGTACACCAATGTATGTGTCAGTCTTGCTGCTACCAGGGAGAACTCTGCTAGGAGATGTGCTATTTCTGTATCTCCTATACTTCTTCCTCTCTGCTTCTTGCTCTTTGGACTCCAGCTAGCTGACCAACTACAACATGCTTAATCCGGGTGATTCTGAGAGATTTTTAATAATTAACTGCCAGGGGTCAAATAGTTCAGATTTAAAATGTGAATTTATTTACCTGATTTGCCTTCCAGGACAAATCCAGTATATGGTCGGTGTTATTTAAATATGCACATCCAAAACAAGACACTGAAGGATACTGACCGAGTTGTGCTTATTCAGTTGGAATTACCTGATTTTGACTGTATTTGTAAACATAGGTATATATGAGAATGTCCCATCGAATTTAAAATATTCTACTTCAAGATGCATTGCAATTCAGTTAACACATTTAAATTTTCTAATGCCAAGTATATTTCTATTCATTTAAAACACTTGATTGATTTACTTTAAAGATGACTTGAAAATTTTACAGTTTATTTAATAATGCTATAATGTTGGTGCACTAAAAACAGTGAAATAGTATTATATACTTTTTATAATAATGCGGATGGACAATGTATAGAGCTGCAAAAGGAAAATAGTATACCGGTTGGTGCTAATTACAGTATATAAAATACAATGCAAGTGCTCCGACCAAATTTGATATAATAGAGCTGCTAAAACGCCATGTGTAATCTCTCCAAATGGAGAGGCTACATAATCATAATAGAAGGAGAAGCACAACTGAGTAAAATACAAAAAAGCTTTATTACACAAAAAACACATGTATAACAGGTATCAGCATAGATATTAAAGAATTGGAAATGTTAAATCTTCTCTATCCAATATGCAAACAATAATTGCAGGTAAAGTCAAAATAGGGAAAAAAAACAGTATTGATCAAAAATTGATCCAATTAAAGTGGTATAACCACTAATTCAGAGCAACAGTATATTAGATACCTGTATATTCTGATAAACAAAAAGATACATACCAAAAACAACAGGAAATAAGAGAGGAGGGTACAAACATCAAATACAAAAATAGTCCCCAACGTTTCCACGAGTCAGACCGGAGCAATTTAAATGGAGTCCAAGAGAAATGGGATTATTTAAAATTTGCACTTCTGAAGGCAACAGAAAATTGCATTAGGCTTGTCAGTAAAAGCAAAAAATTCAAGAAACCACTGTGGTACTCCACAGATGTGGCCAAAATAGTAAACAAAAGGTTAGCATTTAGTAATTATGAACAAAAAACCCAGAGTGAGGAAGACAGAATGATCTATAAGATTAGGCAGAAAGAGGATAAGCAAGTTATAAAAGCTTCCAAATCACACACAGAAGCGAAAATAGCACAGTCAGTAAAAAAAGGGGACAAAACATTTTTTAGATACATAAATGAGAAAAGGAAAGTAAAACAAGGATTAGTTAGATTAAAAAACAAAAGAAGGAAGGTATGGAGAAGAGGATAAAGGACTAGCTGATTGCCTCAATGAATATTTTTGTTCAGTATTTGCAGATGAAAATGAAGGAAAGGGGCCTCAGCTAGGAAAGAGGACCAAATAGTCATTTGTTTCATGTGAGTTTACAGAGGAAGAGGTTTTTTTCAACTGTCAAATGTAAAGACAAATAAGTCAATGGGACCTGATGGAATACACCCAAAGTTATTAAAAAAAAGCTAAGTGATGTACTAGCAAAATCATTGACAGATTTATTTAACCAATCATTGTTAACAGGAATAGTCCCAGAAGATTGGAAGTTAGCGAATATTGTGCCCATTCATAAGAAAGGTAGTAGGGAGGAGTCTGGCAACTATAGGCCAGTAAGCCTTACTTCATTATTTATTTATTTATTTATTTATAAAATATTTTACCAGGAAGGATACATTGAGATTTCTCTCGTTTTCAAGTATATCCTGGGTCCACAAAACATTGCTTTGATATGGGTACATTAAAATACAAAAATCAATATTAATACACAATACATACAAAATTGAACATAGTACAGGCAATAGATATATAATCAACCATGACAGGTGCATTCTGTTTTGATATATGTAGAGAGGGATCTCTTAAAGTATTTTAGGCCTGGGGAAGATAGTGGGGAAAGTAATGGAAACCATGTTAAAGGATAGGATTGTTGAACATCTAAAATCACATGGATTTCAAGATCAGAGACAACATGGGTTCAGGGAGATTATGCCAAACTAATCTTATTGATTTTTTTGATTGGGTAACTAAAATAATATATCAGGGTGGTGCAGTAGACATTGCTTACCTAGATTTCATAAGGCTTTTGACAATGTTCCACATAGAAGGCTCATCAATAAACTGCAATCTTTAAGTTTGGATTCCAATATAGTTGAATGGGTTAGGCATTGGCTAAATGACAGGTAACAGAGGGATGTTGTCAACAGAGTATATTCGAAGCAAGGTCTAGTTACCAGTGGGGTACCTCAGGGATCTGTACTTGTACCCATTCTCTTTAATATTTTTATTAGTGGAATTGCAGAAGGTCTTGATGGTAAGGTATGTCTTTTTGCTGATGATACTAAGATATGTAACAGGGTTGATGTTCCAGGAGGGATAAGCCAAATGACAAATGATTTAGGTAAACTAGAAAAATGGTCAGAATTGTGGCAACTGACATTTAATGTGGATAAGTGCAAGATAATGCATCTTGGACGTAAAAACCCAAGGGCAGAGTACAGAATATTTGATAGAGTCCTAACCTCAACATATGAGGAAAGGGATTTAGGGGTGATTATTTCTGATGACTTAAAGGTAGGCAGACAATGTAATAGAGCAGCAGGAAATGCTAGCAGAATGCTTGGTTGTATAGGGAGAGGTATTAGCAGTAGAAAGAGGGAAGTGCTCATGCCATTGTACAGAACACTGGTGAGACCTCACTTGGAGTATTGTACACAGTACTGGAGACCGTATCTTCAGAAGGATATTGATACCTTAGAGAGGGTTCAGAGAAGGGCTACTAAACTGGTTCATGGATTGCGGGATAAAACTTACCAGGAAAGGTTAAAGGATCTTAACATGTATAGCTTGGAGGAAAGACGAGACAGGGGGGATATGATAGAAACATTTAAATATATAAAGGGAATCAACACAGTAAAGGAGGAGACTATATTTAAAAGAAGAAAAACTACCACAACAAGAGGACATAGTCTTAAATTAGAGGGACAAAGGTTTAAAAATAATATCAGGAAGTATTACTTTACTGAGAGGGTAGTGGATGCATGGAATAGCCTTCCAGCTGAAGTGGTAGAGGTTAACACAGTAAAGGAGTTTAAGCATGCGTGGGATAGGCATAAGGCTATCCTAACTATAAGATAAGACTAGGGACTAATGAAAGTATTTAGAAAATTGGGCAGACTAGAAGGGCCGAATGGTTCTTATCTGCCGTCACATTCTATGTTTCTATGTTTCTATGTTTCTATGTTTCTATGTTATAGGGTTGATGTTCCAGGAGGGATAGGCCAAATGGCAAATGATTTAGGTAAATGAGAAAAATGGTCAGAGTTGTGGCAACTGACATTTAATGTGGATAAGTGCAAGATAATGCATCTTGGACGTAAAAATCCAGGTACAGAGTACAGAATATTTGATAGAGTCCTAACCTCAACATCTGAGGAAAGGGATTTAGGGGTAATTATTTCAAATTACTTAAAGGTAGGCAGACAATGTAATAGATCAGCAGGAAATGCTAGCAGAATGCTTGGTTGAATAGGGAAAGGTATTAGCAGTAGAAAGAGGGAAGTACCCATGCCATTGTACAGAACACTGGCGAGACCTCACTTGGAGTATTGTACGCAGTACTGGAGACCATATCTCCAGAAGGATATTGATACTTTAGAGAGAGTTAAGAGAAGGGCTACTAAACTGGTTCATGGATTGCCGGATAAAACTTACCAGGAAAGGTTAAAGGAACTTAACATGTATAGCTTGGAGGAAAGACGATACAGGGGGGATATGATAGATACATTTAAATACATAAAGGGAATCAACACAGTAGAGGAGGAGACTATATTTAAAAGAAGAAAAACTACCACAACAAGAGGACCTAGTCTTAAATTAGAGGGGCAAAGGTTTAAAAATAATATCAGGAAGTATTACTTTACTGAGAGGGTAGTGAATGCATGGAAAAGCCTTCCAGCTTAAATGGTAGAGGTTGACACAGTAAAGGAGTTTAAGCATGCGTGGGATCGGCATAAGGCTATCCTAGTTATAAGATAAGGCCAGGGACTAATGAAAGTATTTAGAAAATTGGGCAGACTAGATGGGCCGAATGGTTCTTATCTGCCGTCACATTCTATGTTTCTTTGTTTCTATGTTTCTAAGTGCAAAGTATATATGGAACTATGGACTGGGAGGGAAGGTCCAATTATGATCTTATCAAGTTGTAAAAAAAATGTATACATATTAAAATAGATATATTCTTAAAAATCTTTAATATACTGAAAAAATTTAAAATATATTCTAAAAAGGGGGAAAAAAAAATAAAAGTCTAAAAATAAATAATAAGTTATCATATATAAAATGGCTATTTAAATGTATAATAATGGGGGAACAAAAATCATTACTTTAAAAAAATGACACATCTCAAAATCCGATTTAAGACCATATGGGATACGGGTGTTGAGTTTAAAAATCCATTGCATTTCTTCTTTACTTAATTTAAGATCGAAATTTCCCCCTCTCCAGTCTCTTGCTACTTTTTTCAATCCCATAAAAATAGTGCCAGCCGGTGATTTGTTATGACATTATGACATTGTTTGTAGTGCAATAGTACACTATGATTCTCTAGCCCAGGGGTCCCTACTGCCCACTAGTGGGCGGTTTGGGATTTCAGGTGGGCGTGGTGGGTTCTGCAGAAAACGCCCAGTGGGCCTCGATGGCCGTGGACCAAGGCTGGCATGGGAGATCCTTTTATCTCCCCTGCTGGCCCAGGCAGAGCCATCCTTGCTGTAAGTCCTTGTGGGCGGTGAGTTGATCAAAGATCTCCCTCACCAGCCCGCTGGCAGTTAGTTCCAGCAGGCGGAGGGAAGGACCTGGGAGGCTCTGTGTTCCTCCCGTGAGTAAACCGGTCGAAGCGATTTACCATGGCAGTGCAGTGCTCACAGGAGGACAGGAGATTCAGCCACCAGGACTTGCAGAATTATGTCTTCTCCCCGCCTGATAAAAAGTAAGAAGAAGGGAGGGGGGGACATTAAGATAGATTTTCACATCTCACCCACCTACACACAGCATAGACCCCATGCTCCCTCACACACACACTGCCACCTCATATACACTACCCCTCACACACTGCACCCTTCACACACACTGTACGTCTCACACTGTCACGGATCTCACCACGACATCCAGACTGCCAGACGAGGTCGCCCCAGAAGTGCCCAATAAGGGATTTGAATCTGGGTACTTTGCGGTCCTGGGCCCGCTGTTTCTCTTCTGAGCCACCATACAGCTCGAGTAATAGCCTGAAGTTTGGATCTTGCCTTGTATCCAGCACTGGGGGTTGGAATTTACCTGAGACTGCTCCTGTCACTCATGGTTCACCTGTGGCTGATCACTGATTAGACAGGTATAAAACACTGCCTCTCCCTGAGGGCAGTGTCGGTTCATTGACTCTGGTTCAGTATTGCTGTTTGTGTTCCAGTGTGCTCCTGTTGATTCCTGACCTTGGCTTGTTACTCCGTATATCCTGACTTCTGGCACCCTCTGACCACTGGCTTACCCCCGACGATTCTCCTGCTTTATCTGTTCCTGTACTTCGACTTGGAGAATTAGCCTGCACAGCCCCCGTGCACTGACTCATAGGCCAGGTGAATTCTTACCTGACCACCTCAGCCTGTGTTTACTTGCAAGGGTGAGCATATATCTCTGCCTGCCGGACTCCCAACTCAGGTAAGCCCTGACACACACACACTACACCCTTCACACGCCCACACAAACGGACACACAAACAGCACCTCATAGACACAAATAGAATAGAAAATAGAAAAAAATTAAATCATATTTAAAAAAACAAACTCCTTTCTATAAGAAAAATTTAAAAAATATCGCACTTTGCTATAAAATTAGTCACTGCGGTACTGGGCGGTAGTTATTAAAAGGTTGACTACCTCTGCTCTAGCCCTTTTAAAATGTTCCCGTGTTCCTCAATCCAGATGTGCAGCGCTCTAGTGGTCTTACCAATATAATTAAGACCACACGGGCACTGCATAACACATATTAAATTATTAGAATGGCAACTTCTTTGTTTGAGCCTATATATAGGACAAAAGAAAGGATCACACATAAAGGAGGGGATGGTTGCCTAAACAGACCTACTGGCTATTCATCCTTGAGCTATGTTTATAGCTCAAATGAATGTGAGTGGTTTCATATATACTTTGTACTTCATATTGGTTTTTTAGTTTTACACTATTGGACTTTTTACATCTTTTTAGGCATTTCATCACACATACCACTACCACTGTGCTATACTGTTTTAACTCCTTAAGGACCAACTTCTGGAATAAAAGGGAATCATGACATGTCACACATGTCATGTGCCCTTAAGGGGTTAAGGTACTTAACCTCCATTTGTTTTTAAATAAAGCGCTACACCATGTTGGCTAAATGTATAGAGCTACACTTGATGTCGTAATAATATAAGTAAAAGAAATGTACTCCATGACATAGGCTTACATCTAGTTGAGATTAATATAATTTAGGAAAAATTTAGGGGATAGTTGTCATAAACCTTACTCTAGGACCCCTATAGGCACCCAGACCCCTTCGGCTCAATGAAGTGGCCTGGGTGCCGGGCCCCCCTAGTTTTAACCCTGCAGCTGAAATTGCTATGTTTACATTGAGGTTTAATCCACCCTCTAATGGCTGTGTACCTGACAGCCACTAGAGGCCGCTTCCGCGATTCTCAGTGTGGAAATCACACTCAGATGACGCTAGACGTCCATAAGAAAGCACTGAGTAATGCTCTCCTATGAAGTAAAAACCACAGAAAAAGTTACCTGCGCTCTCTCCTTAATCCCTATGTATAATTAAACAAATGGAGGTCATTTACTCCAATGGCCACTGGAGGGAATGCCCACCTGCCAACGTCAAGGCAGAGGTGTATTTTTTATATACACCCCTATATACTTATTAACCCTTAAACAGCATTGTAACCTAGCTGTGTGATGCAAAAAGTAAATACAAATACAAAAACACAGTAATATCAATAAGATGATCTTCCTTTAAACTTCCTTTTACAATGAGTAAAATACCAATCAATAAAATCAATAAGATGATCTTCCTTTAAACTCTGAGACGCGTTTCGCCGGTCGGCTTTCTCGATCTGATTGAGAAAACCGACCTTCGAAACGCGTCTCGGAGTTTAAAGGAAGATCGTGTTATTGATTTTATTGATTGGTATTTTACTCATTGTAGTTTTTTTTTAATACAATAAATTGTCATTTATACTATACACCTATTCAGTGGATCTCCAACTGCTTCCTGTATCTATACACAAGAAGGGCAGTTCATCCCTTAAAGACACAGGTGCGTTTATACATAGAACCGAGTATAACTGGCTCTATCAAAGGTGAGCAAATTCATGCACTTTCACTTTGATAATTTCTCCATCCAAACATATTTGCACTAGGATATTTAGTTTTTTTTCTCCATACATCTGAGAATCTGTGAGCTGTGTATATATAACCATATATACCCAAGCTGTTGACACTTGAGCCGATCCCCAGGCTCTCTACCATGTGAGTTGGACATATACCCCTTCTGCACTATACCCAGATTCCACTGGCATACTGCACTATTAATTGTTTAATTCTTTTATTCTAGACAATATTGTCCTTTATATCCCCAAGAGTGGGACAAGTGTCACTTGACTTCCCCAATACCAAAAGGGGTAAGATAGCTCCTTTAGCGCTCCACTGAGTGTTTCTTGTTGTGGTGGTGTGGTCCACTAAGTTCACCCTCTTTTTCACTTACTCCAGTTGTTGTCCATGTGCAGAGCAGGGGATTCACAACCAGTTCCCAAGTTAAAGCTAATAGCTAAAGACTCCAGTAAAGCAGTCTATTCTTCAAGGGAGACCGGGTTTATTTGCTCAAAACCCCAAAATGTAAACTTTTGAAGAATACTTTGGTCAAATGACTTTTCGCATTGTTGATGGTGATGTAATGCTGCATTATTCTTACAAACACAGGAATATAATGGCATTGCAATAGCACTTCACCAGTATATTACATAAAAAGCATTAAACTTTTTAGCTCCCAGTACAGTATAATTAATTTAATTTTAAGCGTTGTATTTCAGAGCCTATTGCAGTTCAGTTAAATAACACTAATAGCATATATAATACCGTTTTGTTAAAACATTATAAGTATATTGCAGTTCAGTTAACACATTTTAATCCCAGCTTTGCTGCAGTTGAGTTCCAACTGCAATTCCGTAAAAATTTAATTGCAAGTGTATCGCAGTTCAACTGTTAAAACATTCAAATTCCAAGTGTACCACATTTCAGTTGTTAAAACATTACAATTCATTATTTCTGTGCACAATGTATAAATATTCCAGGAACGGTACTTCAATTTATATTAATATTTATTTTAACACACTGGAACATAGGGTTTACGAATTGAGCTGTTTGTCTGTTCACTGTTAAATCATTCAGAATTTTCACAGTTCATTGTATAACACTGGGGCTATTTATGGAAGTGTGAAACTAAACATGTTCCTCAGTGTTTTACAAGAATGTATGTGTTGAAAGTAGAAAAAGAAACAGGGTTAAATAAATACCCAAAGAATAGACTTTTCAAAATAAAATGGTTTCCTTTAAGAAACATCCATACTATTTTTGCTGACAATGAACATTCCTGATCTGGATTAATTATGTGTGCACATTCTTCACTTATATGTAGAATGTGTCTACATGGATATAGAAAAATATAATGCAGACAGTACATCGTCACATCACAAACAGCATATTTATTAATCTAATATTCTTTCTGTTTTCACTAACACAAGGATTTCATCTTAATTGTGTTTATAAAATTTAACACAAGTAAACATAGTTGACATTTGGCAGGCTTATTTTTTGGGATTCAGCCGACCTGCTATTGCATGGTCTACTCAACATCTTCACCTTGTGGTCAAATTGATTGGGTACAGCTGTTTTAGCCACATAGCATCTTTCAGAAAATCATATTTCTGAGATTATTGGGGTGATAAGGTAAATTACTAGTGATGTCTGGGTGGCAACGAATACCATATTGTAATATAAGCCATTATATTTCCTGTAAATAGTTCTCATGGAACAGTTTTTACCTTTGCTTAGATAAAATTTAAGGAGGATGGGAAAGGATAATATAGTTAAAAAAAAAACATGTACACAAGAACCAAATTAAATACATAAACTAAAGACATATAGATATTTGGTCCTTAAATGAGCACTGTCACTAAACTCCATTTTACGTGATTATTCACTTGTTTGAGGAATTTAATTTCATATTTTCATATTTATCTTAATTTATATATACTAAAATATTTTTTTTTCCTCCCTATTTACTGTGCCTTTGGGTCATACTCGTTACTTACTGTAATGGAATCTTTCTTAACGACTCATCCTCCCCAAATTATAAGCTTTGGTGTCTACCTACCATAACATATAGTCTTGTTTCTGACTTTTTATCATTCGGCCACTGACATTCATGCGTGTTGACAATTTGCTAATGGGATCTTAAATTTCCACATTACTATAGTACAACTAGACTTATTAACATGTGGTTGTTAATAACTTACTTATATAGTGGTATTTTACCTCCTCCTTGCACAGCACATGTGGTCCAACATGAATCTCCACTTTTAATGTGTCAATCAGTATTACTTGGCTTTAGATTTAGAGCCATCTAGACTTGTAATATAATTGCCATGAGGCCACCTCCTAGGATTTTACACATTTACACCTCATGCTCATGTATTCTCTGTTGTAAATATTTGAAAGAAAGTTGGCTTTGTGTGTCACTCACTACTATTAATTCTGATCTTCTGTATAGATATAACTAAATGTATAACAATAATACCAACTAAAAAGTTGCCTAGCACTGATCTTTGGGATGGTGCCAGAGTACTCTAGGCACCATAACCACTTTCATGACATGGAATGGTTATGGTGCCTAGAATGTCCCTTTAAGCCATCTTACATTCCAGCGTAAATTTGGTGACATTTGGCCCAACTCTTGTTTCCTAGTAGATGTTTACATAGTGGTTGACATGTACATTGTGTTAACTTAGGAACCTCAGAAGTTCAGAGTTAACAAATAAGGTCACATATTTACTCATAAATATAAAACCTTTCTGTGTTGGGTATAGATGTTCTATAGAAGACAGCAATCATGTTCTCGGTTTCATATGCTGAAATCATTTTTTAATTTGTGTTAAAGCTTTGGAAAAATGTAATATTCATGTTTTCCATTTTATACTGTATGTAATGTGTGTGTTTGTGTGTGTAGCCCAATTTACTAAGACGTGTACCTTGGTTATTTGGCAACAAGGCTGCAATTGTATGTTTACATCCCGGATACTAAAAATAAATATCCCGGATAGCTAAAAATAAAATGGTAGATAGCTACTTTAGACAAGTACATCAAAGACAAGATTGTCCTCAGTGGTTTGCGTTACAATCAGGGCCGTCTTTAAGGAGGGGCAAAAGGGGCAGCTGCCCCGGGCCCAGTTACTCCTGGGGGCCCTAAGGCAGCTGCCCCATGGGCCCCCTGCAGCACCTGAGGTAATCAGGGGCCACAGCCCTTTAATACTGCTTTGGACCGGGCCCTTGTAATATGGCGGTTGGCTGAATACAAACACACAGCTAGCCCCTCACACACTGCCCTGTGATCCCTTTTCTTCTCCGTGGCATGCTGGGAGGAAGTGAGGTCAGATCACTTCCTCCTCAGTGCCGCTGGGGAGGAGGCACACACCACACGGAGGAGGATACAAGCATTGTTGGGGAGAGGGACTGAGAAAGCTGATGGCAGACTCCCATCAGCCTGGGCCAACAAGCTCCCACTGGACCCCAGGGAAGCCACCTTTCTGTACCCAAAAGGTAAGGAGACAGGAGGGTGGCTAAATATGTTTTGTTTTTTTGTTTTGCTTATTTCTGATATCACTTTTATTCAAGTGTTGGTGTTTGTAAAGTAATACACAGGGAACAAGTACATGTTAAAAATCCTAGAAGAACCTGACAGTTCCCTATTAAATATACATTTTAAAAGTATTTATTTTAACATATTATTGCATCAAGTGTTATCAAAGGCTGTATACCATTTCCAAATGTCACTTTTGCCAAATTCTGGACCAGGATATGTAAGAACAGAGTTGAGACATTATTATGGCCAAGGTTGCTGGGAGTTGCTGTCCAAGAGCTGCTAGAAGGCAGAGATTAAAATATGTAAATGTACACATATACGTGTGTGTGTATCTGGCTGTGTTTATGTCCTTGTGTGTATCTGGCTGTTTTTGTGTCAGTGTGTGTATCTGGCTGTCTTTGTATCATTGTTTGTATCTGGCTGTTTGTCTGTGTGTCAGTGTTTCTGTGTATATGTATACCTGTGTATGTGTACTTGTGTGTCAGTGTGTATGTGTACCCGTGTACCCGTGTGTGTGTGTGTGTGTGTGTGTGTATGTATGTGTCAGTGTGTGTAAGTGTGCATCTGAGTGTGTGGTAATGCATACATCCCAGCCTTTTAATGCCAACACAAATACACTCCATCTCTAGCACTGTACACATATACACCCCTGCATTTATACCTTTATGTATGTGTGTATCTGAGTGTGTGTGTGTACATACCTGTGTCAGTGTGTGTGTGTACCTCTGTGTGTGGATGTGCCAGTGTGTGTGTATCAAAGTGCTTGTATCTGTGTGTCAAAGGGTGTGTATCTGAGTGTGTGTGTGTATGTGCCAGTATGTGTCAAGGTGTGAGCATGTGTCAGTGTGCCTATGTGTGTATCTGCGTGTTAATGTGTATGTGTATATGTGTTATAGAAATCACACAACATGCAAACAGAGCCCTGCAAACACAAACATTACATACAAACACACCAGTTTGCTGAAACACCAATACTACACACAAATGTACACAACACTACATCCAAACAACCCCCTGCATGCAAATACAAACATTACATACAAACACATTCCTGTATTAAAACGCTAAAATTATATACAAACACCAACTCTACACACAAAAGTACACCTGCATTTAAAAGCCAACACTACAGACAATCACACATTAGTGCATTCAAACGCAAACACTACACACAAGTACACCTCTGCATTCCAATGGTAACAGTACATACAAATACACCCCTACATGCACACATACACTCTATACAATAACATGCTGACATTCAATTGCACAAACACTGCTCAAAAATACAACCCTGCAAGGATGGTAGATCCCCACCTGGCATAGCAGGAGTTGTATGACAGATGGGGATCTATCTTTTCTTTACTCTTGTGCTACAGTGCAGGCCTGAATTATTATTTTTTTTTTGCACCAAGGCACTCTCTACATTAGTTTCGCCTCTAGGTTGGGGTGGAGGGAGTGATTGCATGCCCACGGGGCCCAAGCAGATGCTTGCCCAGGGTCCAATCAATATTAAAGACGGCCCTGGTTACAATAAGCTGCCCACGTTTGATAGGGAAGACATTGAGTTTATGGACAAGTGGTATGCCTTCATGGATAACCTCTCTTCACAGACCATGACTTTTATTTTCAAGCGGAGGCAGCTTACTCTAAGGAAATTGGATGGCGAAATTTTGCAAATTAAGAAAGATTGTGAAAAATGAAAAACAGAAAAAAAGCTTTCTAGAACATTCCTATAAAATAGGAGAAAGATTGGAGAAAGTAGAATACGACGTGATTGGCATAAAACAGAAAAAATATCAACGTGATATCAAAGATTATAGGACGAAAACAGCCTATGCCAAAAAAAAATCTAACTTCAATAGAATGCCTACCTTTAAAAAGCAAAGAAGAGACTTAGTCTTTAAAAAATAAAGATCATCAGGAAAATCAGGTTAAAAAACAGTATAAACCTATAGAAAAAAGGAGAGACCTGTATAGAAAAAATTATCATGACGATAACTCCCCAAGTTGGCAAGTACAAAGGGGAGTTATTCAGTGCAATTAAAAATGTGCACTTTTTCACTTTATGGGGGTATACACCTTTTAAATTAACCAAGTGCAAATGTAAATTAATTAAAATGTATTTTAATGGATATTTCATTTTCTCTTTTTTAGAATAGGTAATTAATGTTTTTTTTAGATATGTTTATACTGTTCTTGTATGCTATTGTATATATGTTTCTGATATGTTTTTTTTTTTATTGCAATGATGTCCCCTTTAAATGTCGAAATAGATGTGTGAGAAACAATGTTTTTTCTAAGGGTGGACTTGCACCTTATGCTGTCAAAGACAACAGATAGGAGTATGCAAATGAAGTCTAATTGATACTCCTATCAGCAACATGAAGTATCTTTGCAAAGACTGTTAAATACCCTGATCTAAGGTGGTGAAGACAGCATTAAGTCCTGAGGAAGCCGGGCAGACTGGAGAAACGCATTGATGTTATCAAGGGGGCGCAGACTAGGGATACCCGGAAGCATCACGCTTGTACTAGTTGGGCTGCCCTGAAGCCATGGGGGGCATAATTGTAATGACATCCATGCTTGGCATAGCAGGAGTTGTATGACAGATGGGGATCTATCTTTTCTTTACTCTTGTGCTACAGTGCAGGCCTGAATTATTATTTTTTCCAGGGGGGGGGGGGCATAATTGTAATGACATCCATGCCTGGCATAGCAGGAGTTGTATGACAGATGGGGATCTATCTTTTCTTTACTCTTGTGCTACAGTGCAGGCCTGAATTATTATTTTTTCCAGGGGGGGGCATAATTGTAATGACATTCATGCCTGGCATAGCAGGAGTTGTATGACAGATGGGGATCTATCTTTTCTTTACTGTGAGCATGTGTCAGTGTCATTTTTAATTGCACTGAATAACTGGTACCTTTTTGACAGTGTCATGAAAGGGAAAGGGCATAGCCATTATCACATAAAGCCAGGGTGAATAGCGTTTTCACAACTATGGTGTCAGGAATATATGTTTGTATTCCTGACACTATAGTGTTCCTTTAAGCAAATTAAAGGACCATTCTGGTCACCATAACAACTTCACCTAAATGAAAATGCTATGATGCCAGGAAGCCCCTGGGTGCTCGCTTTCCTTTAAGGGGTTAAATCGCTCTCAAATGGTTTAACCCCAAAGGCTTCCTCCAGCTCCAGGTCGCTCAGTGGTATTTGGCTTCTGAAACAGAGTGTCAGGAAGTGCAGATTGACGTCAGGCATGGGTGCCGCTGATTGGCTAGAGTGGACAGTTGACGCTCTAAGCCAATCCAATCGCTACTTCCCGGTTCATAAAATATTTTTACTTTTTTATGAATGGGGAGCTACTGATTGGTTTAGAGTGCCAACTGACCGCTCGAGCCAATCAGCAACACCCATACCCAACGGCACTCTGTGCTTCCTGACACTCAGTAAATAAAAGTGAACACATTAATACTGATATTTTTTTACCTTTGGAGATGAGAAGGTCCAGCGTTTCCCTGTCTGGCCCAGGTACCAAAGCCTTATGATGTGGTGTCCAGAATAAAGTGGAGGGTTCACTTCATTTGTCCTTCCTGCTCCAATCTCCTTTTCCTCTCCTTCATTTGACAGTCTTTTTTTTTCTTCTGACACTGTTTTCTATCCTTGGCCCCTTCTGCTCTTTTACCTTTCTGCTTATTCTGCGCCCTTCTGCTTCTTTCTCATTCTGATCCCTTTCTGTTCCTTGCTGTCCCTTTCTGCTCCCTTTTCTACTTTACCTTTGTGCTCCTTGCTGTCCCTTTCTGCTCCCTTTTCTACTTTACCTTTGTGCTCCTTGCTGTCCCTTTCTGCTCTTTCTCCTACTTTACCTTTGTGCTCCTTCTGATTCTTTCTGCTCCTTTACCTTTGTGCTCCTTGCTGTCCCTTTCTGCTCCTTTACCTTTGTGCTCCTTGCTGTCCCTTTCTGCTCCTTGCTGCCCCTTTCTGCTCATTCTCCTACATTACCTTTGTGCTCCTTCTGCCCCTTCCAGCTCATTTCTGACCTTTTCTGCTCCTTCTACTTTACCTTTGTGCTGCTTTACCTTCCAGCTCCTTGCTGACCCTTCCTGTTCATTTCTGTTCTTTTGTGCTCCTTCTCCTACTTTACCTTTTGTGCTCCTTGCTGTCCCTTCCAGCTCCTTGCTGCCCCTTTCTGCTCCTTGATGTCCCTTCCTGCTCATTTCTGTTCCTTCTCCTTTTCTTACCTTACCTTCCTGCTCCTTGCTGACTCTTTATGTAGGCTGTCTCCCCCATCCCTCACTTCTATAGGCGTGCGCACGGGGTGTTTCGGGTGTGCCTGGGCACAACCTAATCCCCGCGGCACGCCAATGGATTGAGATCAGCAGGGGAGATCTCTGGATCTCCCGGTCGGCTCATGCAGAGCCGACGCTATCCGAGCGGCGGCTCTGGTCTAAGCCACCATGGGCCGGTGGGGAAATCAAAGTTCTACCTAACCGGTCCACAGCAGCATGGAGGGAGGCAGCAGAGAACCCGGGCTAGAGTTCACTCTCCACTGAACCACCAGGGAAGGCAGCAGGACTGGGATATTAACTAGTCGGCTCCAGCCTCCACCCAAACATACAGCACACACAGCACCTCCACACATACATCACCCTCGCACACACAGCACCCACACACATACAACACCCACACACACCCAGCACACTAACAGCATCCTCACAAACACACAAAACCCACACACAACACCCGCACAGCACCCACACACAAACAGCACACTCTCATACAAACAGCACCCTGACAAACACACAACACCCGCACACAAACAGCACACTAACAGGACCCGGACAAACACGCACACACAAACACCCTCTCTCACACACACACACACACAGCACACTACCAGTTCCCTCACAAACAGCACCCTCACACACAGCACACTAACAGCACCCTGACACACATGCAATAGGCTGTGCACGCCTATGCTCACTTCCCTTATCTATAGGCTGCCCCCCCATGCCTCACTCCCCTAATCTATAGGCTGCTGCCCCCCCAAATCTATAGGCTGCTGCCCCACCCAAAAAAATCTATAGGCTGCTGCCCCCCCCAAATCTATAGGCTGCTGCACCCCCCAAAAAAATCTATAGGCTGCTGCCCGCCCCAATCTATAGGCTGCTGCAAATCTATGAGCTGTGGCCCCACACAAAAAAACTTATAGGCTGCTGCCCCACAAAAAAATCTATAGAGCTGCTGCCCCCCCAAAAAATCTATAGGCTGCTGCCCCCCCCAAATCTATAGGCTATCTCCTCCCCCCATCCCTCACTTACCTGATCTGTAGGCTGCCTCTGGCTGCATGTGTTGTTCCCCTGCGGTTTCAATCAGCAGAGGGAAGCAGGGATAAGATGCAGCTTCCTATCCCTGTCTCTCTCCATACACAGTGCCACCTACTGGCAGTTCATTTTAAATCTCACACGAAAAAAGCAGAACAAGCTGAAAAATCCGGGGGGGTGGGGGGTGGGGCAAGTGCCCCCCCTTGCCCCCCCTGCAGACACCCATGCCTGAAGCGGGACCATTACACTCCGGACACAACAGCCTTGCAGAGCCAGTGTCTCCAACTCCTCCATATATTACAAAGCTGGGCAGTGAGTAACGGCGAATGCCGAGCCTACTCACCACTTTCTCTTGTAAGAGACAGTCTGTTTATTGATTTTGTAACACAGAGGTTATTTTTTTTAATAAATTTGGTTATACTTTGCCAATATCAGAGTTCCATCACTGTATGACAGATACCTGATCACCTTACAATTACAATTGGGGGAATTTTATAGGAATCTCTATCTACAGTAGTGATGGTGTTGAAAGCATTTTTTTTTTTTCTAAACCAATCTGCACAAACATGTGTTTTTATGTATTCCCTTTACATGTGCTGTGAGCTGTGTTAACTGGGAGCCATCTACTGACTGTTGAGTATTATTGCAATACCTTCACAATTAACATTTGGTTTTCGGTTTATCACCTAAACGTCTATTTCATACTGCTCCACTCTTTTCTATTTCATTCTGTTTTATGTGTTAGGGGTATAACATATTGATTGTGTCAGCAACATTGTATAAAAAATTCAAACCAATTCTAGGTATATGAAATTTTTAAAGAGCGCTACAAAATTAAATTACTCTCTAATTTCATCCCGTATACTATAAGTTTTTAGACTGTTGCTCTGCACCCTCCTACATACTTATGTAACTCCTAATCACCATTGCCCCTTTGTGCCTTTCTGAACTCCCATATGCCCCCACGTGCCTCGAAACCCTATGCATTTCTTTCAACTCCCACAACTTTTTTAAACTCCATGTGTGTCTGTTAAATTCTCATGTGTGTTACCTTTCGTTTGTTTTTTAACGCCATGTGTGTCTTTTAATCCCCAACACACTACATCCGACTGCAGTGTGGTCTTGTGGGGCCATGGTTGAGGATCATCATTATTGTGAGTGAACAGAGAGGTGGGGATAAGACTGTCATGACTTCACTCTGCCCAGCTCCCTATCAGATGATTACGATAAACATGGTTTCTATAATCGGCCTAAATCTAAATTTCCACGTCTATGGTACCCAGGTAAACTTGAAGGTCCAGTATAGTGTTACGAAAACAAATCTGTATTCCTACAGTGTCCCTCTGCGACCCATCCCCCTCGAGCCCCACACCAATGATAGTTAATGGGTTAATCAAAAAACCTTTATACACTCACATTTTTCCAGCACCGAGGTCCCTCTGTGCTGGCTCCATCTCCGTCTCCACCTCCTCCAGTGTCAGCACCGAGGATAAACCTAATGTGCCGCGAGTGCATTATTCCTTCCCCATAAAAAAAATAATAATGCTAATGCAACTGAATCAATGCTTTCCTATGGGGGATTTGAAGACGCTGGATGTCCTCATGCACAGCGTGAGGACGCCCAGCATGGTTTTACAGAGTTAAACTCTGTGAAACAGCAGAAAGCGTCTCTAGTGGCTGTCTGGAAGTCAGTCACTATAAGGCAGTCTTAACCCTCTGAAACTGCAATGTTTTAGATTGAAGGGTTAAGGGGACAGGGACACTGCATGCACTTAAATTAGATAAATTGGACTGGGTGCCTGTAGTGTACCTTTAATTACCATTTTATCTGGGGCCCTATAAGTATCACCCAACTATACCAGGTTAGTTTGGACCAACTACTAAACAAATGAAACCCAGGCATGCAATCTTGGAATCGCTTATAGCTTAGATGAGTGAATATAATTCAAATTAATTTATTACCTAGTCGGTAAACATAACAATCCTATAAAATGCCCAAAAAGTATTTTTTGCATCCTTCAATACTTCCCTTGTTTTTGTGTTAAAAAGAAGCAGACCCCAAATAAAGTCTCACCTATTCAGTTGACATTACCCCACCGTAAAAAACATTTGCCACAGATTGAATGATCTGTTACTCACTATGCTGTACCTGCAGCTAAGTGGCTAGGTAACACCCTTTTTTGGTTCCACTTTGGCAATGTGGCACTGCCATTCATGACTTATATTAATATTAATAATGGTTAAAAATTCAGTATCGAGCATGTTTTCTAGGAAACATATCATTGCAATTTAATAGATAACATGGAAAGTGCTGTCCTGTGGAATGTAGAATTCAAATGCCCAACTCTTATCTTCTAATAGATTTTTACATTGTGGTTGACATGTCCATAGTGTTAGCTTAGGAACCTCTACAGTTCAGAGTTAACAAATAAGGTCACATATTTACACATATATATGTGTGTGTGTGTATATATAATTTTTCTGTAGTCAGTATAGACGTTCTCTAGAAGACAGCAATCATGTTCTCTTTTTCATATGCTGAAATCAGGCACTAAATCAATCAGGAATCCCACAGCATATAAAATTTACATACTACACAGCATTTTCACGTGCTGATAATCAACATGATGGCATTATGGCAGCCATACTAATGTTGGCAATATAATTGTTCTAGAACCAAAACAATTTTAAAAATTGTAGCATACATGGTAAATGAGCATACTCTAGTGGTGTGATACAAAAATGCAAGTACATTTTTACAGAAGCAATACAAATTAAGGATATGATAATTTATCCCATTTAATTGTTTTGACTCTCTCCACTTTTTTAATATACTAGTTATAAGAAAAATATGATATAAGAATACAAAAATGCACAGAAACCTGTGACACCTACTGTTGAAGTAAAAATAATTATGATCAGCCATTTATTTCTGAGTGTCTAAATCCACCAGTGTCCACTCAACTACATAACAGGAAATTATCATTTATATAGTGCTAACATATACTGCAGCATTTTATAATAATACATTGGGGATATGAGCAGGGTCCTCAACCCTTCTGTTCCTGCGCGTCCAGCTCGTCTAGTTACATTGACGTGTCTGGTACTCTACCCATTGTACAGTGCTGTGGAATAATAATAATATAAAACAAGTGATAACAAACAAACTAATGATGACAGAGATAAGAGGTGAAGAGAGCCCTGCTCAAATCAGCTCACAATATAAGAGAATAGAAAGGAGGAACACAAGTGCTTTAAAAAATGAGTCAGAGAAAAGGATAGTAAAATAAGTATATGGAGACAATGGAGAGTGGTTTGCAAAGGACAAGAGAAAGAATTGAGTGGACTGTAAAAACATATGTTATATGTGAAGATGGCAGGCATTCCTAAAGAGGTGTATTTTTAGAGATTTTTAAAAGACTTAAGGCTAGGAGAAAGTCTAATAGGATGGGTAGAGCATTTGCCAGAAGTCCTGTAAGCAAAACTTAGCAGAGGTGGATCGAACAGAGGACAAGAGAACAACACTGGCAGAGTGAAGAGAGTGGGAAAGGGTATATTTGTGTTGATTAGAGAGGTAATATAATGGGGGTATAATTGTTAAGGGCTTTGAATGTTATTGTTAGTAGTTTCAATTAGACCCCGAAAGATATGGAAAGCCACTTTTAAAACTGGCATAGTGTTGAGGTGGTGAAGCGTGAGAGGTGGGTGAGGCAGCAACATTCATAACAGATTGGAGTGTGGCTATGTGTGAGGAAGGCCATTATCAAGTGATGGGTGAATGAACAAGCTTCTTAGTAGCATCTTGTGTTGGATAGGGGTGAATATATGTAATATTTATATAACAAATATACTGAGTTTGTAGGGTTGAATTCGTGACTACCGTTTGGAGAAGGCTTTGATTGGTGCTGCCTGCTCCAGGGTGGTAGAAAGAACATTATTATAGAAGTAGATGGCTTGCGAAGGACAGAAGAAATGTTAAAGGGGTGAGAGAGGAAATTAGAGAGTAAAAAGAAATGGTGCAGGTTGATTGAGTTTTGGTTGAGAGGCTTGGGTTTAGGATGTTGGTTGAGGGGCACATTGGATGGAATGTCAGAAGAAAGAAAAAAGGTGGCCAAGCAGGGAAATGGAGAGATAGGTAATCCTTAGGTGACAGCAATCCAGGTGGGGAGGTGGTTGGATAGGCAGATGTAGAAAAACTCAAAGGAGGAAAAAGGAGAGGAAAGGACAGGCATGTAAGGGAGGAGATGGAGGCAGTGTTAGCAATGTCAGAGGGAGAGAGCCAGGTTTCAGCTAGTACCAGAAGATTCAGGGCACCACCATCCATGATGAACACACTTGCAGGGTCACCGTCCAAAGGCAAACAGAAAACCACGAGTGTCATTCTGCCTATAGCAGCGATATACTACCTGTCACCCATCCTACTTCTCGCGGTCACCTCCATCCCCCACCCACTAAATACACCACTGTTACTTTATATAAATACGTACTTTTGTAAGGCAATTTTGTTTTCTGTGATGGCTACAAAATTTAAAAAACAAATAAACTCTAAAATTGCAGTACAGTGATACTATATTTAATTCCTTGTGACCTGTAACCACCAGGATAAAATGAAATCCTATACATGATGTACAGCGTAAAGCAGGAGGAATAATTTAGTTTCTTTTTCTTAAGCTGCACTAATTATGCACACCTTTTTATTACTAAAACTGTGGGGGAAAAAATTTACTTTTTTTTTTTTACAATAAATGGGAATTTATATATGTATATGTCACATCAAATTAAAGCCCTTTTTGTCCTTTAACCCCTTAAGACCGGAGGGTGTACTATTACGCCCTATTTTAGGCGGCTGTAAACGCCGCCGGGCGTAATAGTACGCCCTCTGGTCTTTCTTTACTTACCCGGGGAGCCCCCCTCGGCACGTCTGACCCCCTGGCAGCCCCCCCGGCCATGTGAGAGTGAGGTCCTTGCGAGGACCTCACAATCACATGGCCGGGATAGCTGCCTCCTGCATTGCCAGCAGGGGGGCTGCCTGTAATGACAGGTAGTCCCCCTGCTGGCTGGAAATAAAATTTAAAAAAGTTAAATAAGTGTAAAAAAAAAGAATATATACTTAGATCATATATATATGATATATATATATATATATATATATATATATATATACACACATATACATACACACACATACACTGTCTAGGTGTATTTTACTATTGATATATATATATATATATATATATATATTAATATCAAATTACACATAGGCTGATATTGATTAAATATATATATAATTATTGTTATATATATTTATATATAATATAACAAAATTAAATATGTAAATACGTTAAATAAAATTAAAAAAATAATTTTAAAAAGATAATTAAAAAATATATAGATGTGTGTTATTTCGTTCTAACTGTATTGTGATATTAATATATATATATTTTCAAAATACACGTAGAACGAAATAATATATATATCTATATACGTATATATCACTATATATACCTATATATAAATAAAAATATTTTAAAAAATTATATATATATATACATTTTGCATTTTTAATTTTTTTTTTTATTGTTAAGTTATTAGCTTGTAACAGCTTGTTATGCATGCATGAAGCTGCTATAGTCTCTAGAGTTGTTGAACATGTTGTCAATTCTCAATTTACATAAATTAAGAACCGAAAGATTGTCTCAACTTATTTTTTTGCAAGTGTGTTCTCACAATTACTGGGTTCTAATTAAACTTCAATATTTTATATTAACTAGAGTGCATTCTTGAGTGTTATAGAACAATTCTATACAATCTCACACACCTCTCTTGTGCACTGTATGGGTGTTTAACAATGCTTAATTTATTGCGTGAGAACTTTGCATTGGCTGTGGGTAGCTCAAGAACATCTGGATGTAGTCCAATGGTTTACTTAATTGAAATAGAATGCTCTTTTGTTTCATACTAATTCTATTTGCTTAGCAATCAGAATGATTCTATCTGATCCTAGCATTGGATAATCAACCCTACGCAGAAAATGTTTAAATACAGTAGTTTCATGTTTAGTTCCTTTTGCACAGTCAAGTACTTATCTATGAGATGACAACTGTTTTAGAAGACAATTTCAATTATGTCACAGCTCATTTGTAATTGTGATGCTACTTTTTCTTGGCTAGTTCACATTCACAAAAATTTTAGCGAGTACCGGTTGTTTGCTGACAGCAATATTTCACAAATAGCGACAGGGAGTTATCATTTGGTGTTGCTGAAAGCAATTCACCAAGTAGCAGCTTACAGCTCCATCATTCTACCCTTCACATAGGGTCTGGTTTCAGACTGGTTTTCATCCCTGTCCCTACTCCCTGCCTCTAAACCATAAAACTTAACACTATCCTCTAGTCTATATAAAAAGGCAAATGGGAGCAGCGCCTTTATGAGTGTCCTCAAATCCGAATCCGAATCAGAATTAGTCAATATGAACGCACCATTTTGAGAATAGTGTTAATGTGCAAAGACGTAACGTATCCAACTTTTCCCAACCTAGTTTTATTTGAGATCTCCAAAATTGTTGCTAGGGTAGAGCCCCAGGTAGGTGTCACATGTTCATCCTCACCTTGTGGTGTCCATCATGGTAAATGCCTTTCTGCCATTAACGGAAGTACTACTCAGCAGCCCTGTGTCTGTGTATCTGACTCCAGCGGCATGTTGAAGGACGCCGGCTGCTGTGGATCCATTACAATTTGTAACCCCAGTTCACTCACGGTATTGACGATGTTGGCATGCACGCACGTTCTGGGGTCCAAGACCGGGTACGGCCAATCGGATCTGAAGGAGGCTTATTTAAACTCCTCTTTCCTTTTCCTCATTGCCCTGTCGTGGTTTCCCTGAGTAGATTATCCAAGAGTGTTCCTGAGCGGTTATTGCCTTTGGCTCCGTTTGACTTCCCTGTATTCTGGTATCCTTGACTTTTGGCTTTCCCTCATCGTTGTGTCTCATTCTGTGTCCCCGACCTCGGCAAGTAATCTGACTATTCTCTGGTACGTTAAGTCTGGCCATTTTAAGGCCCGGTAAGACGTTAGCTCTAGTCCTAGGTGTGATACAGTTCTGCGTGCTGGATCAACTAGTATCCTGACAGTAGGCTCCTGGGAAGCCCCAATTTTAAGTTTATTACCATTTCATCGTGATCCTTAGTTCTCCTGAAAATCTGCAAATGGAGTTGTTATTTTTCTTTAAATATTACAATTCTTTTAAGGGTTGGTTGGCATTTATTGTCTAATGGACAATTTCCTTTTCAAGGCTGCATTGCAATCCTTATGACCAAAAATACAAACTTGAGTAATTAATTTAACAAGTCAAGTGGAAAATTATATTTTATGGATGCCTGCAACCTTATAGTAAAGTATCCCCTGAGACTAAATAAAAAAAAAAAACCTATGACCAATGGGTGGGGGCCCTTAAGTAAAAAAAGGGAGGAGGACCTATTGTCCTCCCTACCGGCCCCCACCCCTGAGTGGCGGGTGGGGCCCTAAAGTAAAAAAAGGGGGGAGGACCTATTGTCCTCCCCACCGGCCCCCACCCCTGAGCGGCGGGTGGGGGCCCTAAAGTAAAAAAAGGGGGGGAGGACCTATTGTCCTCCCTGTGACAGAACCATCTGTCTGCTTGGATTTTTACCACGTTCGTCTGTTTGTCCCCCGTTCGTATGAATGGCTGGTTTCTATAGCCCAGCCATTCGAATGACTCTTTTTCCCGAACAAACCTGCCGAATGAACGGCCACCCAAGTGAGGAGTGTGCTGCTGGTTAACGAAGTGATCCCAATTAGAACATTGTGGTTAACCGCAGACACTTCTCAATTAAACCGAATTCAGGGTGGTCGTCGTTCGTATGTCGACCACGAGGCAGCGGCCATTTTAAATCACACGAACGCCCAGCGGTGTTTGGCTCTAATTCTATGGAACTGAAAACGGACACTTTTTCTGCCGAACACCGCTGAAACAAGGGAACGCCTGGCTGCCTCCACGAAAGCATGCGAACACCGGCCGTTCGGGAGTTTGAGAGCATACGAAAAGACTTAACCCAGATAGCCTTCCCATGGAGTCATTCGTATACCGAAAGACTGTAAGAACTTTGACTCCATGGCGATTGAACTATGTGTGTGGGATCTGAGCGCTATTCGCTAATAATATGCACTCAGATCCAGGCTATCTGGGGATATGTGATACGAATGGGAAATGTTCAGTTTTCATGTAGTTATGTATTTTTATGTCTTTTATTATTTTATGTCTAAGATGGCGACTGTCCTTGTCCTGGAGTTAATTGAGTTACTTGGTAATTAACTCCAGGGCAGAGGGGAGGGAATCATAATGCACTGTGGGTAAAATATGTGACTGTGTGTCTGAAATGTCCCTCTATCTGTCTGTAGTTTAAGTCTCCCATTTGGTCCCCTAGGGGAGTGTCCACCAGGTGGGAGACCTGCATAAATACGGGCAGGTAGCCCACAGTAAAACCAGATTCTGTTTGACCCTCAATACGGAGCTTCTGTCTCGTTATTGGGGGGATTTCTTCTTCACGTTTAGAGACTGCTGGATAGAACGAAAGCCGCTTGGGGAATATTGCTGTTCGACGGTTACCAGCAGTTCGTGTATTGCCGTTCGGGAGTTTGGAGCCGATCACGGAGCTCGGTCGGGAAATTGCCGCTTCCCCTGCATTTGGTTCGTGTGTTACAGATTAAGCGAACAGAGACTGTACTGCAGCCGGGGAAGGTCTACAAAACGGCGGTTTGGCTTAAAGACACTGGAGGTGTCTTAACAATTGGTGGCAAGCGACGGGATGAATCCTACAGCACTGGAGGTCAGCTACAAGACATGCAGTATGAGGAATTAAGGCGTGCTACACTTAAGGACATATTGGAACGCCGAGGAAGGTCAGCAAGCAATTTAAAGAAACGGGAGATTATTGCTTTGCTACTGGAGATGGATGCAGCAACGGGAATGGAAAGAGTCAACGTGCCCAGTACCTTGGATTTAACACCCAAGGAAATACAATTTAACCGGGCAGTGCAAATAAGGCTGGCACATTTTGGCCCCAACCCCTCAGCTGACATCGTGGTGCATGTGCAGGCAGCAGTTGCAGCACAGCAGGCGCTCCGGGAAAGAGGAGCTGCAGCAGCAGAGGTACCTTACGATAATAATGTGGTTGCTAGAAAGAAGGTACCTTTTGCTGCATTTAAAAATTTTGTGGAAACTGAGGGAGAGATTGATGGGTTTTTAGCAGACTTTGAGAGGCAGTGTGCGCTACATCAGGTACCTGCAGATGAATGGGTCACCATCCTCTCTGGGAAATTATCTGGCCGGGCTAGTGAGGCGTTTCGGGCCATCCCAGAGGAGGAGATCACCAGCTACCGGGCTGTGAAAGAGGCGCTCCTAGCCAGGTATGCGGTGACCCCAGAGGTGTACAGGCGGAGGTTTAGAGAAACCAACAAGCTGGTTGGGGACTCTTATGTGGAATGGGCCTGCAGAGTCCATCGTACCGCAGCCCACTGGATGGCTGGATGCCAAGCGGTAACTGGGGAGGAGGTATTACAATGTTCCTGCTGGAGCACTGTTTTGATAGACTACCTGCTGGGGTCCGGGAGTGGGTCAGAGACAGAAAACCCTCTACCCTACCCGAGGCTGCTCGTCTGGCAGACGAATACACGGATGCCCGCAAGTTGGATGGTACAGCTGCCAAAGCCCCTGCCAGACTGGAGTATCGACCAGCCGTAATACCCGCTCCTTCAGTCTACCAACCCCCAGTACACCGTAACCCAGCCGCACCGCCAGCTAACAATTTTGTACAGCCCGCACGATTTAATGCCCGTGAATATTCCCAACCCATCTGGTGCTTTGGGTGCAAGCAGTTGGGGCACAAGCGTCCTGAGTGCACACTGAACAGTGCCAACCAGGCTCAGTCCTGGAGGAGACCAGTCAATGGGAACCAGCGCCCACCTCAGCCTGCTGCTCACTGCATAGAGCAGGAGGAATTCTGGGGCATCCTACATGAGGCAGACCCAGTGCAAGCAGCTCACCAGGATAATCGCCAGCAACATCGGCAAACTGTGAAGCTGAATGGCAGAGTGGTAAATGGGCTGAGGGACACAGGAGCCACGATGACACTACTCCGAAAGAACTTGGTCTCAGAGCATCAACACACTGGGGACACTGTGGCAGTAAGGGTAGCAGGGGGTGCTGTGTTTCGCTTACCTGTTGCCCGGGTACACTTGGATTGGGGAGTGGGCGCTAGACATGTGGATGTGGGGTTGATGAAGGACTTGCCCGCAGATGTTCTTCTGGGAAACGATTTGGCCCCTTTGGTTTCAGCCTATGCTCCGATGGGCCCTGCAGATGTGAAACCAGTGACCACCCGTGCCCAGACCCGTGCTGCCGGAACCAGCCCACTTGCTGATGAGACCCAGGTAAGCTCTCCTTCCCCGACTGGTACCCCAGAGCAGGTCCCCTTAAGCTGGGATTCCCCAGAGGAGTTTGGGAGGGAAACACGGGCAGATCCGACCCTCCAAAAGTACAAAGACAGGGCAGATGCTGGAGAGGAAGGAATAGATGGGGAACGGTATGAGTGGGTGGGGGACAGGTTATATAGGCTCCCTAAACCTTCCCAGAAGAGTGTTGCCTCTCCGCCGAATCGCCAGTTAGTGGTACCTGCAAAGTACCGGCAGGAGATTCTGCGGATAGGGCATGATGTTCCATTAGCTTGACATCTACAGGGAGTGCAGAATTATTAGGCAAATGAGTATTTTGACCACATCATCCTCTTTATGCATGTTGTCTTACTCCAAGCTGTATAGGCTCAAAAGCCTACTACCAATTAAGCATATTAGGTGATGTGCATCTCTGTAATGAGAAGGGGTGTGGTCTAATGACATCAACACCCTATATCAGGTGTGCATAATTATTAGGCAACTTCCTTTCCTTTGGCAAAATGGGTCAAAAGAAGGACTTGACAGGCTCAGAAAAGTCAAAAATAGTGAGATATCTTGCAGAGGGATGCAGCACTCTTAAAATTGCAAAGCTTCTGAAGCGTGATCATCGAACAATCAAGCGTTTCATTCAAAATAGTCAACAGGGTCGCAAGAAGCGTGTGGAAAAACCAAGGCGCAAAATAACTGCCCATGAACTGAGAAAAGTCAAGCGTGCAGCTGCCACGATGCCACTTGCCACCAGTTTGGCCATATTTCAGAGCTGCAACATCACTGGAGTGCCCAAAAGCACAAGGTGTGCAATACTCAGAGACATGGCCAAGGTAAGAAAGGCTGAAAGACGACCACCACTGAACAAGACACACAAGCTGAAACGTCAAGACTGGGCCAAGAAATATCTCAAGACTGATTTTTCTAAGGTTTTATGGACTGATGAAATGAGAGTGAGTCTTGATGGGCCAGATGGATGGGCCCGTGGCTGGATTGGTAAAGGGCAGAGAGCTCCAGTCCGACTCAGACGCCAGCAAGGTGGAGGTGGAGTACTGGTTTGGGCTGGTATCATCAAAGATGAGCTAGTGGGGCCTTTTCGGGTTGAGGATGGAGTCAAGCTCAACTCCCAGTCCTACTGCCAGTTCCTGGAAGACACCTTCTTCAAGCAGTGGTACAGGAAGAAGTCTGCATCCTTCAAGAAAAACATGATTTTCATGCAGGACAATGCTCCATCACACGCGTCCAAGTACTCCACAGCGTGGCTGGCAAGAAAGGGTATAAAAGAAGAAAATCTAATGACATGGCCTCCTTGTTCACCTGATCTGAACCCCATTGAGAACCTGTGGTCCATCATCAAATGTGAGATTTACAAGGAGGGAAAACAGTACACCTCTCTGAACAGTGTCTGGGAGGCTGTGGTTGCTGCTGCACGCAATGTTGATGGTGAACAGATCAAAACACTGACAGAATCCATGGATGGCAGGCTTTTGAGTGTCCTTGCAAAGAAAGGTGGCTATATTGGTCACTGATTTGTTTTTGTTTTGTTTTTGAATGTCAGAAATGTATATTTGTGAATGTTGAGATGTTATATTGGTTTCACTGGTAATAATAAATAATTGAAATGGGTATATATTTGTTTTTTGTTAAGTTGCCTAATAATTATGCACAGTAATAGTCACCTGCACACACAGATATCCCCCTAACATAGCTATAACTAAAAACAAACTAAAAACTACTTCCAAAAATATTCAGCTTTGATATTAATGAGTTTTTTGGGTTCATTGAGAACATGGTTGTTGTTCAATAATAAAATTAATCCTCAAAAATACAACTTGCCTAATAATTCTGCACTCCCTGTAGGGTCCCGCCGCACAGCCTATAGGATCTCACAGAATTTCTTTTGGCCAAACTTCAACCAGGCTGTGCGGATGTATTGCAGCACGTGTGACACATGTCAACGGGTAGGAAAGCGGGGGGACCACCCTAAGGCTAGGCTATTATCGATGCCTATTATAGGGGAGCCCTTTGCCCGCATAGCCGTTGACATCGTGGGTCCACTGGTCAGGGCTAGTCCATCAGGTAAGAAATACGTTCTTACCGTGGTGGACTATGCCACCCGCTATCCAGAGGCAGTAGCGCTGTCTAACATAGAGGCAGAGACGGTTGCTGATGCCCTGGTTAGAATTTTTACTAGGGTCGGGTTCCCTAAGGAGATTCTCTCCGACCAGGGAACCCAATTCACCACTGTGCTCACCCAGCAGCTGTGGAAGGTGTGTGGCATTAAGCCGTTACTTAGCTCACCCTACCACCCACAGACTAACGGTCTCTGCGAGCGCTTTAACGGTACCCTCAAACAGATGCTGAGGACCTTTACAGACACTTGCAGAGACTGGGAGAGATTCCTGCCTCATCTATTATTTTCTTATAGAGAGGTGCCCCAGGAATCTACTGGGTTCTCCCCCTTTGAGCTGCTGTATGGGAGAAGGGTCCGCGGACCCCTAGATCTCATTAGAGGCCACTGGGAGGGGGAGACGGAGCAAGAGGGGACCCCCATTGTGCCATATGTTCTGGAACTCCGGGACCGCATGGAGAAACTGTCCCTGATGGTAAGGGAGAATCTCCAGGCGGCCCAGGGGAGACAGAAGAGATGGTATGATCAGGGTGCCCGACAGCGGGTCTTCCAGGTTGGGCAAAAGGTATTGGTGCTCAAACCCGTGAAGGCCAACAAGATGCAGGCATCTTGGCAGGGCCCGTACAAGGTAGTGGCGCAGATCTGCGACACTACTTACTTGATAGCCAGCTGTGCAGATGAGAGGATCCAGCGGTCCTTTCATGTGAACATGCTGAAAGAGTACCAGGATAGACCTGAGAATATTGCAGCAGTATGTGCCCCAGCTGCAGATGATTCTGAGAATTTACCCCTTCCCGATCTATTAGAAAGGGATCCCCAGACTGACCTTACTACCTTGGTACAGCTAGGGGACCGGTTGAACCCCACAGAAAGGGTACAGGCGCAGCAGTTGTTATGGGAGAAGCAGGCGACGTTCTCCCAGGAACCAGGTTATACCACCCTAGCTGTGCATAAGGTAGAGACCCCTAGACAGACCCCGTTACGACAGCCCCCCTATCGTATCCCTGAAGCAGTCCGTGAAGGAATGCGGAAGGAGATACAGGAGATGACCCAGCTTGGAGTTATTGAGCACTCCGACAGCCCTTGGGCCTCGCCTGTAGTCCTGGTGCCCAAGAAAGATGGGACCACCCGGTTCTGTGTGGACTACAGGCGACTCAACGAGCGGACCACCACTGACGCCTACCCAATGCCCCGGGTAGACGAATTACTGGATCGTATTGCCAGGGGGCGATATCTGACCACCATAGACCTGTGTAAGGGCTACTGGCAGATCCCCCTGGCCGAGGATGCTATCCAATGCTACCAATTTAAGGTCATGCCTTTTGGGATGAAAAATGCACCGGCTACCTTACAACGGATGGTGGATAGACTCCTGGATGGCTTCGAAGAATTTGCCTGTGCATACTTGGACGACATTGCGATTTACAGTGGGTCCTGGGAGGAACACCTGGTACATGTAGGGGTAGTGCTGGATAAAATTCGGGCCGCTGGCCTGACATTGAAGCCAGAGAAGTGCCATCTAGGTATGGCTGAAGTACAGTACCTGGGTCACAGAGTGGGGTGTGGGAGCCAGAGACCAGAGCCAGCCAAGGTAGAGGCAGTGGCTAATTGGCCCACACCTACTACTAAGACCCAGGTATTGGCCTTCTTGGGGACGGCAGGGTACTATAGACGTTTTGTCCCTGACTACAGCGCTATTACTAAGCCCCTAACACACCTGACCAAGAAAAACTTGCCTAAGCAGGTCCTGTGGTCTCCGGCTTGTGAAGCTGCGTTCCAGGCACTGAAGCAGGCTCTTGTGAATGCCCCTGTCTTGGCAGCCCCAGTCCCTAACAAACGCTTTCTCGTCCATATAGATGCTTCCATGTATGGACTGGGGGCTGTGCAGAGCCAAGTCGGGGAAGATGGAGGAGAGCACCCTGTCGCATATCTCAGCAGAAAGTTGTTACCCAGAGAAGTGAGTTATGCGGCAGTGGAGAAGGAGTGTTTGGCCTTGGTCTGGGCATTGAAAAAGTTAAGCCCCTATTTGTATGGGCAAGAGTTTTCCCTGGTGACGGACCATAACCCACTCGTTTGGCTTAACCGGGTCTCAGGAGACAATGGGAGACTGCTGAGATGGAGCTTGGCCCTACAGCCCTACAATTTTACCATCAGCTACAGACCCGGTAAGCTGAACGGAAATGCAGATGGGTTATCACGACAAACAGACGTTTCCATCACCTCGTAGTCCGGTCATCCCCAAGTTGACCCGCCACAGGGTCAAGCCGGGTCTGCCGGAGTGTCCCACAAGGAGGGAGCCGTGTGACAGAACCATCTGTCTGCTTGGATTTTTACCACGTTCGTCTGTTTGTCCCCCGTTCGTATGAATGGCTGGTTTCTATAGCCCAGCCATTCGAATGACTCTTTTTCCCGAACAAACCTGCCGAACGAACGGCCACCCAAGTGAGGAGTGTGCTGCTGGTTAACGAAGTGATCCCAATTAGAACGTTGTGGTTAACCGCAGACACTTCTCAATTAAACCGAATTCAGGGTGGTCGTCGTTCGTATGTCGACCACGAGGCAGCGGCCATTTTAAATCACACGAACGCCCAGCGGTGTTTGGCTCTAATTCTATTGAACTGCAAACGGACACTTTTTCTGCCAAACACCGCTGAAACAAGGGAACGCCTGGCTGCCTCCACGAAAGCATGCGAACACCGGCCGTTAAAAGACTTAACCTAGATAGCCTTCCCATGGAGTCATTCGTATACCGAAAGACTGTAAGAACTTTGACTCCATGGCGATTGAACTATGTGTGTGGGATCTGAGCGCTATTCGCTAATAATATGCACTCAGATCCAGGCTATCTGGATATATGTGATACGAATGGGAAATGTTCAGTTTTCATGTAGTTATGTATTTTTATGTCTTTTATTATTTTATGTCTAAGATGGCGACTGTCCTTGTCCTGGAGTTAATCCAGGGCAGAGGGGAGGGAATCATAATGCACTGTGGGTAAAATATGTGACTGTGTGTCTGAAATGTCCCTCTATCTGTCTGTAGTTTAAGTCTCCCATTTGGTCCCCTAGGGGAGTGTCCACCAGGTGGGAGACCTGCATAAATACGGGCAGGTAGCCCACAGTAAAACCAGATTCTGTTTGACCCTCAATACAGAGCTTCTGTCTCGTTATTGGGGGGATTTCTTCTTCACGTTTAGAGACTGCTGGATGGAACGAAAGCCGCTTGGGGAATATTGCTGTTCGACGGTTACCAGCAGTTCGTGTATTGCCGTTCGGGAGTTTGGAGCCGTTCACGGAGCTCGGTCGGGAGATTGCCGCTTCCCCTGCATTTGGTTCGTGTGTTACAGATTAAGCGAACGGAGACTGTACTGCAGCCGGGGAAGGTCTACTAAACGGCGGTTTGGCTTAAAGACACTGGAGGTGTCTTAACACTCCCCATCAGCCCCCACCCCTGAGCGGTGGGTGGGGGCCCTAAATAAAAATTGGGGGGGACCTAATGTCCTCCCCCCTGACCCCACCCCTGAGCGGCGGGTGGGGGCCCTAAATAAAAATTGTCCTCCCCACCGGCCCCCACCCCTGAGTGGCGGGTGGGGCCCTAAAGTAAAAAAGGGGGGGAGGACCTATAGTCCTCCCCATCAGCCCCCACCCCTGAGCGGTGGGTGGGGGCCCTAAATAAAAATTGGGGGGGACCTAATGTCCTCCCCCCTGGCCCCATCCCTGAGCGGCAGGTGGGGGCCCTAAATACAAAATTAACCCCCCTCCCCCAGGTGACTAGGGGTCCCCAAACCCCTAGTCACCCCCTCCCCAATATAATAAACCCCTACCTATCCCCCTCACCCTAAAAATAATGAGGTGGGACCTTTAACTAAGTACCTGTAAAAATAAAAATAAACTTAACATTTTAATGTTTTCTTTCTTCTAAAAATCTTCTTTTTTCAGCCCCAAAAAAGGCCAAATAAAAATCCATAATAAACGACGCAATTATTATGGGCTGAGCTCTGCAGGGCGGGGTAAAGCCTTGCTCCGCCCTGCAATTAGGCTCAGAGCACTCTGATTGGTGGGTTTAAGCCATCCAATCAGAGTGCTCTGACAGGTAAATGAAGAGACTGACCGGTAAGTCTCTACATTTACCTGTCACCGCACTCTGGTTGGTTTGAAATCCACCAATCAGAGTGCTCTGTGTCATTTTACACAGCGTGGGAAAGTTCTTTGGAAGCCACAGGCTGCTCACTGTTTAATAGACATGCCCCTACTCGCGATATAGCAAGTAGGGGCATAATTTACTAAGTAATCTAAGCTTCTAATTTACTAAGTAATCTTTACTTAGTATTAGTAAATTTGGCTGAAAGACCAATTCAGGTCTTTCAGCCTTTTAGTAGATAGCTCTCTAATACCGTGGGAATTAGGGAGTTATCTACTTATTCATTCCTGTCATTACATTGACTAGCTAAGTAACTTACATTTTATATGAATATGTGTTACTTGATTGTTGTAAGTGTTGCAAACGCTTACAGCTGAATCCTGGCTATGTTTGTATACTTTTTATTTGAAATTGTATACAATGTAACATTCTTCTTCTTTCACTGGGTAAGTATATTAGTACTCAGGCAATACTGTGCTTCGGAATTTCAGCACTTTGACACCTCGGAACTTCGGCACTTCAGCAATTCAGCTATTCGGACATTCGGAAGCACCCGAATGTCCGAATTACTCGAAATACGGCCGAATTTTAATTCGGACCGAAACAAATTGCACATGTCTACTTTCTCCTGATTTTAAAGAACTTAGAATAGATGATCCCTAGTCAGTCAATTTTTCTTGACAAAGTCTTTTCATTTAAATAATTTTATCCTGTGCCAAATTACCATAATGCCATTACTCACTGTTTAATAAAGAACCCCAAACTCTATCCTGGATCTGCTTTTCTATAACGTAAATGCATGAATTTACATTTGGGGAGAGATGCCACCTTGAAATGAGATTATAATGAGGTATTGTGGCTTCAGTGGAATCTGTCTGAATTCATAATATCATTTTATCATTATACGTTACCTGGAGGGAAAAAAAGGTATTTTTTTCTCACAAACTAAGAACAGATGCATTAAATATTATTTCCTAATTTATCATAATACACAAAAGCATTTTTCCCCAATAATTCTTTTTTAGGTAGTTTACAAACAATATGTGCATGCTTTTTAAGTCCAATGAGTAAATGATTTATAGAGCTACTATTAACATTTTTGTGTTTGTGCTATAAAAGTCTGTGTTTTGCTGTTAGTTTAATTTTACTACTTAAAGCGGCACTGTCATGGCCGAATCCCGTTTTTTTTTTTAACCCCCTTCCTACTCCACTACATCTAAATGACCCCCTAGTCACCCCCAAATGCCCCTAAGCCCCCCATATTACTTATTTTTATTATTTATTTTCTGCCCTGACCTATATTCAGGGCACCGCCATCTTTGTGTGGGTAGAGGAAGTCCCTGTGGGACACGTCATCTGTCCACACTAGATAGCGCTGTGAGATTCCCACACATGCCCAGTGAAACCCTTGGGCATGCGAACGGGAATTTCATTCATTCATTCGTCAGAAAGACGAATGAATGAATGAATAGCATTGTCAAACAAACAAACAAACACTGAATATCAGTGTTCATTTGTTCGTTCAGTTTATTACAAGGAGGGAGCTACCGGCGCGGAGCTCCCTCATTGTAAAATGTAAAGATAGAAGCGGCAGGGAGCAGTGCTCCCCACCACTTCCTAAGCCCCCCAGATCCCCCTTCACTCTATGGGGGTCAATATGACCCCCATAATAGCATTAGGGAGATTAAAATCTCCCAAATGCCCCTACTCGCTATACCGCTAGTAGGGGCATGTCTACTAAACAGAAAAATCTACTAACCACCCCCCCCGCACGGCGGGTGGGGGACCCCTAAATAACAATAAGAGGGGGACCTACTGTCCTCCCCCCCGGCCTCTACCCCTGAGCGGTGGGTGGGGGCCCTAAATGAAAGTTCACCCCCCAATCAAGGTGACTAGGGGTCCCAAGCCCCTAGTTACATCCCCCACCCAAATAAAATTATCCCCTTCCTACCCCCCATTCCAAATAAAATTATCCCCTTCCTACCCCCCATTCCACGCTGTGTAAAATGACAATGAGCACTCTGATTGGCTTAAACCAACCAATCAGAGTGTTCTTAGCCTAATTGCAGGGCGGGGCAAGGCTTTATAAGCCTTCCCCCGCCCTGCAGAGTTCAGGCTGCACGGAGCCCTCCATGGGTGAAGATGGATAAAAAAATTTAACGTCAGGTTTTTTTTTTTTGCGCTCAGGCTTTTTATTTTATTTTAAGTTTAAAAATGTATGATGGCTTTTTATTTTGCCTTTTTTGGGGCTGAAAAATGAAGATTTTACAAAAAAGAAGTCAAATGGTAAGTTTAATTTTTCTTTACAGGTTAGTTATTTTATTCCCCCCTCACTATTTTTAGGGTGAGGGGGGTAGGCAGGGGATAGTTTTATTTGGGTGGGGGGGGTGACTAGGGGCTTGGGACCCTTAGTCACCTTGATTGGGGGGGTGAACTTTGGGGGGGGGCAGGGGCGGGGGACAGTAGGTCCCCCCCTATTGTTTTTTAGGGCCCCCACCCACTGCTCATGGGTGGGGGCTGGGGGGGTGGACAATAGCCCCCCCATTGTGATTTATGGCCCCCACCCACCGCGCAGGGGTGGGGGCCATGGGGGAGGAAAGTAGGTCCCCCCCCTTATTGTTATTTAGGGGGCCCCCCCGCCGTGCGGGAGAGGGGGCGGTTAGTAGGTTGTGTTTTTTTTACAGTGTTTAATAGACATGTCCCTACTCGCGGTATAGCGCGTAGGGGCAGAATTTACTAATAATAAGTAATCTTTACTTAGTATTAGTAAATGTGGCTGAAAGACCAACTTAGGTCTTTCAGCCTTTTAGTAGATAACTCCCTGACAGCCGCCGCAATGAATAGGAGCGGAGTTTCATTCATTTGAATGAAATTCCGATACAAACAAAATCCCGAATTGCGTTCTAACACTAATGGAGAAACTGTTAGAATGCAATTCAGTAGTTTTGCCGGCGTTCTGTCAAAGTGACAGGAAGCATCGCGGAAACAGGGAGGAAAGGTAAGGATTGTGGGAAAATTGCTGTGACCACCGGAAATGAAGCACACTTTGCTCCTCCGCTGGTCACTGCGTAGGAAACCTCCTTAAGAGAAATAGTCCCTACGTTTTCTTAAGTTTTAAAGAAAACTAGAGCAGACAGGAATAAATGAAGAACAGATACTGAGAGAGGTAGAGAAGAGGAATCGATTGGGGAAAGGTAAGTTTGGCATGATAGGGCTACTTTAAGTGCAATATTTGTTTTTAAAATAAAATTTAAAAAAAATGAAAAGTAGGTCTCCATGTCTATAATGGCATTAAACAAATGATTTCACTTATATAATTTTGCTGACTTGAGTGAGTTGGTAAATGTCATAATTTTTCTAAAACGTAAAATTGTTTTTACATAATTTGTTATCCTTATTTTAAAGAATGTTCTGTTCCGTCTGGCCTCTTCAAGATTAAAGAGTGGTTTGTTATTCCAAAGCCTATAAAAATCAGGTGCATGTTGAGCCATGTAAGCTTTGTGCTCAGAAATGATCCCCTCTAAGTAGCTGGTATAAGCAGTACTTGATACTTAATTTGTCTGAATCCCACCATGTCTGCATGCAATCGGCATAATAAATAATGAGCTCTTTGCGTGCTAGCTGGTTATTAGGATCTAGACGGGATCAGAGAATACGTGTCACATGTCCAACTCAACATGATTTAAGAAAACTGTCACCTTCTTTTAAGGTTAGCCTAATAGGAAGCCAAGTTCCATTTTGAAAGAATTTTAATTAGCAATAAGCAGAGGAAAATCCTTAAGCCACCAAAAGTTTACAAGTGCTACTGTTTGGACTTTTTTTTTCTTCATCTTAGTTAGTTCAGGCTCTCCTCCAAGCTGGGGATTAGCCTTTCACTGGCATGTTATCTACAAACCTTGCAGTCATACTCATAATCCTATCAACAAACCCCTTGGAAATATTAAGAACACATTAATACTGCATATGGGACATGGTCCAAATTAAATGAATATTAAAGCTTCTTATGATTATGCCAACAAGCCTTAGTTATTTGAAAACTGAGGCAATGGTAGAAAACATGTATTTCGATGTTTGTGTAGAAGATTTTTTGAGTGCAATAATTAAAACCAATGTTCCATTATTTACATATTAGCATAACAACCAATAGAATAAACAGAATTAGAATAGCATCAGATGGGCCTTCTTAAACAGGGTCAGTTTTTTAAAAATGTCCATGAAACTTAATGGTTATGTGCAAATGTACCCTGAAGCTCTATCCAACTGTCTTTAGTGAGTACTCTTTAGATATAATGCTAAGGAGAACGTTTTCACACAGCTCCAGGGCTTACTTAATTTGTCTTTTTTTTACCTTCCACACACAGAGGGGGTCTTATAGGGGGTTGCTATGAATCCCAATCTATTTTATATCACACCTATTTCTGTGGTACTAGACCAGCTGACCATTGAGGTGGCCGGTATTGCAGGAGGTGAGTACTAGCCCTGTTGTGTTCTGAGTAGGTTCATCGGAGCCATGTCGCACCTGGTTGGTACAATATGTTGCTGCCTTCTCAGAGGCTTATCTTGTTTTAGTTACAATTTTCCTGGTGTGTAGGTAGCAAGTGGCACATTTAGCTTTGTGTGTAAGTCTGCATATAAATGTGAGTGGCTGTGTAAGTCTCTATGTAAGTGTGCATGTCTTTGTGAGCATGTACATAAGAGTGTGTGACTGTGTGAGCCTGTGGATCAGAGCTTCCTGAAAGGAAGTGTTCTCTCAGTAAGCACTTCCTGTCAGTCCGGCCAGGTACAGGAAACAGAAGCTCCTGATCCGCGGTCCGCGCCGCTCAGACACGCTACACAGAGGAAGGAGGCACAACAGGGAAGGGGTGGAAGAAACCATTAAGGGACACTGGGGGGAGGGAGAGGATGGACACTGGGGGGGTGGGGGAGGAACCACTAAGGGACACTGGGGTGGAGGAGAGACCACTAAGGTACACTGGGGGAGGAGAGACCACTAAGGGACACTGGGGAGACCACTAAGGACACTGGGGAGAAGAGACCACTAAGGACACTGGGGAAGGAGAGACCACTAAGGTAGAGACCACTAGGGACACTGGGGGGAGGAGAGACCACTAGGGGACACTGAGAAGGAGGAGAGACCACTAAGGGACACTGGGGGGGAGACACCACTAAGGGAAAGATGGGGTGGGGGAGGAGAGACCACTAAGGAAAAGATGGGTGAGGGCACTATGGGAAGGGGGGGCAGGGGAGAGCACTTAGGGACAGGGGGGCAGGGGAGAGCACTAACGGACAAGATAACAGTGGAGAGCACTAAGGGACAGAGGTCAGGGGAGATCACTAAGGGACAGGTGGGGAGGGGAGATCACTAAGGGATGGGAGAGCACTAATGGACAGGAGGCAAGGGGAGAGCACTAAGGGCGGGAGGGGAGAGCACTAAGGGACAGTATGGAAGGGGAGAGCACTAAGGGACAGGAGGGAAGGGGACAACACTAAGGGACAGGAGGGGAGGGGAGAGTTCTAAGGGACAGGATGGGAGACCTCTAAGGAACAGGGGGAGAAGTGGAGTTGAGACCACTAAGGGACGAGGAAAGTGGAAGAGATCATTAAGGCATGGAGGAGTGTAAGACACGCAAAAAGGGTGAAAGAGAAGCACAGATGGGCTGGTAGGGGAGACAGAGACACACAGAGGGGCTCAGGAGAGAGACACACAGTCGCTTGTGAGGGAGACACACAGAGGGGCCTGGGGGGAAAAGAGACACACCAAGGAGCTGGGAAGAGTAAGACACAAAGGGTCTTAGGGGAGTAAGGCACGCAAAGGGGTTGGGAGGATGTAGGAGACATACATAGAGGGGGGTAAGAGACGCACAATGGGTTTGTAAGAGATACACTAAAGGGAAATGTAAGACTTGAAACTTAAAGAAAAAATATACAAAAAAAAATTATATTAACAAAATAAATATAATAATAAAAATAAAGAGCTACTCCCCTCTCAGCCTCTATCCTACCCCACAAACCCTCTCTTTCACACTACACACATACACAATGCATCCTTACACACACACAATGCATACCTCACAAACACACACACACACACACACACACACACACAATGCAGCCCTTGCACACATATACAGAAGCACACAATGCACCCCTTACACACACCCCCCCACACACACACACCCACACACTGCGTCTCTTAATGCATGTCTTACACACACTCAATGCAACCCTTACAGGCACACACACTGCATTACATTACATACACAGAAACACACCTTGCATCCCTTACACATACAAACACAGATTCACACAATGAACAGACACACACACCCAGAAACACATAAGGAATTCTTTACACACAAACACACACTACATCCCTTACACAAACTGGTATCCCTATACATTCCATTCCATAGGAACACACACACATTACATCCTGTACAATAACACATAACATATCCCCTACACACATACACTCCACTCCCTGTGCGCAAACTCATAGCTTGTATGCATCAGGCTTATGGGCAGGCCTTGTAGGCATACTCAAGGTCAGGCCCTGGGGGCCCACACTGTAATATGTGTTCGTTGTTTTTGTGAGTACTGCCTCCAGAGAGCCTGTTTTAATACCAGACCAGTGGAGCCAGACTGCAGTCTGAGCCCATCATCAGCCTCTTGTCCTCATCTGGTGGTAAGGAGGCAATCCAGTATATTATTAGTGGCACTAATCCCTATTTACCTCACACACTAAAGGGCCACTATAGTCACCAGAACCATCTACAGCTTGATGTAGTGGTTCTGGTGTCTATAGCCTGTCCCTGCAGATAAAAGACACTGTGTGCAGCACTTGCATTGGCTCATATGGCAAATCATATGGGAGGGGCATTGTGATGGGGGGCGCAAATTTTTGTTTGCCTAGGGCAGCAAAAATCCTTGTTTGTGTATGATTAAGAATTCTGGTCCTGCACTTTATAACATAGGCTCCTATAAAAGTCTTCAGCATTGTACATACGCAATGAGTAAGGAGGTCATTTGTACAATATTTACAATGATTAAAACTATTCACTTATCAAACTCATTTATCTTCAGCTTGGAATTAAAAATGCAATGTCGGCAAACAGTGGGATTCCATAGTCACTGCTTCAACTAGATTAATCAAATCATCCACGCTCTTAGAATAGCAAAGAAAGGTGCTGTACAGGTGGTACCTAGTGCCGACCAGGCTACAAGCTATCTTCCCAAACACACCTGCCTCTTGTTGGCGATGCCAAAATGCAGAGGGAACCACATATCTGGTGACTTTGTTCCTCGTTAGCACCCTTTTGGTAAGAGGTTCAAAAATGAATAAAAGATACCATGGGCTGCACCTTAAACCACACAGCCTTAACGCATCTCCTACTGGAGCTTCCTAATTCGATCCCCAAGAAAAGGCCAAAGCTGATCACTCATATTATTCTCACAGCTTAAAAACTTATAGTGAAGAAATAGAAAATTATCTCGATACCATCCATAAATCAGCTAAAGGCTGACATCGATGTATAGAAAAATTACGAAACGTGAATTACATCCATATTCTCCCCAATAAACTAACCAGGGAAACATGGAGTATCTGGGACGCATGGAGATTGGGTAACCCAAACCAACTGTAAATGATTGTGAAATGGCACATGGAAGGGTCTAGTTGTTGCAATGTGACAAGGTACACAGTAGGATGCCAAATAAGCTAATAATGGATAGTCTTTACTACTGTCTAGTTAGTATTATGGATGATATGTTGTCGATGTTACCTCTGTTAACCCCCCCACCCTCCCCTTCTTCCTTTCTGTACCTGACCCACTTTACTTGGAGAAACATTTAAAATCTTAAAATTGAAAAAAAAAAATGCAATGTCGGTATTATTGTATCTGTTATGGAAGCTTTTCTCTTACCTCTAGTTATTTTGAAGTCAATTTAAAATTTTTAAATAATAAATGTACTGTTGGTGACCTCTAGTGGCTAAAAGTAGATAAAACATATGTTTGAGAATGCTATTTCTTTGCAATTCTTGAGGAAGAAAATGCTCATCAGCTTGTACAGAGAGAGAAGTGTTGTCTCTAAATAACCTCCAGATTTTTATTTTATAGATGGAATTACAAGATATTTGAAGAACAAACAAAAAACTAAACTCAAAGCATCTCTCAAACAATCATGCTCTGTTCTAATATACACTGTAAAATAAACATGCATTTTGTGTGTCTCAAGGTTTTCCCCTTTAGTGACTGATTTGAAAACAAAGCTATCACCTTTTTTCTTCTGCAAGGTTATTTTTCTTATTTACTGCAAGTTCCTATAATGCATTGCGGGGTCTTGCTTAAAAGTCTTATTTCGGAATATTGTATGTTCAGCTTCATAATAATTTTATTTATGAAGTACCCACATATGCCAGGATCACAATGCAGAGTCAGTATGCAATTGATAATATTTTCTGGACTTCGGTCTGAACTGCATGCGTGAAGCATTATCACAATGCAAGTGTCACAACCTGTATTTGCTGGTAATCTTGCTAAAGTTTGAAATTGTTATTGACTTAAAACTAGATCTAAATAAAGGAATAGTCCTAGGATTACGCAGAGAAGCAAGCGTCATTTCAGGGCAATTTCCAAATTTATTTCCAGTATATCTAAAGTCGAGTCCCACCACAAGCTGTCATGTTTTTGTAGATGGTGTGTGGGAAGCTTTCTTTTCTCGTACTCCTACTTCAAGATTTGGCTAGCCCTCACACTATGGTGGAAATGAGCAGCAGCTTTCCTGCAATTCTCAAGTATGGTTTGCATCTTTTGTTTTGGCTTACATAATTGCAACCTTGACAACTGCCAGCAAACCTCAATGACTGAAGCAATATTGTAAAGAGGAGGGGGCCAAAATCCCTCCACAATTATGTGAGAGACTGATAAAGTCACAAAGAAAACAATTACTTCAAGTTAATTCTCCTAAAGGTGGATTTACAAAGCTATTGAATCATATTGTGTACTTAGTTTTTCACACATGTCTTCTACATACTGGCTTTATTTTTGTTTTAAAAATCATGACACGGTGTAATATATCATGTTTTGTTGGTCATCCGAGGTTGTATTTACCTAATTTCAAGACCTGCTAAGTAACATTTGATTGTTGTTATATCCTGATATGTAAAACCATAGAAAGCAAAGAGGGTCTACTTTCTTTTTTCCATGACTGTATATATGTATGTATGTATTACATAATTAGGTGATTTTATTAATTATATATTGAGGGACCAGTTTGAGAACCCAGGCAGAAAGTCCAGAGAATTATTTGCAAGCCATATATTTGACTCTGTAATTTTTCAAAACCCCATAAAACCTGTATATGGGTGGTACTCTTGTACTGGAGAGACATGACTGGACACACCACATTTTGAATATCCTGGTTTCTCTATGTCTGCATATGTCTCTACAGTATGTCATGATGGGGATAGTTTTCATTCCGGGCTGCCATATTGTCTCAAAGACAACATAGGCCCAGCAAACAAATCTGGCAATTTTAACGTGTAAAAACTGAAACAAGCAAACTTTCTATTTGACCATGTAACTTTCCAAAACACCATAAAACCTGCATGTTGGGGGGCATTGTTGTACACTTGGGACATCACAGCATACAAATATGTGTGTTTTATTATGATTCACAGTAAAAATGCCATGCAGAGTTTGGAAAATAAAATTTCTTAATTTCTCACACTTCTTTAGATTTTATTCATATCGAATTTTGTGTTCCATATATAAATATTTGATTTGAAATGATTTCTCCTGAACAAAATGATATATAATAAATGTGGATGTGCTTAATATGAAAGAGGTAAATCATGGTTGAACAGACATATAGCTCAAATTCCAGATTTGTTTTGGTCAAAACTTGTACATTTGCCTCTGTTCTTAAAGGGTTACAAAAATCAAACAAACTGTATATTGCAAAAATAGTTTCACACAGGGCCGGCCTTAGGGGTGTGCGAGCTGTGCGACCGCACAGGGCGCCATGGAACAGGGGGCGCCCTGTGGCCGACACAGCTCACTCATGGCCGGAGTGCAGGGGAGCTAAAAGAGGTACCTGGCTGGAGGATTAATTGTTCTCCACCCGGGTCTATTTAAAAAAAAAAAAATCGCGGCAGAGGGGGCGGGGTTTACCGAGCGGCGGAGGCGGGGCTTATCGAGAGGCGGAGACGGGGCTAATACCTCCCGAAGCCCCTGCTGTACAGGAAGAGGGAAAGATGCTTCCCCATCAGCCAACTGCATCCACTGGAAAGAGGTAAGTGTGTGTGTGTGACTGTTTGCCTGTTTGTGTGACTGTCTGTCTGTGTGTGTGACTGTCTGTGTGTGACTGCCTGCCTGTGTGTGTGTGACTGTCTGTGTGTGTGTGACTGTCTGTGTGACTGCCTGTCCTTGTGTGTGTGTGTGTGTGTGACTGTCTGTCTCTGTGTGTGTGTGTGACTGTCTCTGTGTGTGACTGCTGTGTGTGACTGTCTGTGTGTGTGACTGTCTGTCTGTGTGACTGCCCATGTATGTGACTGCCTGTGTGTGTGACTGTCTGTCTGTGTGACTGTCTGTCTGTGTGACTGCCCGTGTGTGTGACTGCCTGTGTGTGTGAGACTGTCTGTCTGTGTGACTGTCTGTGTGTGTGACTGTCTGTCTGTGTGACTGCCTGCCTGCCTGTGTCTGTCTGTAACTATCTGTCTGTGTGTGACTGCCTGCCTGTGTGTGTGACTTTCTATCTGTGTGACTGCCTGCCTGTGTGTGTATAACTGTCTATGTGTGTGTTACTGTGTGTCTGTCTGTGTGTGTGACTGCCTATGTGACTGTCTGTCTGTGTGTGTCGCTGTAGCTGTGCCATTGTTTGTGCCTGTGCCTGTATGTGTGACTGCCTTTAACTGAGTGTGTGTGTACATGCCTGTAACCGAGTTTAAATTTCCCCCACCCCTTCCTGTCAAGGCCGCACTTTGACTGACAGACGCTCACTCACTGACAGACGCACACTCACTGACGACACATACACACTCACTGACGACACATACACACTCACTGACTGACACATACACACTCACTGACTGACACATATACACTCACTGACCAACACACACATTCACTCACAGACACACACACATTCACTTACAGACACACACAATTACACACTTACAGACACACACACACACACACACATTCACTTCAAAATAAACACTCACAGACACACACACAGACATTTCCACTAACACTCACAAACTAATATTTTTTACATTTATTTTAAATCCACCCAGCCTCCCTGGGAAAGCTGGAGTGGATTTCTTACCAGCAGTCCAGTGTGGCTGCTGGGCAGGCAGGCAGGGGGCGCACAGGCTGAGTAAGCAGCGCTTAGTGATGCCGGGAGCCGGACTGACGTCATATTCTGGCTCCCGGCTTCATTAAGCGGCGCAGAGGAAGCTGAGCAGGAAGAGCTCAGGTGAGTATGCTCCTTCGCTGCCCGCTGCCAGCCTTGGGGGGGCTCAAAAGTGGCCAGCCGGTCAGCTCTTGAGCCCCCAGGATGCGAGGCAAGCAAGGGATCTGCCTGGGGGTTTGGAGGGATGCTTTTTTTTGCCGCCCCCTGCAAAGTGGCGCCCAAGGCAGATGCCTTGTTTGCCTCGTGATACACACGTCCCCGGTGCCTGTGTGTGTTACTGTATTCAGGCAACTTGGTGGGAGGTGGCGCCGTGAAGACTTTTTGCACAGGGCGCCTAATTGCCTAAGGCCGGCCCTGGTTTCACACCAGGATTTATGAGAAAATGCCTACCAACCCAAGTGGCAATGTCCTATCTTCCACTAAAAGTTTGCTCCTGGCAGTACTAGCTGCTTGATACAGCTTACTGCTGTTTTGCCAAAGCAGATGAGGATCTGTCTCAACATCCTATACTTGATTGATGCACTCTATCCCAGCAAAAGGTATATCCCTAGATGTTTTAAACCTACAGCTAACATGATGTCATTCTAAAAACATTCCAAAGGTATGCAAAGCATCAAGAGAGTTGTAGTTCTATAACATCTGGGGATCTACCTTTTGTGCACCCCTGCTCTACACTATCCTCACTGCCTGGGATAGTATTTATGGAGCTCTTTCAAAATCAGCAATGTACACACTAGGGCTCTCCGCTGTCCCATTTCCTGCTTGGGTTTTTTCTAAAGCCATTCTTTGAAGAGGTCAGAATAGATGGTGGTACATTTTGAGAAGAACATAAAGTAGCTGCATACAGATATGATGTTATGCTTATGGGTGGGAACATAAATAGTACATAAATTCTAAAAAAAACAAAAAATAAAAGTGTAGGTACACTGGAAACAGAGTTGGGTTTATTAGCTAATAAAGACCAGGAAAAAGCTGAAATTTTACTTAACTATTTTTCTTCAGCATATATTAATGAGGATCCTCTGGCAAGAGATATGCAAATGATTGCTGCAAAAAACTTGCAAATAACTTGTGATTGGACTCGAGACAAGGTGCTACAGCTATTAACGAAAATTAATGTAAATAAAGCTCCGGGGCCTGACGGTATTCACCCACGAGTACTTAAGGAGCTATGTGGGGAAATAAGTGAACCTCTGTATTTAATTTTTCAAGATTCTTTTGTTTCAGGTGTTGTACCGGAGGATTGGAGGAAGGCAGATGTTGTTCCTATATTTAAAAAGGGTTCAAAATCCTTGCCTGGAAATTATAGACCTGTGAGCTTAACTTCTATAACTGGGAAAATATTTGAAGGGCTATTAAGGGATAATATTCAGGAATTCATTGGGAAGAACTTTGTTATTAGCAATAATCAGCATGGTTTTATGAAACATAGGTCATGTCAAACTAGCCTAATTGCATTCTACGAAGAAGTAAGTAGAAGTATAGATCAGGGTGTTGCAGTGGATGTGATCTACTTGGATTTTGCCAAGGCATTTGATACGGTTCCTCACAATAGGTTAGTCTTCAAACTAAAATAAATTGGTCTAGATGAATATTCTTGTTCTTGGGTAGAACATTGGCTTAAGGATAGAGTACAACGAGTTGTAATTAATGGTAAATTTTCAGGCTGGACAAAAGTGGTAAGTGGTGTCCCTCAGGATTCTGTTTTGGGACCACTTCTATTTAACATATTTATAAATGATCTTAAAATAGGCATTGAAAGCCATGTATCAGTGTTTGCAGATGACACAAAACTTTGAAAAGTAATAAAATGTGAGCAGGATATTGCTTTGCTGCAGAGGGATTTGGATAGAGTGGGGGACTGGGCACTAAAATGGCAGATGAAATTTAACGTAGAGAAATGCAAAGTTATGCACTTCGGAGTTAAGAATGCACAAGCAATTTACACACTAAATGGTAGTGAATTAGGGATAACCACACACGAGAAGGATTTGGGAATTGTTATAGACAACAAATTAGGCAGCAATATCCAATGTCAATCTGCAGTTGCTAAGGCCAGTAAGGTTTTGTCATGTATAAATAGGGGCATAAATTCTCGGGATGAAAATATAATTTTGCCTCTTTATAAATCGCTGGTAAGACCACATCTTGAATATGCTGTGCAATTTTGGGCGCTTGTTCTAAAGAAAGATATCATGGCACTAGAAAAAGTCCAGAGATGAGCTACAAAATTGATAAAAGGAATGGAGCATTTTAGTTATGAAGAAAGGTTAAAAAAATTTAATCTGTTTAGTTTGGAAAAACGGCGCCTGAGAGGGGATATGATAACTTTATACAAATATATTCGGGGCCAGTACAAACCTTAAACTGGAAATCTATTCATAAACAGGGCTATACATAGGACACAAGGTCACACATTTAGGCTGGAAGAAAGGAGATTTCATCTAAGACAAAGAAAAGTTGTTGTTTTTTTACAGTAAGAGCAATAAGGATATGGAATTCTCTGCCTAAAGAGGTGGTTTTGTCAGAGTCATTACAGATGTTTAAACAAACTGCAACTGGATAAATATTTACAAAAACATAACATACAGGGATATCATTTCTAATTAGTGGGGTAATAGCTGCTTGATCCAAGGAAACATCTGACTGCTATTTTGGGGTCAAGAAGGAATTTTTTCCTAGTTTGTGGCAAAATTGGAAGCACTTCAGACTAGGTTTTTTGCCTTCTTTTGGATCAACCGCAAAAACATATGTGAGGAAGGCTGAACTTGATGAACGCAAGTCTCTTTTCAGCTATGTAACTATGTAACTATGTAACCCACAAATTTCATTGACAAATAATATGAAAGCTTTTTGTGAATATGGTTTACTGTCCAACCTTAAATTAAATGCTGATTAGTCCAAAATCTTAAACATAACCTTTACTAAGTCCCAGTCTACTCTTATACGGGGACAATTCCCCTTCGCCTGATATAGTTTCCAAATTAAATATTCAGACATTTGGATGGTATTTTTCTCTTTTCTCGAAGGACATAAAGTTGCTGCATACACAGATGATAAGTTTATGACTGGGACCCCACATATTTCATTGACAAATATTCTAAAAGTTTTTCGTGAATATGGTTTCCTGTCCAACTTTGAATTAAATACTGATAAGTCTAAAATCTTGATTATTACCCATTCTACTGTTCTTATACGGGGGCAGTTCTCTTTTGCCTGATATAGATTCAAAATGATATTTAGGTATTTATTTTTTGCAGGCTACACAACTAGTTGTAATGTGGTGTCTATGGTTGCTCTATATTATTGCTCTCAAATAACTCCGTAACACTGAAATAATTGTGCAGCAATGGGTGGATACGGTTTTATAAGAGCCATTTAACCCCTTAAGGACCAAACTTCTGGAATAAAAGGGAATCATGACATGTCACACATGTCATGTGTCCTTAAGGGGTTAAAGTTACTATGTTGTAATTTTGGCCTTAAATTTTAAATTTACTTTCTATTCATTTTGAATTCCTGCTTATTCTCAATTAGTGAATACTCCTTTATATATAGAAACATTGCATAAATCAGCTCAAGTATCTGCAGGTTTAGATTAATTATATCATCATTATTACAAAAAGAAAAAACACTGTTATCTGCTTTCAACTTCTAAGTTAACAGCTTGAAAAAAAGTGGACACCTGTTTCTTCTTGCCTATGGATCATATTTTTCGATTTTTTGATTCTGTCCAAGTCAAATGTATCCAGCTCCCAATTATTCAGTTCCATTGTGCATAAAAACTGTAAATCAGAAATTACACAACTCAGTTTTGCCACCAAGACTGAATCTGGTGTAAACAAATTCTCTGTACTGAAGTTTAAGTATGTGAGTTTAGTTAGATTTTGTAGTACGTCCATTAAGGCAATCCATCCGTCACTCGTTGCACGGTTATTCGACAAGTCCAGAAATTCAAGCTTTTTAGATTCATTCCTAAAATGGGTAGCTGCAAACAAGAGACAGTGTGATATTGTAAATGATCTACTGAATATACTGCAGTTTATCAAATGTCAATGAGGTTTCTCTTATACATTTTCACATAATCAGAAATTCACCTACAAAACTGACTAAATAATTAAAATAACATAACAAAGTAGTAATGTTTCATATTAAAATAAATAAATAAAACAGGTCCCGACATGAGCAGTACTTGTGTTAAAGGACCACTATAGTGCCAGGAAAACATACTCGTTTTCCTGGCACTATAGTGCCCTGAGGGTGCCCCCACCCTCAGGGTCCCCCTCCCGCCCGGCTCTGGAAAGGGAAAAGGGGTTAAAACTTACCTTTTTCCAGCGCTGGGCGGAGAGCTCTCCTCCTCCGATCCTCCTCTTCTCCTCCCCGTCGGCTGAATGCGCACGCGCGGCAAGAGCTGCGCGCGCATTCAGCCGGTCACATAGGAAAGCATTCATAATGCTTTCCTATGGACGCTGGCGTGCTCTCACTGTGAAAATCACAGTGAGAAGCACGCAAGCGCCTCTAGTGGCCGTCAATGAGACAGCCACTAGAGGATTAGGGGGAAGGCTTAACCCATTCATAAACATAGCAGTTTCTCTGAAACTGCTATGTTTATGAAAAAATGGGTTATCCCTAGCTGGACCTGGCACCCAGACCACTTCATTAAGCTGAAGTGGTCTGGGTGCCTAGAGTGGTCCTTTAAATTGGGCTTGGCACAATAAAAAGTTCTACAATGTTACACCAGATACCTATAAGCCTGTTGAAATATAGCTTAGAAGATGAGGCAAAACAATTTTATGAGATAACAGTCAGAAAATACAAGGATGTGAACAGCCTTCTCTTCTGTTACTTATTACCCTGGTATCTATCAACACAAGACTGTACAGTTTATAGTCTACCTATACAAAGGGAAACCACTTTAGAATTTGACCCTAATCATATGTAAATACACTAAACAGGGTATAAGAAGACCCAGAAAAAGGACAGAAACCTGAGGGATGCCATTGCCTTAGGTTACCAACATTTGCAACTGCTACAACATGATCACACCCCCTCCTTCTTATTGACTGTAAAATATTACTCATTAACAGTCAACTTAAAATTGTTGCGTATGAGTAAGCTAATCAGAAGCAAGAGTATTGTAAGAAAAAATAAGTAGTTCAAATAAATAACTTTTATTTATTATATTCTTTAGGGTTCTGTGGCAATAAATGTTATTCGTTGGAATAGGTTTTGAATTACATATATTAAATTGCACATTGGATGTGAAACCACTTTAAAATTGGTAGATAAGATATATATATATATATATATATATATATATATATATATATATATATATATATATATATATATCATACAAAATACACAATCCAGCGCACTCGCTTATTTACTAAACAATGATTTCAAATCTCACAGATTGTAATAGTTTTATTTAAAAACACCTCACCTAGGCAAAAAATAATGGGGGTTTTGTTACATTATATGAACATGTATTGCATAATCCTTCCACAATGTTAATGTACCTCATTCAGGTGAGTGCAGCCCTCTTGGTTTCATCTTTATATATTTATTTATATATATTTTGTCACTCATTTGATTGGTAAGTGTTTTATTGCTTTATGTATATAATGTCACATTACTGTAAACTCTGTGATTTTGAAAAAAAACCTTAGGGGTCAAAACGTCGATTGTATTACAGATGTAAACTTTTTTGCTATTTATTCACGATTTACTTTAACAAGACCTGAGAGTGCACTCCTGATATTATCGAGTGCCCCCTCCCTCAAATTAATACACTGCCCTTCCTCCCTCAAATTAATACAGTGCCCCTTCCTTCATAATAATACACTGTCCTCCCTCCCTCAAATTAATAGTGTCCCCTCCCTCAAATTAAGTGTGCCCCCACCCTCCCACAAATTAATACAGTTCCCCTCCCTCAAATTAATAGAGTGCTCCCTCCCTCAAATATAGAGTGCCCCATCCCTCACCCAAATTAATACAGTGCCCCCTCTCTTCCTCAAATTAATACAGTGCCCCCCTCCCCCAAGCCCCTCTTCTCCTAACTTACAATCTGCTGTCTGTCCTTCAGTTCCAACTCCAGCCCAGACCCTCCTCTGAAACTGCGAGCAGGAGGGAAGGGGGAGTGGCTGCTCTGGTCTGCTCAGCAGACACACAGCCACTCTGCCCTCTTGGGGCTGGGAGACCAAGAATCAGGAAATATTTTTTCTGTCTTACTGGTCGCAGTCACAGCTGAAAGCAGCCCCAGGGCAGACAGGCCGCAAATATGTTCACTGTGGGCCGCATGCTTGTCATGCTTGCCATACAGTGTTTTAAAAAACCTCCAACACTAAAGAAGAAAGGGTGCATTAATTGCTCTGGCTGCTTTACATGCAGCCACATGATCAGCAGCTCTACATTTGGACATCCCCACAGTGGGAAACATATCCCTATAAAACATTTTATATCATGTACCAGTGATCATGTGATCTATATGATCACTTGTCCCTGCGGACTGTCCTATGTAGGGAAGACAGACCTGACCCTTAGAGACCGAATTCGAGGACATCGGTCAGGGATAATGACAGACTTCCGTGACCTAAGGACTGATAAACCAGTGGCTAAACACTTTCTTGCAACCGAACATTGTTTGCCCACACTAATTATTATAGCAATTGATCATGTCCCTCATGGGGGTGATAGATCTAAATTTATTTTACAGCGTGAGGCATTTTGGATCCATCAATTGGATACAGTGGCCCCCCAGGGACTGGACTTAATGAAAATATAGTATACTCAATGTTTCTCTAATGTGTCTTAGTTTATGTTGTTTTCCTCCCGCAAGATAGGATGATATTATATGGCTGAATTATTATTATAGTTTTGTCTTGTTTATAATTGTCATCATATATAAGATAAGATGGTATGCCCCGGATTGAGATTATTTTTTATAGTTTTTTATTTTTGCCTCTTCATCTATACTTATTAGTCATGGGTACAGTTATATACATATTATAATTTTATTTAGTTTATATTGAACAAGATATTTGAATTCAAATGATGTCCCAGAGTGGGGGCATTTATCTTCTGCACACACTATATAAGGTTAATATTCATTTGTATAGTTACATAATTCTTAAAATCATGTTTCATATATGTATACTTTATGGATTATACTGTATGATCCCGTTTTGGGATACAGGTATATATGATATATAATACCCTTATGTATTACTGACAGTTTAAACCACTTTTGTGTGCTAAATTTTTTTCACTTCACTCATATATTCATCACTGATTTCACATACACGTTTTGTATTTCTTCACTCTCACTCCTTTATTCATCACCTTTGGCATGCTTACTGTCAGATCTTTTCTATTCTTACATTGGATATTTTTATATATCCAATGAATATATATATATATACACTGAACAAAATTATAAATGCAACACTTTTGTTTTTGCCCCCATTTTTTATGAGCTGAATTTAAATATCTAAGACTTTTTCTATGTACACAAAAGGCCTATTTCTAAAATATTGTTCACAAATCTGTCTAAATCTGTGTTAGTGAGCACTTCTCCTTCTGTCAAAATAATCCATCCACCTCGCAGGTGTGGCATATCAAGATGCTGATTAGATAGCATGATTATTGCACTGGTGTGCTTTAGACTGGCCACAATAAAAGGCCATTCTAAAATGCAGGGCAACACATCTCCTTTGCATAGAGTTGATCAGGTTGTTGATTGTGTTGTTGTTGGTCCACTCCTCTTCAATGGCTGTACGAAGTTGCTGGATATTGGCAGGACCTGGAACACACTGTACACTGTCGTATACGCCGATTGATAGCATCCCAAAACATGCTCAATGGGTGACATGTCCGGTGAGTATGCTGGCCATGCAAGAACTGGGATGTTTTCAGCTTTCAGGAATTGTGTACATATCCTTACATGGGGCCGTGCATTATCATGCTGCAACATGAGGTGATGGTCGTGGATGAATGGCATAAAAAAGGGCCTCAGGATCTCGTCACGGTATCTCTGTGCATTCAAAATGCCATCAATAAAATGCACCTGTGTTCGTTGTCCATAACATATGCCTTCCCATACCATAACCCCACTGCCACCATGGGCCACTTGATCCACAACGTTGACATCAGCAAACCGCTCACCCACATGACGCCATACACGCTGTCTGCCATCTGCCCCGTACAGTGAAAACCGGGATTTATCTGTGAAGAGAACACCTCTTCAAAGTGCCAGAATCCATCGAATGTGGACATTTGCCCACTCAAGTTGGTTACGACGAAGATCTGCAGTCAGGTCGAGACCCTGATAAGGATGACGAGCATGCAGATGAGCTTCCCTGAGACGGTTTCTGACAGTTTTTCTGCAGAAATTATTTGGATTATGCAAACCGATTGTTGCAGCAGCTGTCCGGGTGGCTGGTGTGGCAGTGTGAGGGAACACTACTATATTAGCCTCAGAATGGCACTTTCAGTGTTCTCTGACTAGAGGGGGTTAAAAATCAGGTTGCTCTAGTACATCAATTAAGGAGCTACATAAACCCTATGCAGAGGGAAATCAGTCTCTCCTGTGAAGAGCTGGGGCGGAGACAGAGAGACTGTGAGTCAAAAAGACTGCTGAAACTGTATGGGAACAAAAAGGTATTTTGCAAGCCTTTATTTTTATTTGTTAAACTACAGGGTTCATCTTAGCTGCCCAGTAGCATAGAAAGAGTAAGTTAGTTAGTCTCCAGTGTGGAGTAGGAGTTGATTTTGGTTTTCATGTTTTGCTGTGGCTCAGCCTGCTTGCTAAATAAAGCTTTCCTCATATTGGAAGAAAGAACTGTTTCTGTTGTTTATGACCCAAGACCCGGCCAGCCTGCTACACTGGTCTCAGACGATCTTGGAGGTCCTGGGCTGGTGTGGTTATATGTGGTCTGCAGTTGTGAGGCTGGTTGGATCTACTGCCAAATTCTCTGAAACACCTTTGGCAACAGCTTATGGTAGAGAAATGAACATTCAATTCACGGGCAACAGCTCTGGTGGACATTCCTGCAGTCAGCATGCCACTTGCACGCTCTCTCAAAACCTGTGACATCTGTGGCATTGTGCTGTGTGATAAAACTGCACATTTCAGAGTGGCCTTTTATTGTGGCCAGCCTAAGGCACACCTTTGCAATAATCAGGGGCGGGCTGGGCCGGGGGGCAGGGAGGCAATTGCCCCCCAGGCCGCCCTAAATTCTTTTAAGACCGGTCGCTGCAGGGCCGGCCCTTTAAATGCTGCAGCCACCTGAGCGCTCTGTTAAGAGCCTCAGGCGGCTGCAGTTGCTTCTCTCCTCCCCTCCCCTTCCCTGTAGTGTGGCTGAGCTCCTCAACGGTCCGTGATGCATGGCCAGAGTGATAGGAAGGTGCACACTGAGTGTGCTCTTCCGGTCAGTCCGGCCGGGTACAGGAAACAGAAACTCCTTTACTGCCTGTAACCGGCTGGACTGACAGGAAGTGCACACTGAGTGTGCACCTTCCTATCACTCCGGCGGGGCACCGCGGACTGGAAAGGAGCTTGGCCACACTACAGAGAAGGGAAGGTGAGAGCAGGGGTAAGAGGATGGAGGGGATGGGGGGTAAGAAGAGGAAGAGGGGGGAGTAAGAAGAAGGAGGGGGAGCAAGAAGAGGGGAGGGGGGAGCAAGAAGAGGGGGAGGGGGGAGTATAAGGGGGAGTAAGAAGAGGGGAGGGGGATAAGAAGAAGAAGGGGGAGTAAGAAGAAAGGGGGAATAAGAAGAAGGGGGGTAAGAAGAAGAGGGGAAGAAGAAGAAGAAAGAAGAAGAAGGGAGTAAGAAGAAGAGGGGGTAAGAAGGAGAGGGGGGTAAGAAGGAGGGGAGAAAGAAGAAGGGGAGCAAGAAGGAGGGAGATAAGAAAAGAGGGGCAAGAAGAAGGGGGAGGAAGAAGGGGTAAGAAAAGAGTGGGGGAGTAAGAAGAAGAAGAAGAAGAGGGGTAAGAAGAAGAGGGGGGGAGTAAGAAGAAGAGGGGGGGAGAGGAAAAGAAGTAAGAAGAAGAAGAAGAAGGAGGATGCAAGAAGGGGAGCAAGAAGAAGAAGAGGGGTAAGAAGAAGTAGGAGGGGGTAAGAAGTAGAAGAAGGGGGAGTAAGAAGAAGAAGGGGGTAAGAAGAAGGGGGAGCAATAAGAAGAAGGGGGAGTAAGACGAAGAAGGGGATAAGAAGAACAGGTGGGGGAGTAAGAAGAACAGGTGGGGGAGTAAGAAGAACAAGGGGGAAGTAAGAAGAACAAAGAGAGGAGGGAGGTAAGAAGAACACAAGGGGGGTGAGGAGAACACAGGGAGGGTGGAGGGGGGGTGAGGAGAACACAGGGAGGGTGGAGGGGGGATGAGAAGAGCACAGGGAGGGTGGGTGAGTGTGAGAAGAGACCGCTAGGGGAGGGTGGGGGAGAGGAGAGACCACTAAGGGTCAGGGGAGAGCTCTAAGGGACAGAAGGGACAGCTCTATAGGACAGGGGGCAAGACTGGGAGTTCTTTCACACTACGCGCACACACACACACACACACACACACAATGTATCCCTATACATACACAGAAACACACAATGGATCCCTACACACACAGAAACACACAAACTGCTTCTCTTACATACACACAGAAACACAACGCATCTCTTACATTCAATGCACACACATACAGACACACACCTTGCATCCCTTATGCATACAAACATAGATTCACACAATGCATCCCTTACACACAACTAGAAACACATAATACATCCCTTATACACAAATACACACTGCTTCCACTACACACAAACACACTGCATCACCTACACAAACTGGTATCACTATACACTTCATACCATAAGCACACATATTAGATCCTCTACAATAACACATAACACATCCCCTACACACTCAACTCCCTGTGAGCGAACTCATGGGTGGATGGAACATATAAGTGGACTTATGAGTGGGCCTTATGGGCATACTCACCATCAGGCCCCAGACCAAAAAAATGGAGCAGCTTCCAATTCTCCCAGAACATTGAATTTTGTGACCACAGTTGCAAACAGCCTCCAGATAGCCTGTTCTACACCAGACCAGTGGAGCCAAACTGCAGCCCATCATCCTCATCTGGTTGTAAGTAGGCAACCTAGTATATTATTAGTGACACTAATCTATAATTTACCTCACATTAAAGGGACACTATAGCTTAATGAAGTGGTTCTGGTGTCTATAGCCGGTCCCTGCAGGCTTTTTAATGTAAACACACACTGTGTGCAGCACTGACGTTAGTTCATATGGCAGATCATATGGTGGGGCATTGTGATGTCACATGGGGGGCGGCAAATTTTTCTTTTGTCTAGGGCGGCAAAAATCCTTGCACCGGCTCTGATCCTGGGCAGGTGCACCAGTCTACTGGTGACCCACAGGAGGGGAGTGGACTGATTGCACTGCACTCTCCTCCTGCCCAGACCCGTCTTTACCGCATTGCAAGTGCCCTCTGCCCCTAATTTACAGTGGCTCACACTCACAACGAGCAGTGCCTGGAGCCCTTTGCAGAGACGGGAACAAAGAGGTCCTGTGGCAGCTGGCCGTCCTGCAAGCATTACATTAAACAGCTGTTCCCCATGCAGCCACAGGTGGCGCTGTGCTGGGAGAATGCGATTACTCTTCACTTCCTCCCAGCCTACAGAGCAGCGCATGGGAGAGAGAGAGGAGGAGGCATGATTTAATCTTACAACAAATCCACTAAGCAAATCTTTATAAATTTGGGGGATCAGCTCTGTTTCCACAGTTTATTGGTGTTTACTCTGATGTCTGTATTAATATTGAGGGATTTCTAAGTAGTAACATCAGTGTGTGTCAGCAGGGCCAGCCGTTGGGGTGTGCACGCTGTGCGGTCACGCAGGGTGCCATGACAACAGAGGAGTCCGGCGGCCAACACAGCTCACAAGTTGGGTACACCAGCATATTCAATTTAAACGATTCGCTGGTGGTCCACTGGTGCGCACCAGCAGGAGGTGCAGTCAGATCATATCCTCTCCCTCGTGGTTCCGGCGCTCAGTTAGTGAGTCGGAGCACAGGCTCAGAGATTCTCAGCCTGCGCTCTGATAACATTGAAAGTCAGAGCAGTGAAGGAGCAGGTATGGCAAAGAGCTACTGATTAGCATAACATCAATATCTGTTATAAAACCAGGAAAAGGTGGGCATGGGTGGTGAACTGATTTGGTGGTGCAATGGGCCACTTGACTGGTTTTGCCCCCCAGGCCTAAGGCTGCCAGCCCTCCCTTGGCAATAATCATGCTGTCTAATCAGCATCTTGATATGCCACACCTGTGAGGTGGATGGATTATCTCGGCAAATAAGAAGTGCTCACTAACACAGATTTAGACTGATTTGTGAACAATATTTGAGAGAAATAGGCCTTTTGTGTACATAAAAAAAGTCTTAGATCTTTGAGTTTAGCTCATTAAAAATCAAAAACAAAAGTGTTGTGCTTATAATTTTGTTCAGTGTATACATACACATTTTAAATGGGCTTACCTAATTTTATCATGTCAGTGTCTGCCAGGTTCCATCTTTTAATTGCAAGTTTTGACAAACCCGTTGCCTTCCGAAGTTGAAACAGTAATGCATCTAGGCAAAGTTTCACATCACTACCTCCAGGCAGCAAAAGTGTTTTCAGTGTGGGTAGATAGATCAAAGCTTTCACTGTAATCAAACATAAATTATTATTTCTTTAGTATATATACCTTATATTGAATCTGAAACGTACAAAAATGTTTTTAGAGGCCTACCAAGTTCTTCCATTGACTGACTTTCATCCTCTTCTAAATAGTTTTCAGAGAAATCAAGCACGGCAATTTTAGGCAATGATTTCAAATTCTGAGCTATAAAAATAATAAAAATTGTGGGAATATGAATTTATGATTAGAAACATGCATCACATGTGAGCTTAAATGCATTGAATTTATTTGTAACGGTGTGGAATATTACAGATTGGAAAAAATGCATTTGATTTCTTTATAAAAAGGGGATAAGAGACGCTCACCAGACAAATGCTTAAAGGAACACTAAAGTCACCAAAACAACTTTAGCTTAACCCCTTCAGACCGGAGGGCGTACAATTACGTCCTATTTTAAGCGGCTCTAAACGCCGGCGATCGCGGTGGGGGGAAATCCCAGGGAGCCCCCCGCGGCAGATCCTCCTCCGATGCCCCCCGGCCATGTGACAGTGAGGTCCTTGCGAGGACCTCACAATCACATGGCCGGGATAGCTGGCTTCTGTATTGTCAGCAGGGGGGCTGCCTGTAAATACGGGTGGTCCCCCCGCTGGCTAGAAATAAAATTAAAATAAAATTTATAAGTGTAAAAAAAAAAAAATATATACTTAGATCATATACATATATATATATATATATTATATATATATATATGATCTAAGTATATATATATATATATACACCTATACATACACACACGTACACTGTCTAGGTGTATTTTACTATTAATATATATATAATTATATATATTAATATCAAATTACACGTAGACTGATACTGATTAAATATATATATATAATTATTGTTATATATATATTTATATATAATATAAAAAAATTTAATATGTAAATACGTTAAAAAATAAAATTAAAAAAATAATTTAAAATTATATAGATGTGTGTTATTTCGTTCTAACTGTATTGTGATATTAATATATATATATATATATATATATATATATTTATATCAAAATACACGTAGAACGAAATAATATATCTACATACATAAATATATACGTATATATCACTATATATAAATAAAAATATTTAAAAAAATTATTTATATATACACATATAGATTCACATACATACATATATTAATTCTACATATATATTTATGTAATATTTTTACATAATTAGGTATCTTAATTAATTACAATTAGCGGGACCTGCCTGACAACCCATGCCAAAGTAAAGGGAATTTAATTTGCTAGCACTATATTTAACCCTATAACTTTCCAAGACACCATAAAACCTGTACATGGGGGGTACTGTTCTACTCGGGAGACTTCGCTGAACACAAATATTAGTGTTTCAAAACAGTAAAATGTATTACAACGATGATATCGCCAGTAAAAGTGAAGTTTTTTGCATTTTTCATGCACAAACAGCACTTACACGGACGATATTATTGCTGTGATACTTTTTACTGTTTTGAAACACAAATATTTGTGTTCAGCGAAGTCTCCCGAGTACAACAGTACCCCTCATGTACAGGTTTTATGGTGTTTTCAAAAGTTACAGCGTCAAATATAAGGCTTGCGTTTCATTTTTTTCACATTAAAATTCACCAGATTGGTTACGTTGCCTTTGAGACCCTATGGTAGCCCAAGAATGAAAATTACCCCTATGATGGCATACCATTTGCAATAGTAGACAACCCAAGGTATTGCAAACGGGTATGTCCAGTCTTTTTAGTAGCCACTTAGTCACAAACACTGGCCAAAATTGGCATTTTTTGCATTTTTCACACAAACAAATACTAACGCTAACTTTGGCCAGTGTTTGTGACCAAATGGCTACTAAAAAAGACTGGACATACCCCATTTGCAATACCTTGGGTTGTCTACTATTGCAAATGGTATGCCATTATGGGTGTAAATTTCATTCCTGGGCTACTATAAAGTCCCAAAGGCAACGTAACCAATCTGGCAAATTTCAATTTCAAATGTAACATGCTATATTTGACCCTGTAACTTCCCAAAATGCCATAAAACCTGTACATAGGGGGTACTGTTTTACACGTGAGACTTTGCTGAATACAAATATGTGTATTTTATTGCAGTAAAAGCAAACAGTATTATGACATTGACAGTTAAAATGTCATGTAGAACTAAAAAAATCAAATAAAATCTTATTTTCTCACATTTTTTTCATATTAAATTATGTTTCATAGCTAAATATTTGATATTAAATGAAAGCCCTGTTTCCCCTGAATAAAATGATATATAATAAGGGTGGGTGCATTTAATATGAAAGAGGTGAATTACGGTTGGACAGACATGTAGCGCAAATGCCAGGTTTTGTTTACATTTTGTTTCGTTCACAACGTGTACATTTGGCTCAGTCCTTAAGGGGTTAATAAGGCAGCTTTGGTGTATAAATCATGCCCCTGACGTTTTACTGCTAAATGCTCTGCCATTTACAAGTTAAATCAGTTTGTTTATGTAGCCCTAGTCACACCTCCCTGCATGTGATTTGCAAAGCCTTCTTAAACACTTCCTGTAAAGAGTCATCTAATGTTTACACTTCCTTTATTGCAAATTCGGTTTAATGTAGAATTTCTTATCTCCTGCCCTGTTAATAGCTTGCTAGACCCTGCAGGATCCTCCTGTATGTAATTAAAGTTCCAAAATGCATAGCAGGAGCTAAATAATTTTAAAGTAAGTTGTATTTGATGGTAAAAATTTAAAATAAAATTCATGCCGACTTTGTCAGTCACAGGAAGGAGAGGTGTGGCTATGGTTGCATAAACAGAAACAAAAGCAATTTAACTTCAAAATGGCAGAGAATTGAGCAGTGTGACTTCAGAGGCATGACGTATACACCCACACTGCTTCATTAAGTTAAAGTTGTTTTGGTTACTATAGTGTCCCTTTAACAGCTTGCCCTACTGTTAATTCCAACTCCCATAAATTACATTTTACATGTGCCATTACAAAGAGAACCTATACTAATTGTGTATCTATCAATCTAACCCAGCCAGCATACAATTGAGCATCTCAGTCACTAAGTAATACTATTAGAGGTTCCCACTAAGAGACTTTTGTAAATATAAAGCTGAAGAAACTAACATGACCTGTAACCTGGCAGTATTTTAAGCAATTTATTGATCACAATACAACACAATACATCAGCCCTGAAAAAAAACGATTGCCTTCTCCAATCATAGAAAAGGAGATAAGGCACTGACATTCAACAGACTGCTCTGGAGTTATACGCACGAAGTCTTGAGATGCTACAATTTTTCTCAGTCATATATTACAACCATGCTTGCTCTTTAATTAGATTCAAAAGCAAAGGTATTACAGGGTTATTTACTAAAGTGAGAACTCAAAGTGAATTTCAAGTCAGCTATGCTATCAGTTTGGCTAGTCTGGCCTTACATTTGAAATTCACTTTGCATTCACCTTGAATTGTCACTTCAGTAAATAACCCTATTAATATCCTAATTAATATTATGCTCTATTTGATTTAATATTTCCTCAATATTCTACTCTATTTTATTTAATATGTCAAATGATATTCAACAGGGATGACCACTATCTCCTCTTTTACCCCTAAAAAGAAAACCTAAACATCCGAAATCAGAAAAGGAAACCCATACCACACATGGTCCATCATAAATAGGATTTTTGTAGAATAATTTTCTTGCATATGACTGCATTTATCAGAACCAATAAAAACATTTTGTAATTTCCTTTCTTTTGATGTTAGTTTTAGCAAGTGCCATTTAGCACACGCAAGAGTCATCGTCAGCAAGAAACACAACTTTAACTGTACTTTTGTACCTCTATTGTCCAAAAAACTTTACACCACTACTGGAGTTAAACGCCATAGTAAAATGTGAAACTTTTTGTTTGGAAAACCAATAATTGGCCTAACAAAAAAAAAATTTTTTGTATTTTACCACGAGCAGTAATTTCTTCCCTTAAATGTTTTATGGTTACACACTAAATGTATCCACTCGTTATTGCAATAGAAGATAAGGATGTATTGTAAAACATTAGGAACCTAGTACTTACAAATAATCTTCAGTGCATTCCCAGTCAAACTGCAGTTAGATAGCTTGAGTTCTTCAAGCTGTGGACAGCTGGATGCAATAGCTCGAGCTATGTATTCAATGCCTTTCCCAATTTCAGGCAAAATGGCTAAATTCAAAATTTTTAATTTGCTTAATTTTTCAATACCTAAAGCTGTAAATTTAATAAAAACAATTTTAGTATGAAATTATTTTATATTTGAATTACCAATATATGCATGTGAGTAAGATTGGATTAAAATATTTTACTCTCTCACAAACCACAGGGCTATCAGACAGCTACATAACAGACAGCCATAAAACATTTTATACACATATATTTTTATACTAAAGATAACATACATAGCAATAGAATAGGCTTATGCATAATAATACTGCCCAGTGAAACAGTGACAGGAGGCTGCATACCTCTATATTACACAGACACTACAAGAACATATCAAAATGCCCTATAATATGTCATATATAAGAGCAGGGATGTATTTACCATAAGGCATTTGCCTAGGGCGGCACTTTCAGGGGGGCGCCAAAAAATGCCACCCCAAGCTCCCAGACAAATGCCTTGCTTGCCTTGTGTTCTGGGGCTGTGCACCTTACTGTGGGTGTGTGAGTGAGTGAGTGAGTGAGTGTAGCTGTCAGTGAGTGTCTGTGAGTGAGTGAAAGTGTGTGTGTGTGTTTCAGTGAGAATGGGTGTGCCTGTGAGTGTGTGTCAGTGTGTGTATGTCATTTTATGTGTATCTGAGAGTGTGTGCCTGTCAGTGAGTGAGTGTGTCAGTGTGTGTGTTGGTTAAACAGTGTGTGCTTATGACTGTATGTGTGTGCCAATGAATGTGTATCTCTCAGTGAGTGTATCAGTGCATGTATCAATGAGGGCATTTGTCTGTCAGTCACAAAAGTCGTCTTGACACGAATTGGGGGGTCAAATTTAGATTTTGGGGGTGCCCGAATTTAGTTAAGACTAGGGCAGCACAAATCCAAAATACACCACTGTATATGAGTGCAGTATAGTTTATGAGGCGTAACCTCTTTTACACATATACTGTACAACAAATCTGGATAAATATTCTGCAACCGAGAGAAAGAAACAAAATGTATTTGAACTACTCCTGAGTGTGTGTAATTCAGCTGTAAATATAATTACTTATATTATTTTATTTTATTTTTTGCTGATTCAATACTGGGCTTACTTTTTTCCAAACAGGAAAAGATATTGTGTAGCAATTGTTTTACATTTGATAGCTCTGTATTTTGTTGTATTTAAACAACCTACAACCTACAGATAATGTATATATTTGTTTGGGAAAAATGTAGACTTTTTTTTTTTTTTTAATTGTGGAACTATTTAACATTATAATGTCAAGAACTATCATTTTAAAAAGGGATCTGTGTGTGTTGCAAATTCGGAATTTTGAGTAATAACAGGTTGCAAACTATTGATAACATAACAATATTCATGTCCTGGTCCAGAAATATTTATATACATTAATAAAACATTGTGATACTCACCAAGTATTTGTGCATCCTTCTCATCCATTTTTATGTTTTCTAAAATTAATTTTTCAATGTTCACTAATTTACATATTCCACAGAGAAGACCATCTATAAAAGATATCTAATTAATAATCAAATATACACACTATTGTTCATAATAAAATGTAAAATATTCATGCTGCATGTGCTTTCTATACATGTAAAATATTGTATGCAATGTCCACCTTGTTGCACTCATAATTTAGAAAAAGTAATGGTTAGAGAGCAGTTCACATGTTACTGAACTTCAATTCTCATGATTCTCTGGTTGTCTATTTTATTCAAAGAACCACGGGAGTTGTAGTTCAGCAACATCTGGAGGGCCAGAGTTTGGAGAACCCTGTTTTAGAGAATTGTGAAGTTTGTCAAGACTGGTGTATAACAGTTAAAGCAAATAAAGTGTGCATGCACTGAATTAATATTTTAATACTGTCCTGGCTATAGCACCTCTCCTCAGAACATTATACAATTGCTGGTGTTCTCAAAGCAAATTCACTAGGACACCATAATCATCACAGTTTAAAGTGTCATATTGGAATTGCTATAACAAATAATTGGAGTTCTTTTTCTTGACGTACATTTTTGTAACAGAAAACGCTAATTGGTGGTCGGAAAGTAAAGGTGGACCCGAGTAACTTGCAGACTTAAATACAAAGGTGGACCCAAGTAAACACTTATTTTAGATGCAAACATTTACTGTCTGCTGGTATTAACAAATAACATCCCTTTTTTTTTTTTACCAACAAGCATTGAAATAAACCATAGGTGTTTTTTAGGTCTATGTTTTTTGTTTGTTATTTTGAAGGAGGGGGCACAACAACTCACAGATTACTAGATTATATATATATGTGTACAGTTTTAAATTATCTGTTGTTGATTAATGACTGGGTTGGTTCATTTCTAAGCAACTATAAGTACTTATTGTTTCATAAAGTCTCAGGAGAAAGAACAAAAAGACACATTTGTTTACCTGGTTGGTGTTGAAGTTGCATATTGGAAATACTTAATGTTCTTATTACTGCCATATCTGCAATTCTTCTCTCATCTTCAATACAAAGTGGTGTATGGTCAACAATTAGATCTTGCAGGTTTCTGCAAGACTCCAGAATGCCTGTAATAGCACCAGTGACTCCTGCACTCTTTTTTATCTTGAGTCTCAGGCGTCTAGCCGAGCAGCATATTTTACTAAGGTACCGTATGTCTTGTCTATTTAGCTTATCAAAGTTCTTAAGTGTGACTTCTAGTGTCTGTAGATTTTGATTCCAATTAAAAAATAGTTTTACTGCCTTTTCAGAAATGTAAGTGCTGATCTGATCATTTGGAGTTCTTTGTTTTGAAGGGTTACTTTCACAAATTCCAGATAACTCCAACTTGATAATTTCCAATGCACTTAGACAATTTGGTAAGTGCTCAAAGAATTCAAAATGCTGGGATGATATGTTGTTGGTGTTAATGTATAAATATTTATCTGCAAAAAGTGATTTAAATTCGTTACTCAACTCTGTTTTGGTTGAGCTTTCATAAAAAAGATTAACTCCAAACTCAGCTAAATCAATACTGTTGATAGTAATATCTTTGTTGCATACTGCAACAATGTGGTTTAGAACTTTATGAGTGGCTGTCTTGGATGATCCACAAGTATATAAAAGTAGATTGCTGTACTTATTAGTAATGTCGTGAATGGAGTCTATTCTGTTCAAGTATGACTGCCCTTCATTAACATCTCTTGTCTCTTCAGAACATAGCAACTGAGAGAGTCTTCTTCCTGCCACATATTCTTGGAAGGATTTATGGAAGAATCTGTAAGTAGGTCTATGTCTCTGGGCAGTATATTTATTCAAGAGGCCAATATTCAACAACACATCTTCTTGGATATCGGGCAAGTGATTCTCTCGAAAGTCAAACATATGATCAAACAATCCTCTTAAAGCTAAGTTTCCACAGCACTTGATGTTCTCTTTTACAATATGTTTTTTTATTTTACTAGTTTTGTACTTGCCTCTTTCAATCATCAGTTCGTATAAAGTGCAGAACAAAGCTGTTTGGGTGTTCATCTGGAAATCTTTTTCCCCCATCCGTAAGGCACAGGCTATTACTACAAACAAAGGTGTCTTCATGAGATTTTTAATGAAAATAGAATCCTCTAAAGTGGCCAACAAGTCCTTAGCTTCATCTTCCACCAGAACATTTTCAATCAGTTCTTTAGCACTTTCTTCAGTGAAATCGCTTGTTTCAACTATCAAAGCTCCAAATTTTCTAACTTTCCCTATTGTTTCTGTTCTTGTACTAACAATAACTGTACTATTGAATCTGGGATTTTGTTTTATAAGTTCATCGATTTGTTTGCAGCTGTCAGCTTGAAATTCATCATAACCATCCAATAAGAATAACACCTCTTGCCCTAGTTTCCATATTTCATCCATGAACTTTTTTTTTTGCCATTGTGAATTAATGGGGAAAAGTTGGTCATCTAGAGTTTCATACAGCGCATCACTTGCACTTTGAAGAGTGACAAAAAAAACAAGTTTGTAATTTGATAATGCTTTACATTCATCAGTGGCCCACATGAGAGCAATTCTCTTGAGAATAGTTGTTTTTCCTTTCCCTGCTTCTCCTTCAATAATACAAGGACTTCTGAGCTTGTTTAAAATTTCCGCTAGGGTTAGCTGTTTCTTCTTGCGATTAAGTGTGTCTTTTTCCCATAACAAGGGATCTTTAAATGTTGTCTCCAAATCAAATAAGATATCAATACCTGTTTCGTCCCCCAGAGGATTAAATTTTTGAAACAACGGGGATTGATATAAATTCTTTAAATATTTAGACAAATCTTCTAATTCCTTTTTTGTATCAATGCCTATCGTATCTAATGAGAGAATTAGAAATCAGTCTGTTATTATCTAGAATAAAATGCATTCCTTTAAATAAGAAATCATTCTGCTGCTAAATTAATGGGACATTAGAGAGAAAACATTAGTTCTATAAGTGATCAACAAGAAAGTAAGGTAATTTCATCCATTCAAGATCTTTCCCACTGGGTTATCATGTAAAACTGTCACAACAGTCAAGCAACACTGTAGTGAGAGCATTGTAGGTAATTACATATTTAGTTTTCCAAAGTATTGCTGCTTCTGGATTAATGACAAGTGCTATCAAAGTTGGAGAACTAAATTCACAGTCGTTACATGTAGAACACAGCCTACACCATAGTAGCAATTGCAGCTGAGGAGTTACTACTCCCTAAGCAGAACTGTTGTGAGGACATCTAGTCTACAGGTAGGGATTCAACATTTGGAGAACAGGTAGATGTCTGGGAGACAGTTAAACATTGATGGTGAAGGGGAGGGAAGGGCTTGGCCACGACGGATTTTTTCCATCTCAATCATAGTCATGTGCAACTACATTGCAGTAGGGTTTACTATCTAAATCCTTTGTACAACATATTATGTAAAATAATGAGGTCAAAAAATACAATCTTCTAATGCTAACCAGATATACACAGAGAAAGAGTGGGGAAGAATTATTTTCCCCCTTTCAGGGACACAATGGAAATGATCTCAAATTGGGGTTTTCACCTTAATTTGGATCAGCAACAGAAACCGTGGAAGTGTAAATGGTTGGTGGACACTTTTAACTTATATGATTATGCACATGCTGTTGGAATAGGGATTGTTTAAGATAGGGAATAATGGAATACTTAGGTAGAGAGAATGCATTAATGTGACAAAATAAATTGGAACCAAGCAAGGGTTGCTGATGTTAAATTTATCTGGCTCAAAATAGTCTATGATTATCAGAAAATGCAAGTGTGCACAAAAAAATATATCCAGTCATTTAAGGAACTATTAATATGATACATATTTTGTTTAATGAAAGGACCTTTACTGAGGTCCCAACACATCAATGGATAACATGGGGCTATATATTTGCTGTGGAGGGCTATAATTGCAATTTATCAATATTTAACACAATTTAATAAAAATAATACAATTTTTTTATTATCTCATATTTTTATCACATTTGTAATAAGGCATCAAGTGCAATAAGAGAATTTTTTTTAGCATAAAACATATTAGATATAATACTCACTTTGTCCAATCAGATCGTGATAGAAATGTGGATCTCGATTTTCAAGCAATTTCAGAAAACATATGCAGGCTTCATTCCCTTTTTTTAAAATCATAGTAACCAATTCTCTTGCGACATCTTGATCTACCTTTGCAGAAAGTACAAACTGCATCTCGTCCATAGAAAGGATGCATTGTGCATAAAGCTCATCAGCAATCTGTTTAGCAATTACCCTTCCTAATCTCTGGGTGAGCTCTGAGAACTTTGTCCGTATTAGGTTCACTAAGTAAAACATATAACATGGAATCAACATCAAACAAACATATAACATGGAAAGTAAAATTATGAAGACATAAGTGAACATGAAAACTCTACTCTTTTCTGATTGACTGCCACTCATCTTTCCTTAACTGCTGCTGTGATTGCTGTGAAACTGCTGGACCAGGCACGTTAGTTGAGCGGCCATTGGTCAGGTAACAGTATTGTCTGACCCAACATGGCTGTTCAACTAGATTAAAAAGTGATGTTATTGAAAGTGATATTAAGAAAATCAATCTACATCATTTAGATATTAAGTTCTCTTAGGGGAACATATAACAAGGAATAAACGTTAGTGAGATTGTAAAGACATTAGTCAAAATGAAGAAAAGGAAAGTAACCACCTTTTTTACTCCCTACCGCTTGGACCCAGTGACCTAAACGGCAAACAGGGCACTATAGCATTAGGAATACATATTTGTATTAGTATTCCTTAATTATATTATTTTAGATGCTGTATGTTGATTTTTGTTTGGGAGGAAAATTCACTTTGTATAACTGTTAATTTGTAATAATTGTAAAACTAATTATTTCGAGCTTTGAATGCGCTAAATACAATACAGATTAATTTGCTCTGAGGGACAGGCATTGAGGGCCAGAAGTTCTTGAGGAGGAACTTCTATTAGCTCCCCTAAACTAAGCCTTGCAGTTCAGGGCTTAGTACATTGGCTGAGGGTGTAAACTGACTTAAGCTGACTTAAGCCCCGTTTCAAAATACATGCCATTCAAGCTTTTTAACCTTTTTAACTGAATCTATATCACATTTAATACTTTTCAATAATGAAATCCAATATACAAACAGTCATACCACATCCATATTTTTGTTGGGCTTCATTAATTCCAGTTCTATAGCGACCTAAGAGAGTTCCCTTTGCTGTCATAGCAATGTTTTCAAGTGATTTACATATGTTTGTAACCATGAAGATGATACAAACTAACAAATTTGATATGTTCAATATACAGTAAAAGAACAGTGATGTGTATTTGGCATATACTTTGTTTTTTTTTCTTCAAATCAGCACCATCATTATAAAATGCCTATTCTGAGTGTGCCCCACAGTTCTATTTTTTTGCCAGTTCGTTTCTGTTTATTACACAGAGTTGGATTTATATCTCACCGGTTCCTAGACAGGTTAACAATTTCAGTCCCTCATACAGGGACATGGGCTTACACAGATACTTAGATGCATCATCCACAATTTATTACCTCACTACTCATCTGACCTGACTCACTAGCTGGGCACATTAAAACATTGTGTGCACCAACGGACATATAAGCATCACCTCTCTGCATATCGCAGGTGACAAGGCCACTGGTCCATGAACAGAAAGGTTCAGTCTGATACCTAGGTGGGTGCCTTAGGCTCGCTTATAGGTTATCTGACTGTGCTGATAGAGCATTTTGATTATGGTGTGTAAGTAGTATAGTACACTTTTTTGAAATTAAATAAATAGTATAAAAACTTACTTGTGAGTCAAATTGTAGAGTTTATGTTACAAAAAATGTTCTGATTCTCCTGGGAAATAAATAAAACAAACAGTATTACAAAAAGTGTTTAAACTTTACAGAATTATTTTACCATTTCATGCATGGGGGAGGGGGTGGAATCAAGAGGCATAGGGAAACTTAAGTGTTAGGAACACAGTTTTGTATTCCTAACACTATAGTGTGCCTTTAAATGTCACTGGAGGGAATCAGAATGTGCCAAGGTGCATGGCTCTTGCCCCTTACTCAACCCCCTATTTCGTAGGGTGGCACCTAGAATAATTATAGGGCCAGACGGCCCAAACCACAATGCCTAATCGTAACTGAACCAGTGGATGCCATGTCTCTTGATCCTTATACCTACAGTTGCAAGAAAAAGTACGTGAACCCTTTGGAATGATATGGATTTCTGCCCAAATTGGTCATAAAATGTGATCAGATCATATTTTATGACCAAATTGGGCAGAAATCCATATCATTCCAAAGGGTTCACATACTTTTTCTTGCAACTGTATAGGGTAAAATGCGCCAAGCCCCTATACCCTTATACAATAATTACCACTCAATCCTAAAACAGAAACCAACAGATGTCCAAGCAAGTATTAAATCTATTTTTCCACTTTTGTTTTTACATTTTGTGTAGCTAATACCATTTGTTAGCAGGATCAGGAGAGGAAGATCATTAAATTTGGGGTTTGGGATAGGATTGAGGGGGTCAAATCCCTAGGTGACCCAAGCCCCAGGTGCTTATGTTTTCACTATTTAAGAACAGAGAATTTAGCATCCATTTATTTTATTTACATTAGGGGTGGGTGTTTAAGGAACACTGCAAGTGCCATAACCACTCAGGGTATTTTTACTCTTTTCATGCAACCATTTTAACACCAATCTATGCCAAATTTAAAAAGAAAGAAATAATGATTTTTTTGACACACATAGCAATTTAAGAATACATGTACTGAGAACTTTAAGGATTACTGCCCAAGAACACCCCAATATGTGATACCACCCATGTAAAGGTGTGTCGTGTTCTCTGGGGGCTAATAAACCTTATTAAGAGGGTGCGCATTCCGGTTTTCAAAGTTTGAATTTTCACAGCTGGTCATCATGCATCCATGTCCTATTTGGGACATTTTTGAAATAATGTAATTATGTAATGTAATTTACTCCCAACAAACCATATATTTATGAAAAGTAGACACCCTAGGGCAGTAAAATTAGTGAAAACCTGAGTGGTACAATGGTATAGAACTGTCCTGTGAGACATGGGGTAGGAAGAGGAGACGGGCTATACAGGATATGGCAATAAAGTGCAAAGTAGAGGATAGAACAGATTGTGGGCAATGAATACAGTAGTAAAATCAATAGTAAAATCAACACATCTACTACAAGCGGTGAGTTATAAAAAGTCCCACCCGAATCTAGAAAAAAATAAGAAAAATAGCAAGAAGTTGTTTCACTACTTGAACCAGGAATAGGAGATAAATGGTATTAAAGGAATAAATCCCCTTAGTAAAAGCTAATCAAGAAGAAAAGGGGGTATATTCACTAAAGAATTGAATATTTAAAATGCAAAAATGTTATATCAAATCTTAAATAAGACTAGATAAGACCTCTGATGCAGAGATTCAAGCAATCACAAAACGCGCATAATAATCAACACTTCACTGACAAGTGCAGAAAGTGGAACGTACAGCAGCTCACCCCATGTAAGGAATTTCCAGCGGCAAACACATTATTCAAATCCCCACTCTCTCCCAGAGCCGGCAAAGAGGAGAAAGGACTCAAGGGACATACAAACTGATACCAATTTTCCACCAGGCGATGTGCAAACTATACCTGCATCTTGTGTGTTTTATCCTATTTTTACTCAAATAAAAGTTTTACCAGAGAGCACTATGTCTCTGCTATTCTCATTATAGATTTACCCCACAGTGGGATCCTGACACAGAAATAATCATCTGGACTATACAAACAATTAAGATTTTTAAGTTGTATTAGTGCTGATGCCATATACTGGATTTTATCCTAATAATAAAATTATTCAGGTTATTTAGGAAGTCCCTAGACTTTTTACCATATTAGGGTTTACTTCACTACACTTTCATTAAGCTAATACATTGTTAAATACCACTACGATAACAAATTGACTACCTCATGAAAAACCGCTTAGTGGAGGACTTTGGACTTAGAAAACCGCGAAATATTTTACCCTTTTCCTTTATTCTTTTAGCATCTAGTCTTATTTAAGATTTGATATAACATGTCTGCATGTTAAATATTCAATTGTTTAGCGAATATACCCCTATTTCTTTTGTTAACCCTAGGGCGGTGATGGCGAGCCTTTTTGAGTCCGAGTGCCCAAACCGCATTACATGCCAACTTTTTTTAGGTTTTTCGGTATTTCAAATGGTGGTATTTTAACACTTTCCATGCACTAATTCTACCACAAGTCTTTGTCAAACATTTGGGTAGTCATTTTTTTTTTTTTAAAGTTTTTATTCGGAATTATAAAGACATTACATGTTAGGTAGATCTGTACATAGTATAACATGTTAGGTAAGTCGGTACATAGTATAACAGTGATACATCCTGGGACAATGGACATATGATGGCATTTCAGCGTAGTATCGGTCGTCCATCGATACACAAGGTAATGCATTAGTAACCCATATGGGTGGGAGTATCCTTTTACTCAGGGGGAGTAATTATATACACTGAGGGGTCATGAGTTATAGGCTATGTTTGCTGGAGCAGGGTGTCTGCCACTCTGGTGTGTCCCGAGGGTGGCATAATGCCCAGGGTTTGTGTGTAGGAGGGGTTGGTCTGGAGGGTGAGGGAGGAATACTCAGTGGGGTTGAAAGGAGCGTTTTAACCCTTACAGGGTGTGAGCAGGGGAAGGTCGGCCTGTTTGCTCTAAAGGTCTATACGAAGGTCATGCATCCCGTCTCGTATCGCCCCGATGTAATTTGGGGTTGTGTGGTCCTCCCCACTCTCCTGTTCTAGGGAGGTCTCCCTGGTGCTGATTTGGAGGTCATGGTACTCTTTGCTGTGTGGGTGGGGGGGCATGTATCCGGTGTACATTGGGTGTGGGCTCCATATGAGTTCAGAGCTCTGGGGAGTACCATGGTGGGTGTTGGTCCCAGGTTGACAGCGGAGACGACTACTCTCCGCTTCTATCTGCTTGGGTCTTGTACGGGTTCGGTTCATGCTGGGTTGTGTGGGTTGGGGAGTGCAGTTTGAGTGATAGGGTGGGTTTGTGTTGGGTTGTCCCTAAGATAACTACACCGGGGGGCCCAGGTGAGAGTGTAGTAGTGGTACTGTTTGGTCATGGAGTAACATGTTTCCTCAAGGAGTCTAGTGGTTTCAACTTTCTGGATCCAGTCCCTTATAGACGGTGGGTTTGGCTTTATCCAGAATAGAGGGATCAGTTGGCTTGCTACTGTAATTAAATGATGGAGTACGGATGTCTTAACTTTGGGTGTGTTGTTCGGAAGTAGGAGGAATAGGAAGGTGTTGGGCCTGAGGGGCATTGTGGTTTTGAGAATCGTTTGAGCTAGCCCCGCTACCCGTAACCAAAATTCCTGTATTTCTGGGCACGTCCACCATATGTGTGCTGAGGTGGCATCTCCAGCAATGGTTGGCCGTGTGTGGGTATAGTGTTAGAAGTTTTGCAGTTATGTAGTGCCACCTCGCTATTCTCTTGTAGTTGCTCTCTTGAGCTGCTAGGTTTCGAGAAGAGATGTGTATTGTTCTGGTGTGATGGAGATGTGGAGTTCCTTTTCCCAACTAGTTGTATAGCATGGAAGATGATTCGGTTGGGTGGTGGAGAGTATTGTGTACATGGTGGAGATCAATATCTTTTTGAGTGATTGTGTTTGACATTAGCGTTCAAATGTGGTGTGTGTCCGGAGTCCCTCATGTGTGTACCGTCCAGTCTGGATGAAGTGTACTAGTTGGTTGTATTGAAATTTTTGTAGGGATGAATGGGTCATGTTGAGGAGAAAAGTGTGCAGGGGTTTTACCCCGGTATCATCTACCATGTCTCCCAGCATCAGATAGGGGGACATATTATAGTCCAGGTATGCTTTCCTGGTTTGAAAAGTGGATTGTGTGTTATCGGGAATAATGGCGTTGGATACGGTAAGACGAGTTTGTGGTTTCGCATGTGGTTTTCACATCCTCAAAGTTGGTGTTATGGTCGGGTGTGCTTGGTGGCGTAGAAATAACTCCCCGAATTTGTGCCACGGGATGGTGTAGATGGGGACATTAAAGAAGGAGTCTTCAAGCTGCACCCACTGTTTATGGCAGGTTGTTGGTCAGGTCCGAAACTGTGAACAGCATGTCATCCGCGAAAGCGGAGATCTTATGCTCAGTTCCCCCCACTCTTATGTCTTTGATGTTGGGGTTGTCTCGTATGCCATGGTGAAAGGCTTTCAGGACTAGGACATACCCAAGATTAAAGGAGTTAGAATAGGTCAAGAAGACTACAAATTATCACTGTATGCGGACGATGTCCTAATCACCATCACAGATCCAGTACCATCATTGGATGAATTGATGAAAGTTATAAGCGAATTTGGAAACTACTCTAATCTCAAGTTGAATGTAGATAAAACAACTATATTAGCAAAAAATCTAAGTAAGGAAGATAGAGGAAAGATTGGGAATAAATATGACTTTGCTTGGGCTAAGAAACATTTGCAATATCTAGGTATTAAAATAACAAGTAACCCAAACAAAATTATAGAGAATAATATTCTCCCTATGATGAAACAAATAAATAAACAACTTAAAGACTTAAGAACTGCAGAGATATAATGGATTGGGAGAATAAATGTTGTAAAATCATACTTAATGCCCAAATGGAGCTATATATTCTGCATGATACTTCTTAAAATTCCCAAACCATGGCTTATGATGATACAGAGAGCTTTTGAGAAGTTTATATGGCTGGGAAAAAAAAAAACAAGGGTGAATAAAAAATGAATTCAAAAAAGGGTGGGTTGGGGGTCCCAGACATTCTAGATACATGAGACATGCGTATTGGCTCATTTAATTATATCGTTAAAAGAGAGCTCTGCAGAGGAAGCATGGTCAAAAATGGAAGCTACAAGACTGGGATCTCCAGACTTATTAGCTATATTTTGGAGCCTACAAAAGAGAAATAACATAAATATAGGCCTAATTATGGATAATTTATTATTGCAGTGGAAAAATTGGAAAAAGAGACTTAAGATACTGGATAAAATTATTACGGATTTACCTCTCAACATTTTGACAGTCAATATAGAAGATTTAAATGTAAAAACCTGGACGTTTAATGGTATTAATAAAATAGATCAAATATTGCAACAGAATCAAATTATGTGTTTTGAGGACACTAGGCAGTTATTTTCTCTTCCCTATAGAGAGAATTTTACATATTTAAGGATAAAGCATGTTTTATATAAACATAGGGTTATAGAATCATCTGAAGGATTACATCTATTCATGAATCTAATTAATTCTAAAAGTAATAAAAATTTAGTATCACATTGTGCTAAATTACATAAATTATATAAATCAAGTCCAATATTCCCAGGCCAGCCCTTGTTTCATGGGAAAAAGATCTACAGATTACAAGAACTGAGTGGATAAATGCAAATAATGCCGTAACTAAGGCTATTCATTGTTTAAATTCAACTGAAAGTCATTATAAGATCATTAATAGATGGCACTATGTCCCCACTAAATTGGTAAAAATGTACCCATCCTCTCAACATAAGTGTTGGAGATGTGGCTCACTTAGAGCAGACTATGTCCATATCTGGTAGTCTTGCCCATATTTAAGTCAATTATGGAATAAAGTAGCAAAATTCTGTCAAGAGGTGATAAAAGTAGATCTAGATTTTACTTGTAGGTCTTTTGTGCTACATCTGGGTTGGCCTAGAATCTCAAGTAAAAAAGATATAGTGATACACATTTTAACAGAGATTAAAGCAACATTAGCGAGATACTGGAAATGATCTGATTCCCCCTCTTGGGATATGATAAAATATCAGGTCCTGAACCATTGCAAAATGGAGATTGGAATCCTGAGACAAGATAATTATACTAATTCTAGAATAGAACAATGGGAGGAATGGGTACAAAAATTAAGCTCTACATAAGAAAAACAATTATATCTATTATTTGATCTTGGTACAGTATGTATATTGGACATTACTGTTAAATATAGGTAGTGAATAATAACTTAAAATTTCCTTGAGAAGAAGTAAAGACGATAAACTTAGTATGACAAATAACTAATGAATATAGAGACAAATTAGAAAAATGTTTTAATAACTCTATAGTGCTCATGCCATTGTACAGAACAATGGTGAGACCTCACTTGGAGTATTGTACACAGTACTGGAGACTGTATCTTCAGAAGGATATTGATACCTTAGAGAGGGTTCAGAGAAGGGCTACTAAACTGGTTCATGGATTGCGGGATAAAACTTACCAGGAAAGGTTAAAGGATCTTAACATGTATAGCTTGGAGGAAAGACGAGACAGGGGGGATATGATAGAAACATTTAAATATATAAAGGGAATCAACACAGTAAAGGAGGAGACTATATTTAAAAGAAGAAAAACTACCACAACAAGAGGACATAGTCTTAAATTAGAGGGACAAAGGTTTAAAAATAATATCAGGAAGTATTACTTTACTGAGAGGGTAGTGGATGCATGGAATAGCCTTCCAGCTGAAGTGGTAGAGGTTAACACAGTAAAGGAGTTTAAGCATGCGTGGGATAGGCATAAGGCTATCCTAACTATAAGATAATACTAGGGACTAATGAAAGTATTTAGAAAATTGGGCAGACTAGATGGGCCGAATGGTTCTTATCTGCCGTCACATTCTATGTTTCTATGTTTCTATATCCCAGAGAACTAACACTGTTGATATGTTCATATGGTTCTAATGTTTCTATATTTTGCATCTCTATATAAAGCTGTCTAATGGCTATTTATAGCGTATATTTTATAAAAAAAGGAGAAGAAAAGAGAGAAAGTAAGAGAAAAGGAAAAGAAAAGGGGAAAATATCAAGCTCTATAGTAGGGCACTATCTGTTAGGATTTATAGATCTCGGCACAGTATGACTTTATGTTTGTATGTTTTTATGTTTACATTGTTTGTCATAGACCGTGAATAACTATTTAAGGTCCTCTCAAGTCGAAGTGAAAACACAAAATTTAGTATGATGACTAATTTATAAATAAGGTGATAATTAAGGGAAAAAAATTAAAATTTGGTATCTTACAGCGCTAGAACTGTCGGAATGTATTTATGGTTGTACTGTCTTTTGATTATATCTTTAAATGTAAGTCTTTTATTGTCTATTGTGATAATGTTTCGAAAAATAATAAAAAAAATAATGAAAAAAATGTTTAAAAAGTTAAAATGTTGTTATAAGTTTGATTGAAATAGCTTTTTATTTCAGTAAAAATGCAGCAAACACAACAAATGACAATTTTCAGTTCTTTACAAGCTATAAAGTGTTTTGAAACTTACTGTGCGTAATAATTTGGAACAGTGCATTGTAAGTTTTTTATGTTTTAAAAACAAATACTGTTATCATTAGTGCTGTATAATTCTTCTCTCACCACCAATACTTCCAATTGGTATACTTTTGAGAGAAATCCACTCTGCGTTGTGTATTAATAGTGAATGTAATATCCCTGTGTCACCCAAGAACTAACATATATCTTTATCCCCTTGTCCAGATAAATATATGACTAGCACTAATAAGGTATTCTACCTGAAATAAACAGCCAGCACCAGAGAGATTACCAGAGAGAACTCTTTACTTAGAATCTGCCCAGTTAAATATTACAGAAGAAGAATGTTAGAGTTCTAGTATTACAACGTTACAATACATTGATAACGCTCACACATTCCTATATCTAATAATATCTGCTACATTGTGTATGTGCTGTGAGATGTTGTGTGCATCGTGTGTGTCTTACCAACCTAGTCTAATGTGATGTCAGTATCTTCTATTTTTAAAGGAACTGGTTCCCATGTTGTAAATAGCAAATTCCTCAGCTCAATTGATATGTAAATGTGATTTACTTTCCCAAGGCCCAAAGTGTTGTCTATCCTGTTATTTTATTTATGTGTAAACTCTCCAAGCCATCCCCTTGCCTCTAACCTAAGGTGTGTTTTCCTAGATAGAGACTCCTTTGTAGACCAGTTGATATGTAAATGTGATCGGTGCCTTTCAGGAGCTGTATATTTCCAACTATCTAAACAGAAACTCCCTTTAAAGATAATTCATGATCTCCCATACACACAGACTTAATCAAGCACATATTAATCAGATATATATATCACAATATTTTCCCCAACACTCCCCCACTTGAATAAGATCTAATAAGGAGATTATTCACATACATATTGCCAGCCTCCTCCCCTGTGACTATGACTCTTTCATGTATTTGGCTTTAAAGACCCTAATCTACCTTCAGACAGACTATTTATGTAGGCTGCTTTATTTATCTTATGTTTTAGTCACCCTGTACCCATTATAGGTGCAGGGTGTGTGTGTGTACTGTGAAATGTATTGCCTGCTCTCCTGTACTGCTGAGGTTTGCTACCAACTAGGTGGGTTTGGCTATGGAGCTTGTCTAGTGCCCTCTGTTGGTAGCAACAGCAATATGCACTACCTGAATTGCAAGACTAGTTCATTTGCATATTTGGGTAGATTTGCATATTGCTAATTCTGCAGGCAGGTGAGATATTTACTGTTAAATATTGTCTCCCCCACCCCTTTAAAAATGTGCCATTGTGTTGTGATAAGTCACTGTGTGTTGCCTGCTATGGTTTGACTGTTTTTGATTTTATTGAGGTTTCACAACAATGTTATTGTGGTGACCCTATGGGCTGGTCCCAAGGGAAATAAAGGTTTAGACAGCTTTTCTTGATCCCTCTAAACATAGTCTTGTCTCGTTATTGGAGGGAGCTGTTATAATCACACTGGGGATTGCTATGCTCTGCATGCTCCCCTGAGCTTGAATCACTTAGTTCTTTTACGAGCTTGTTTCTGACACGCTCTCCTTGGAGGAAAAGCCTTCACCACACAGTCCTGGATGCTGGAGGTTTATACAGGGTGGAAGGAAGAGTTCTTTCCCACACAGTCCTGGAGGACAGAAGCTGATCCAGGGTGGAAGGAAGACGGCGAGACTCCAGTCAAGATACAGCGGTTGTGGAGTCTGCGGTGGTTGTGGTGTCTGCTGCACTGCTTGGAGTCCTCAGGAAGCGCTAGGAGCATCTGTCAACGGAGGGTACTCAGTCGGAGTACAAGGAGCTCCGTTACATTGGTGGCAGCGGTGGGATGGCGTCCTAGCGCGAGGAGAAGCAGCTCGGAGACACTGGTATTGTATCAGAGGTTATTGAGGGCAACGCTAGCCACTGTGCAGCATCCCTAACTGCAGCAGTATGGAGCAGGCATGGCCCTGCGAAGAGTACCTCAACAGGATATGTCGCTATGAGGACAACGCTTACATTGAGGAGGTAAAGAGGCGGTTGGTCTGCTATGGCCCAGACCTTTCGAACGAGGTGGTCCACCAAGTAATGCGCCAGTTGAGTGCTGAGAACAGTGCGGCAATGGCCTTTGAGCAAAAACTGTGGAGGTTGAGGATATGGACACCTAGTCTCCAGCGGCAGTGCAAGTTACAGGGAGCCGAAGGTGTCGTCCTTCCTCCCCAGCGGCAGTGCAAGTTACAGGGAGCCGAAGGTATCGTCCTTCCTCCCCAGCGGCAGTGCGAATTCCAGGGGGCCAAAGGTGTCGTCCTTCCTCCCCAGCAGCAGAGTGAGTTACAGGGAGATAAAGGTGCTGTCCTTCCTCCCCAGCAGCAGTGTGTGTCCCAGGGAGCTGAAGGTGCCATCCTTCCTCCCCAGCGGCAGTGTGTCCTGCAGGAAGCGGAGACAGTCGGTCTCGCGCCCCAGCAGCAGGACAATATATTAAAAGGGGAGACAGTTGGTCTCCCCCTCCAACAGCAGAGAGAGTGTCAGGGAGAGGAGCTTGTTACCCCCTCTCCCCAGCGGCTGAAAGTATGTATGGGAGAGGAGCTTGTCATTCCCACTCCCCAGCGACAAAAAGTGGGTAAGGGAGATGGACTTGTTACCCCCTCTCCACAGCGGCAGCGTAGCCCACCAAGGAGAGACATTAAGCTCCCCACCAGTGCAGATGGGACCGTGGTCTCTGCGCCCAAGCTGCAGGGAGTACGGACAGCCGGTCTGGCTCCTCAGCGGCAGAGTATTCTACCAGGAGGGGAGAATACTTCCCAGCGGTGGCCTAGTCCACCAAGGGGAGATGAGAAGCCCCACAACCGTGCAGATGGGACCGTGGTAGGGAAGGTAGGCAGGTGGCAGGGGGTAGGGAAGGTCGGTTCTGGCCCCCAGCGACAGGGCTGTTTAGCCAAAGGGGAGACAGTCGGTCTCCCCCTCCAGCAACCAGGCTCCAACCAGACTACTTCCGTGGTAGTGCTGGCATCAGGACAGAGTACCGCTGGTCTCTGCCCACTCAGCAACCCACCCAGTCCGCTTACCAGTCACCCACACAGCCATGGTGAGGCGCCTGGACAAGGACAACGTTCTCCTCTACCCAGTAACCAGTTCTTGTGGGTGGGCTGTATTACTGATTGTGTTTTGTGGGTGGGCTGCTCTACTAACAAGGGCACTGACTGGCATGAGGTCAGATACCCTGTTAGTCTGATTGGTAAAGGGGAGAAGTGCGGTGAAACCAACCTCGCCACTGTACACTGGAGAAGCCTGGTTGCTCGCCTGCTCCCTTTCGACTATGGTCCTGCATTTTAAACTTTTATTTTACCGGCAGAAAGGTTTATTCGTGCCTTTCTGCGGACTGTTAAAGCCATGCTACCCCAGATAGCTATGCCATGGAGCCCAGCCGTATACTGAAAGACTGTATGAAAGACTTTGGCTCCATTGCGATTGAACAGTATGTATGTGATCTGAGCGCCATTCGGTAGTAATGTGCACTCAGATCTAAGCTATCTGGGGATATGAAGAATGTCTATGTTTTATGGAATAAATGTAACTATATGTAATTTTATGTCTTTTATTGTCCTTTGTCTGCCATGTGGTTAATGGAGTTTTGCCTCTGTCCTTGGAGATAATTTGATTACTTCACAATTATCTCCAGGACAGAGAGGAGGGATTGTGATGTAATTGTGGGTGTGTTTTACGGTTCCCCTGTAACGATTGGTTGTACTGTGTCCCACTCTGTGGGATGTCCACTTGCATGGGGACTTGCATAAAAGCCAGTGTATGGCCATTACAGAGAGTTCCTGCTTAACCATCAAAGTGAAGTGTCGTCTCATTATTGGGGGAGGATTTACTGTATGCTGTTAGAGACTGCCTTAGGCCTGGGGGGCAGCCTTAGGCCTGGGGGGCAACACCAGTCAAGTGGCCCATTGCACCACCAAATCAGTTCACCATCCATGCCCACCTGGTTTTATAACGGATATTGATGTTATGCTAATCAGTAGCTCTTTGCCATACCCGCTCCTTCACGGCTTTGACTTTCAATGTTGTCAGAGCGCAGGCTGAGAATCTCTGAGCCTGTGCTCTGACTCACTAAGTGAGCGCCAGAACCATGAGGGAGAGGATATAATCTGACTGCACCTACTGCTGGTGCGCACCAGTGGACCACCAACGAATCATTTAAATTGAATATGCTGGGGTCCCCAACTTGTGAGCTGTGTTGGCCGCCGGGCGCCTCTGTTGTCATGGCACCCTGCGTGACCGCACAGCTTGCACACCCCAACGGCTGGCCCTGCTGACACACACTGATGTTATTACTTAGAAATCCCTCAATATTAATACAGACATCAGTGTAAACACCAATAAACTGTGCAAACAGAGCTGATCCCCCCAAAGATTTGCTTAATGGATTTGTTGTAAGATTAAATCATGCCTCCTCCTCTCCCTCTCCCATGCCCTGCGCTGTAGGCTGGGAGGAAGTGAAGAGTAATCACATTCTCCCAGCACAGCGCCACCTGTGGCTGCATGGGGAACAGCTATTTAATGTAATGCTTGCAGGACGGCCACCTGCCGCAGAACCTCTTAGTTCCCATAGCTGCAAAGGGCTCCAGGCACTGCTTGCTGTGAGTGTGAACCACTGTAAATTAGGGGCAGAGAGCACTTGCACTGTGGTAAAGACAGGTCTGGGCAGGAGGAGAGTGCAGTGCAATCCCCTCCTGTGGGTCACCAGTAGATTGGTGCACCTGCCCAGGATCAGAGCCGGTGCAAGGATTTTTGCTGCCCTAGGCAAAGGAAAAATTAGCTGCCCCCCCATGTGACATCACAATGCCCCACCTATATAATCTGCCATATGAACTAATGCCAAAGCTGCACACAGTGTGTGTTTACATTAAAAAGCCTGCAGGGACCGGCTATAGACACCAGAGCCACTTCATTAAACTATAGTGTCCCTTTAATGTGAGGTAAATTATAGATTAGTGTCACTAATAATATACTAGATTGCCTACTTACAACCAGATGAGGATGATGATGGGCTGCGGTTTGGCTCCACTGGGCTGGTGTAGAAGAGGATCTCTGAAGGCTGTTTGTAACTGTGGTCACAAAATTCAAAGTTCTAGTAGAATGGGAAGCAGCTCCATTTTTTTGGGGCCCCTTAAACAGCTCAAGGTCTGGGTCCCAGGGCTTGACGGTGAGTATGCCCATAAGGCCTACCTAAAAGTCCACCTACATGTTCCACCCATGAGTTCGCTCACAGGGAGTGGAGTGTGTAGGGGATGTGTTATGTGTTATTGTAGAGGATCTAATGTGTGTGCTTATGGTATGTAGTGTATAGGGATACCAGTTTGTGTAGGTGATGCAGTGTATTTGTTTGTAGTGGAAGCAGTGTGTGTTTGTGTGTAAGCGATGTATTGTGTGAATCTGTGTTTATATGCATAAGGGATGCAAGGTGTGTGCCTGTAAGTGTGTGCATTGAGTGTGTGTATGAAATGCATTGTGTTTCTGTGTATATGTAAGAG
>OW240913.1:301413274-301523788 GCA_933207985.1 Pelobates cultripes | reverse complement strand
TGCACCTTCCTATCAGTCCGGCCGGCACCGTGCACAGCAGAGCTGCTCGGCCACGCTACAGGGGAGGGGAGAAGATGTGCTGCAGCCGCCTGAGGCTCTTAACAGAGCGCTCAGGCGGCTGCAGCATTTAAAGGGCCGGCCCTGCAGCGGCCGGCTCTGACAGAATTTAGGGCGGCCTGGGGGGCAATTGCCTCCCTGCTCCCCGGCCCAGCCCGCCCCTGCCAGACACTATAACCACTTCAATGATATGAACCTATTACAGTGCCTACAGTGTCCCTTTAATTATAATCAAATCCACTGAGGTAGAATTTACATCTCTTATTCACGGAATCACAAAATGATTAAGGTCGAACATACTGTCACTCATTTAATTGTTTTATATACAGATGAATCTGTAACATTTATGAATTAATATTCCTACAGGAAGAGTGTTATTTGTATTTGTTCTGCCTTACAAGGGTTAAGCCCCAAGATACCACTTGAGTGTCTGGTTGGTGTTGCAGTTCACAGGTAGGGAGGTTAGTTTTTTCTGACCTCCACCATCCAGTGACTGCTTTTCTCCAGAGTTGCAAAGTGAAACACCATCAATTTGGCAGGCCTCACTGATTTAGGTGCAAGTTACATAAATGTGCTTAATATAATTATACAACAAGGCAAGAATTGTGGGTAACTTACTATACAGAACTAGAGATAACATCTAATCCCCAGTTAAAGGATCACTATAGGCACCCAGACCACTTCAGCTTAATGCAGTTGTCTGGGTGCCTGGTCCAGCTAGGTTTAACCCTTTTTTATAAAAATATAGCAGTTTCAGAGAAACTGCTATGTTTATAATGGGGTTGATCCAGCCTCTAGTGGCTGTCTCATTGACAGCCGCTAGAGGCGCTTGCGTGCTTCTCACTGTGATTTTCACAGTGAGAAGACGCCAGCGTCCATAGGAAAGCATTGTGAATGCTTTCCTATGAGACTGGCTGAATGTGCGCGCGGCTCTTGCCGCGCATGCGCATTCAGCCGAGGAGGAGGAGAGGAGGCGGAGAGAAGGCAAAGAGAAGGAGGAGAGTTCCCCGACCGGCGCTGGAGAAAGAGGTAAGTTTAACCCCTTCCACACCCTACAGCCCGGCGGGAGGGGGTCCCTGAGGGTGGGGGCACCATAGTGCCAGGAAAACAAGTATGTTTTCCTGGCACTATAGTGGTCCTTTAAGTGTCAAGGACCCAAATTCCCCAGAATATACAAGCGTAGACATGCATAGAATGGGCGACGGCGAGACCAGTCTGGGCCCACATGGCACAAGCTAAGATGGCCACCTCATAAACTGCACGACGGAGCAGAGCGACCGCAGTACCTGAGAGGAGGCTGGATACCACCCAGGAGGTCAGTGCAGACGACAGCAATATCAGCAATTAACACCCACAAGCTGACACTGGGGGGAGCAGCTGGAGAGTGACCATGCAACGCATGGGCGAACCGCAGCAGCCCCCAAACAGGACCCCTAACCACGAGATAGGAGACATCTGCCTCCGGTCACTGTTCGCATGAGCGGGTCAGCGGGGACCATTGCAGGACCATGACCAAGCATTTCATACAAGACCTCACGGACCTGGGACGCAAGACCCACTCACAATTTGGGGCTCGAGCATGGGGACACCCACGAGAGTGCACAATGCTAGCTGAGGACGAACACCCCAGCAACCGGCAAACCCTGGAGAGACGCACAGCACATGGTACTGACCCAGACACCTATGGATCCAACGCAGCTCTGGGAAAGAATCTACTAACCACCGCCGCTGCCCATGTTGGCGGTGAACTCCTGAGAGATCCCGGCTCCCTGCATGTCTAGATAGCCCTTGTACTAGCCAGCATCTGCCTTCCTGGAGGGCTTTATTCAGCGTATTTCTCTTACAGTAAAATCTGAATATCATTAGAAATGTTAAGCCTAGTCACTGTTGTTGTTTTTATTTCCCAGCCAGCATTCACACAACGCAACCATAATTGAGATGTTTAAGGCAATAGTGATGTTTATTAGCTAGTATGAAACTACTGTTAATCTATGTGAATTAACTTGTATATATATATATCCACCTACCATATGCCATAGCCTAACTATAAGTAAAAATGAGGCATTGCGAATCGACAACTGTTTATCGCATGATATATAAAATACACAATTTTTGTGCATGTCAAAACGAAAGTGAAGCTAAACCCGAGGACTGCCTTTGGGGCACCTCAGGTCTCTATGTAACCCTCTATTGCACCTCAAAAAAAAAAAAAAAAAACGATGAACAAGCAAAGTATTTGCTTTACCTAAATTAAATACTATCTTGAACAAACATAAGACTAACAAAGTATAGACACATACAATATTAACATCACCCACAAGAAGCCGACATGTAAACATTCAGCATTAACCGAAACCAAGAATTTTAAACCTTCGTATGATTACGTTGAAAACTTCCTGATAACCTAGTGATGTAGAAAATAAACAGTAAGGACTAGAAAACTAATGATGGCCAGATGTGGCCGGAATAACTAACCTAGTCACCTACACCTGATAAAGCGTGAAAAATAAATAATTAAGCAATGTCCTTTTTAGACCTGAATTAATTATCACTTTGAAATATCAGACAAACTTCAAACATATACCTGTGCAGTATCAAAACTGATCACTAGAGGCCGACACATAACATGCAGTATTTAACAGAAAAAATGAATTAAAACCATTTTGCATGATTTTGTGTAAAACCCTCTGCTAAAATAGGGCGTTCGGTTGTAAACATACGAATGGCCCTTGCATTGGGATAAGTTTCGTATATAACCGAATGTTCAGAGAATAAAGAAAACCCCCACAAATTAACTGTATGAGAAATGTAACAATTTAGCGTTCGTATGTATTGAGCAGAACAAGTGAGTTTGTGCGCATGCTCCCAAAAGCCTGCTAAACCTAAGTGAGTTAAGAACAGGCTGGAATTAGGCAAAAGATAGAAAATTAAAATTACAGTACCATTGTACCCAGAACACTTCATTGAAAACATACTAATATCCATGGTGGCACTATCTATGGTGGAGCCATTGCAATGCATTGGAAACAACCAGGTTTCTCATCACCAACAGAGATCCTTATCCCAGAAACAACATATATTTAAAAACTGACTGTCTATCTTCATGATTCTCCCCGCTTGTTCAATAGAATCTGGAACCCGTGGAGAAAGCAATCTGGCCTTACTATAATGCCTATTCTAATGTGTCACAGTTATAAGCATGTTCAACACATGTTATTAGTGTGTGCATTCCCGAAAGGGCACATATATATATATATATATATATATATATATATATATATATATATATATATATATATATATATGTATATATTTATTTATTGTATAGTGTACATTTACGTGATACTCCGTCATAAATTACATTTTTTTCAAACAATTACATTTTACGTTATCTGTGCTGGGTACATTTGTATTGCTCTTGTTAGTGTAATTAAAGGAACACTCCAAGCACCATTACAACTACAGCAACTGATTAGCTTGCAGCTCGGAAGAGCTAACTGAAGCACCAGCTTAGGAGGTTCTGGCTCTCCGTCGTCAGTAGCAGAGGCAAAAAAAAAGGTACCCCAAAGACTCCAGATAACCAGTCAGTCTGCTCTAAAATAGGTTGACTTCTTACAAGTTGGGGGTTGGAGTGGTTGCTATGCCGTGGCATTCTTGACACTCTAACCACTCAAGTGTGCTGTTGTGGTTATGGTGCTTGGTGTTTTTTTTTAATGTTACTTAGATTAATATTTTTGCACTTTTTAAAAATAATTTTCATGTCTGCAAAAACATTAACCCCTTAAGGACTGGACTGTTTTTGCGATGTTGTACATTTGCGACCAGGCCTCTTTTTACATTTTTGTGGTGTTTGTGTTTAGCTGTAATTTTCAGCTCTCTCATTTACTGTTCCCATACAAATTATATATTGTTTTTTTCAGGACAAAAGGGGCTTTCTTTACATACCATTATTTATATAATCTCATGTAATTTAAATTTAAAAAAATATGATGACAAATTTAAAGAAATACATGTGTTTTGACTTTTACTTGAAAAATCTTTTACTCATCTACAAAAGCGAATGAAAAAAACTGCTAAATAGATTCAAAATTTTGTCTTGAGTTTAAAAATACCCAGTGTTTACATGCTTTTTTGCAAGTTATAGGGCTCTAGGTACAAGTAGGATATTGCGGTTTCAAAACATAAATTTTTAAAATGTATCAATAGTGACATTGTAACACTATTATCTGTCATAAATCTCTGAATAACACCCCACATGTACATATTTTTTTTAAAGTAGACAACCCAGGGTATTCAATATGGGGTATGTCCAGTCTTTTTTAGTTGCCACTTAGTCGAAAACACTGGCCAAAGTTAGCATTCATATTTGTTTGTGTGTGAAAAAAGTAAAAAACTAAATTGAACGCTAATTTTGGCCAGTGTTTGTGACTAAGTGGCTACTAAAAAAGACTGGACATACCCCATTTGCAATACTTTGGGTTGTCTTCTTTTGCAAATGGTATGCCATCACGGGGGTAATTCTCCAACCTGGCCTTTTTCAATGTAAAAATATTTGACCCATATATTTGACACTGTAACTTTCAAAAACGCTATAAAACCTGTACATGGTACACAAATATTAGTGTTTCAAAACAGGAAAATGTATCACAACAATTATATCATCACTAAAAGTGCTGCTTGTGTGTGAAAAACGCAAAAAAAAGTCACTTTCACTGACAATATCATCGCTGTGATATGTTTTACTGTTTTGAATCACTAATATTTGTGTTCAGCGAAGTCTCCCGAGTAAAATAGTACACCCCGTGTACAGGTTTTAGGGTGTCATAGAAAGTTACAGGGTAAAATATAGTGCTAGCAAATTAAATTCTCTGGACTTTCAGCCTGGGTTGGCAGGCAGGTCCCTCAAATTGCACTCAATAAAATTACATAATTATGTAAAAATATAACATGAATACGCACGTAGAATTTAAATATAAATGCATATTTAGATATTTGAAGTCTACGTGTATATTTATATAATTATTTATGTAATTTTGTATATGGACATGTATATTTCGTATTATTTTTATTTATTTATATATACATAGATATATATACAATTTCATTGTAAGTGTATTTTGATATAAATATATATATATATTACTATCAAAATACAGTTAGAATAAAATTTCATATAGATATATTTTTTTTACATTTGTATGATTATTTTTACATGTTTTTATTTAATTTAAATTATTTATTATTTGTATTTTATAATAATATTTATATACAATATATATAGTTACCGGTTGGCAAAGCAAAAATGCCGATGTCCTCAGTCCTGAAGGGGTTAAAAAAAGAATGTGGAAAAAAAATATGCAGTTCTTGTATGGTTTTTGTTTTGTCTTGACATGTGTTTTGTCCCCTGAGCATGGCTTAAGTGTGCAAACTATTTAAAGGTTTACTCCAAGCACCATGACCACTTCAGTGATTTAAATAGTGATTTAAATAGTGATTTCACTATAAAACGTTTAAATTTTAACCCTTTTGCTGCCAGAAGATTGGCATCTGCAGCTAAGAGCCCATTGCAAAACAGTTTGCCCCATTACCAGGGGCCAGGGTACTTCTGGCATCATAACCACGACAGCGGGCTGTAGTGGTTTTGACGCTTGGAGTAACCCTTTAAAGTTACATATAACTACCTTGTACTGTGTCACCTAAAGAATGAATTGCAGTATATTGAAAGATTACAGTTTAAATTAGTATTGTGTTTTTAGCTGAATTAGGGGATTCCCCCTCCAAAATTGCTATTTAAGCCTTAGTTTAGCTATTATGTTTTAATGTTTGGTGAATATTTTAGTCAATGATTTTCAAATCATCCATTTCACAAATTGCATATTTTAATTGATTTCAACAGATTACATCGAAATCAATGTGAAAGGAAACAACTCCAGTTGTCTAAAACTCACTGGCAATGGAAGAGTTAAAGCAATACTTTATCTGGCAGAAACAGAAAGTTTCTGTACTATACAGTACTGTATCTGGAAGAAACAGGATACATTAGTATTACTTTACTTGACAGGAGCATGTAGATGGTGTACAGTACGGTCTTCCTCGCTGCAGATCAGGTGGTCTCATGTATGCGTTGCGTCAGTGCCTTTTTATTATTTAAGGGTGCAGGAAACGTATTGAGCTGATCCCTGCTGAATTGGTGAAACAAAGTTTTAAATGACTTTTTAACTTCCTGTTCCTGGATACTCTTGTTCCTGCAATGCTATGAAGAAATCAGCAATGTGTGTGTGTGTCTCAATGCTTTTGTTTATTCATTACTGCAATGCATTAACCCCTTAAGGGACAATTAGGCATGTCTTGACACAAAAGGGATCGAGGTTAGATATGGAAGTGTGCAAATATATACTTATTTTAATTAATGTATTGCTAATAAATATACAGGACAGGTACAGTAAGTGCAATAGTTACACTCATAAAAAAATATGTGTTTGGAGTGTTCCTTTAATAGTCATACATGTATTATTGTAGCTAATAAAATTTATTCATATATATTAATACTGTTTGTGTGTGTGTGTGTGATTTCTGTGCTATATCCTTATATTTGTGTAACACTAATACAGTGGAGGGTTATACAGTTTTGGTTTGGAGGCTTGTGTTCCTGTTAACAATAAATCTGAATTTTATGTGCCTATCCAAAATGAATCCATGGACTTCTTCATAATGATTGCTGATCTCTCCCATGGTGTACCAGAGTTTAGCAATTATTCCTTTTAGTATGTCCCAAAATGGAGGTGACAGATTGGAATGCCCATAGACTTTAACAAGGCAGTGAAATGCCCATAGACAATAATGGAAGTGAAAAGAGTGCCCATAGACAATAATGGAAACAAAATATTTCAATTAGAGACAAAACTATTAGACATATCAAGTAAATCTTTTGCTGACATACTCTCCAAGCTCAGTGTCAATTTTTAATATTGAGATTAAGTGGGATTATCAATGTTTTCTATGGAATGACAAGGGTGATTGGCTAAAGAGAATGCCCATACAGTATAATGGGAAGCAACACAAACTCATTTGCAGGCAAATCTGTGTGACATAGTAAACTAACCTTTACCCAGTAGTTAGTTGTGTTTCAGTGTGGCTGTGTTTTGTATATGTGACTGTATTCCTTTAACTGTGTGTGGAACCGTGCCTGGAATTGTGTCTGTGCATGTGGATATGGGCCTGTAACTGTGTGACTGTGAGCCTGTTACTGTGTGCCTATAACTACACCTGTGTTTGTGTAACTGTATGCCTGCGTGTGGCACTGTGTGCATGTGACTGTGTGTGCATCAGATTAAGTGCCTGTGACTATATATTACAGTGTGTATTTTTGTCATGTATGACAATGTTGTATGCGACTATGTGCATGTGACTGTATGCAGAGGTGTAACCAGAGTTACGGGAAAGAACAACACTTTGCTTCCCCATGTACCACCCCGCCATCCACCCTGCCCCTCTGGTTATAATTCAACAAATGTAAATATTATAGCATTTGTAGATAAAGTGCATACATTTTTTTATGAATAAACACTTATAAAAACTAGAAAAAAATATCTGCTGATAAACTTAAGCATGTTTTGTGAGTTTGAATGTGTGTATGCAGGCCATCGCGGCAAACCGGGCACATGCCCAATGGGCTGCGATGGCCATGGGCCGAAGCCAAAAAGGGAGATCAAGGGATTTGCCCACTAGCCTTTTAGGGCTGGTGCTGTCTGACCTCCGGGCCATAGAGGGAACTCTGCGGCTGTTGAGGATATCAACGATCTCCCTCAACAGCCTGCACACAGCATGCTAAAACACAGGAGCCCAATGCACATGGTCTACACCTGCCAGGGGTTGAGACCAGACAAAACATCCACTTGACCCAGGGCCGATGTAGCTGCAGGCCCATAGCAGTGTCAAGCTCTGCCCCCTTGCATGTATCTCTGCCTCCAGAATTAGGCTCTGCTGTGCTCACAAGGCACTTGGTATCACCAAGGAACGTGATCCCTTCCCACTTCCTGGATCCCTCCCTCAAAGGTAAGCCTCAGGGAGGGAGGAATTGCAGCACCTTAGCCCTAATATAGCCCCTTAACACCTTACTACAGCCCCTAATCTCCCTACATCAGCTCCTTACCACTACAGCCCCTTAACTACCCCTACTACAGCTCCTAAACACACTACTTAAGGCCACTAAACTACTCCTACTAGAGCCCCTAAACCCACTACTACAGCCCCTAGCCCATCCATACTACAGCCCCTTACGGTCGACTACAGCCTCTAACCAACCAATTTCTGCCCTTAAGCCCCCAATTGCTACCCATATACTCTACTACAGCATCTAATCCCCCAATTGCTGAGCCCATACCCTACTACAGCCCTAACCCCTCAATAGCTGCCCCAATACTATAGCTTCTAACCGTCCAATTGCTGCCCCTATATCCTACTACAGCTTCTAACCGTCCAATTGCTGCACTTATACCCTACTACAGCTTCTAACCGTCCAATTGCTGCCCCTATACCCTACCACAACCCTAACCCAGGGCTCGACAAAACCCTGGCTTCTGGGATTCAGCTGCCTGTTCAGGGCCGTGCAGAATGAAGCCAGACGGCGAGGGAGCGGTTATGTTCTGCATATGCTTGCTCGCGCACGCTGCAGTGGTGCAGGGAGATTGAATATGATGTCATTCTTGCCCCGGCATACTAAACAGTGCACGAGAGGGAGCAGAGCAGGAACATGACAGCAGCACCAATGGGCACCAACAAAAGCACATTCACTCCAGTTCTCCCAAAGGTAGGGAGGCTGGGTGTGTATCAATTAAAATGATTTTTTTTAAAATTATAATTTCTGAGTGTGTGTCTGTCAGGGTCTGTGTGTCTGTCAGTATATGTGTGTCCGGTTAGCTGACAAGTCCCCTTTGATTGTATGGGAATAGTGATTTTACTAAACTTTTTTCCCCACAGGAGGCTATTGCACATGCACTAATCAACATCTCCTCATATAGATACACTGAATCAATGCAGCTTGATGGGGAACATTCAGCACCTATATGCAGAGCGTGGAGAGGCTGAACGTAGGTGCTGCACACTGTTTAGCACTGCCCCAGGAAGCACCTCTAGTGGCCGTCTGAGTGATGATCACTAGAGATGTTACTAGGCAGCAATATAAACACTGCCCTTTCTCTAAAATGGCAGTGTTTACATTGAAAAGCCTGAAGGCAGAGGCGAAACTAGAAACCACCGGAGCCCCAGTGTGAAACGTGCACTGGGGACCCCCATGTGTCTCTTCCCCCCCACCTGCCAGCCCTCCGAAAAGAAAAACATAAATGGAAATGGAAGTGCTTTTAACCCTTCGTTGTGGAATCCAGGGTGCTCCATGGAAAGTCCCAGTACCCAAAAAGGACCAAAGATAAGTAAATATAGAGAATGATCCAGGCACTCCAACAGGTTCCAAAATTAAGGCAGTTTATTTGAACCAGGAACTACACAGCAACGTTTCAGCCCTCAGCTTGATAAAAGCCCTAAAGGGCTGAAACGTTGCTGTGTAGTTCCTGGTTCAAGTAAACTGCCTTAATTTTGGAACCTGTGCCTCGATCATTCTCTATATATTAGCCCTCTGAAAAGGGACTTGCGTCCATCAAGCTCAGCCTTCCTCACATATGTTTTTGCTGTTGATCCAAAAGAAGGCAAAAAACCCAGTCTGAATCACCAATTTTGCAACAAACTAGGAAAAGATTCCTTTTTGACCCCAAAATAGCAGTCAGATGTCTCCTTGGATCAACTAGCTATTACCCCACTAATTAGAAATTATATCCCTGTATGATATGTTTTTGAAAGTATTTATCCAATTGCTGTTTAAACATCTGTATGAACTCTGATAAAACCACCTCTTCAGGAAGAGAATTCCATATCCTTATTACTCTTACTGTAAAAAAACCCCTTTTCTTTGCCTTAGATGAAATCTCCTTTCTTCCAGCCTAAATGCGTGAAGTCGTGTCCTATGTATAGCTCTGTTTATGAATAGATTTCCAGATAATGGTTTGTACTGGCACCGAATATATTTGTATAATGTTATCATATTCCCTCTCAGGCGCCGTTTTTCCAAACTAAAGAGATTTACATTTTTTAACCTTTCTTCGTAACTAAAATGCTCCATTCCTTTTATCAATTTTGTAGCTCGTCTCTGCACGTTTTCTAGTGCCATGATATCTTTCTTTAGAACAGGTGCCCAAAATTGCACCAGCGATTTATAAAGAGGCAAAATTATATTTTCATCCTGAGAATTTATGCCTCTATTTATATATGACAAAACCTTACTGGCCTTAGCAACTGCAGATTGACATTTTATATTGCTGCCTAATTTGTTGTCTATGCTCCCTTGATAAAGGTGGATAACGCCAAAACGTTGGGGGCTATTTTTGTGTTTGATGTCTTCACCCTCTTCTCATGTTCGTTGATAGGGTCTGTGTTTGGTATGCATTTTTTGGTTCACTATTTTATAAAGGTATCATAACATTGCTTTTTTTGTATCAGTGGTTATACCACTTAATGTGGATTATTTAGATTATAATTTTTCTCTTGTTTTCTTTGATCCTAGTCATTGCTTACATATTGGGTAGATATGTTTAAGTATTGTTATGGATAGAAATTAATGTAGGTAAAATGTATATTTTCTTGGTATACCTGTATTCAATATTTACTCAAAATGGCTGCTGAGCACCCCTTTCCATCGACTGAACACCTCGTGTAATAAGATGGCGTCTCCGTCCGGAGTAAAATCCTGAGATGATGGCGACATCACACTTTGGAAGAAGTGCATTAGATAAGACACTTGATCAATTAAAGATGTATTCTCTCTGTTATCTTGCATTTTGCATATGATATATTTCTGCCTTTATAAGGGGCTTGCCACCCCCCTGATTAAACATTCCAGAGTTTTTCAGTTATCTGAACTTGTGTCAGTGGTGATTTACTCAGCGTTCACGCTTTCTATTTTAAGCAATCTGGAGGGGGGCAGATACTCAAGCAAATACATGGTTTGATCTAAAACAGTATATTGTCATTCTATGATGTCCTTGTTGATACTGGTTATATGTGAGCCTGTACAATAAAGTTTTTTGCATTTGTATTGGTTGTGCTCCTCCTTTCATTATTATATAATTTGTTGTCTATAACAATTCCCAAATCCTTCTCGTGTGTGGTTATCCCTAATTCACTACCATTTAAGGTGTAAATTACTTTGCATTTCTCTACATTAAATTTAATATGCCATTTTAGTTCCCAGTCCCCCCAATCTATCCAAATCCCTATGCAGCAAAGCAATATCCTGCTCACATTTTATTACTTTACAAAGTTTCGTGTAATCTGCAAACACTGACAACATGGCTTTCAATGTCTATTTCAAGATCATTTATAAATATGTTAAATAGAAGTGGTCCCAAAACAGAACCCTGAGGGACACCACTTACCACTTTTGTGCAGCCTGAAAATTTACCATTAATGACAACTCGTCGTACTCTATCCTTAAGCCAATGTTCTACCAAGAACAATGATATTCATCTAGATTTCTTTTAGTTTGAAGACTAACCTATTCTGAGGAACCGTATCAAATGCCTTGGCAAAATCCAAGTAGATCACATCCACTGCAACACCCTGATCTATACTTCTACTTAGTTCTTCGTAGAATGCAATTAGGTTAGTTTGACATGACCTACGTGTCATAAAAACATGCTGATTATTGCTAATAACAAAGTGCTTCCCAATGAATTCCTGAATATTAGCCCTTAATAGCCCTTCAAATTTCCTTGTCATAGAAGTTAAGTTCACAGGTCTATAATTTCCCGGCAAGGATTTTGAACCCTTTTTAAATATTGGAACGACATCTGCCTTCCTCCAATCCTCCAGTACAATACCTGAATATGGATATTCGTAAGCTTTATTAATTTCAATTTTGATTATCCCCTGCAAAATCATAGGTGTACCTATCAAACAAACTCTTTAAGAACCAACCGTGGTGTCATCTGACTTTGTCTGCAGTCCAACAATTACGAAAACCAAGGATGAATTTCAGATAAGTGTAGATGCCACTTGGCAGTATCCTTTACAAAGTTCTTTTTTATTAGAAAAATTGTGCAAAATAGCACAAGGCAAGTCACTAAGGGTTGAGAGATATAAAACAACAGGAGGAAGTGTGACAGGATTAAGGGGAGTTAATGCAACAGAGTTGGGGAGATTTGGCACGTTGGAGGACAGAATTGGAAGTGTTAAGATAGAGTGATTGTGGCATGGTGAAGGGGGGCGAGTGTCATGATGGGTGAGAAGGTGATTGTGACAATGACAATGTGAGGAAAGTTAAACGTGAGAGGATGTGAGATTAATGTGATAGTGTGAGTGTGACAGGGCGAGGGCAGATGAGTTTGGTATGGTTCCAAGGGATGAGAGCGACAGGATTAGGAGTAGTTAATGTGAATGTAGCTGGGTGTAGGGAGCTGACAGAGTGTGTAGGGGAGTGACCGTGTGTATGTGTGGGGGGGTGACTGTGTGTAGGGGGATGACAGTGTGTATGTGTGGGATGGAGGGGGGAGCTGGGGGTGGCAGCGTGTGCGGATGTAAGAGTGGTGCCAGTGTATGTGTGGGGGTGATATTGTGTGGAATGGGGTGGGTGAGGGTGACACTACAAAGTTTGGAGGCTGTTTCAGTAAGCAGCTAAAATACCTTTTTTTAAACCAAAAAAAAAAAAAATCCATTCCCTGGTGGTCCAATGGCCATGATATCTGTTCTGCAGCTCCTCCAGTTGCAGAGCTGCAGACTGTGTCATGGTCTCAGCCAGTTTTAGAGTGTTGCTTTGGTAACTCGCAGCAACGCTCTGGTTGGCCAGAAATCGTAAGACACATGGTCTGCAGCTCCATTGAGGCTAGCTAGTCATTTTTTGCGCCAATACTTCGTTTAAATTATTCAAAACTTGCCAAAGTAACTATTGCAGTGCCAAAAAAAAGGGAAAAGGCACATATGCGAACAGCACGGCTAAAGAAAATGCAATGTATAGCGTTTCTCTGTTTGATGCATCAGTTGAGGAAGTCACCAAGAACAAAACACAGAAAAACCAAAAACTGTTGAAATGCAGCAAAGGTAAATTAGTTTTTTATTAACATATTTAGCTTTTTAATTTAAGCCAGTAGATGCTGTTATAACGTTTGCTGGTGTTAGGTAGAAAATTGTCACTGACAGTTCTTTTTTTAAACTCTGACAATATTTTTATACTTTGCATAGAAGCAAAATTAGAAATCAACATATATATTTGTAATGTGTTTTGTCTGTAGAGAATGCGCAACACAGCACAAGCACATCATTAGATGCATTCGGGCCGTGCCGCGGGTACTAGGGCCATGCAGGGGATGCTTCAACAGTGCTCCCTGCATTGTCCTGAAGGCTCGGGAAGGGGCAGGCAGCCTGTCAATGAGTGGCCATGCCAATTAAGGAAGTTGCTAATGATAATGTAGGTATTTTAATATGTTAAATTTTTAATGAACGGTTTATAGTAGTGGGGTACTGCATTCACACTGCCCTGTGTTTATTGAGTTTACAAAATCAGATGTGTAACTCTCTCGGGGACCATACATTGCTTGCCCGCTATCTGTGCTATTGTGTACTACAAGAAAGGTCAACAAGCTACTTTGGCTTTCAATTTATTAATCTTTTTTTTAATTTTTTTTATTTGAACTCTTAATATAAATTCCTAAGACATAATATTAAGAAGGAAAATTATGGCATCATTAAGAGAATCACCCACTGAAGCATGTGCACATGTCATCTGTCTTTAATTTTTATAAAAATACAAGGAAACAAGGGGTAGAATTTTTTTTTAATAAACTCAGTTCTGCTGCTCTTCACAAAGATTTTGAGTAAGTTGTTTTCTTGAAATGTCAGATAGCTAAGCATTGCTCTGTGAATGGACCTAACAGACATGATTTGTTAATGCTCTCTCAGGCTGCTTCACCTGTTGTTTAGATCCCTCTGTGCCACTGATCATGAACACCTCCTGCTCAGATTCTCCGTACAGTTCATTCTCAAAAGAATACCTTTCTTTCTTTGAAAAAAGTTTGATGGCATTATGGTCATTTTATTGCTTGCAGCTGTACCTTGTCACTTATGCAAAGTTTTCTCCTAGCACCATGCAAGCTGTGCACATATGTCAGTTAATGTCCTCATTTCAACATTTGAGTAAATAGCCTGTAACTTGCACTGACAAAATGGATGAAATGGATGCAATTACTTACATTGGTCTTTATTCCAACTGTTAATTTTTATTTTAAATTCTTTATTTTTGTGGTGCATTCAGTTAATACAGTCGCTTGTTGTGCCACAATAGCAATAACAAGTAGAGTGGGTGACATTGTTAAAACAGGCTTGTGGAATAGAAAGGTACTGCACACATTTTTTAACAGATAGGTAAACAGGATTTTCCCCTGGGCTTCATAAAAAACAAAAGGTAACTTTTCTTGGCTAACTAGGAAGCATTACCCAGTAGTCACAATAAAAGGAAAACAGGCTAAGACATGGAATTATATGACTGAGCTAAACACATCTATCGCGGTGTCTGCCTATGCAGAGTCATTATGTTAATGTAATTTTAAATGTGCTATACTGGGTGAAAATACAACAAGCTTCAAGTAGATAACCATGGGATAAAGGCTTGTTCCTCATGTCTAAGCTATAGAACTTGTTTTGGTAGCTCAGAGAGGCTGGCTAGGCATGAGGGGTAAAACTCTATAATAAAACGTTGCTTGTCATGCTCATGTTTCGAAGGTATGGAGCCATCTCTACATGGCTCACTATTTTTAATGCAGTATGTGTGTAAAGAAAAGTCAAGCTGGCATTAGCTATTAAGGTAAAGAGTCATTGATAACATTCTGTCCCTACGGTAGCAACTAAAGAGAAATGTTGTGGTTACTTGATGCTGGTAGTCCGCACATCGAGGACTGTAAGCGTGCCCTCCATATGCAGGTGAGGCATGCCCACTTGAGGGGCACAAAGGTAGGCCTTTAGCCGATGCCCGTTGCTTGAACGTGTCTCTTGCCATCGACGTTTGACTCCTCGAAGGCGCCCCTGGACTGGGACTCCGCTCCAGCAGCTTTCAGTGGCATGTTTAGCTGTGCCTCTCCCCAGTTTGCGGTAGTAGCTTGGAGGGACGGGTTCAAGCTCCGCCGAGCGCCGGTTCTCGGGTCAGGTGAGTAGCTGGCGTGGAAGGCTGGTTTAATGGTCTTTGTCCCCTTAATGTGGGGGCAGGTGCGGTCGCCCATGGAACATGGCGTTGTTTCCCGCCCATGAGAGCGGCGGTGTTTGCGTAGCCTGGCGGCCTTCCCCGATGCTTGTGGTGGGTGTCTATAATGGCGCCGGCGGGTCACTGGACGAATCCATGTAGCCACTAGTTTTGCTGCCCGGCGGTAAGCCATTCCGCGTTCGCGCAGCATTGTCCAGAGGCTCTCGCAAAGCCGGTCAAATTCCCGCAGGGGGTGTGTGGATGGTTGGGCGTATGTGCTCTGCTTTTGGGGTCCTCGATGGGCGGCCATCTTTGCTGCGTCCTAGTGGCCTGGTGGTTGCTGGAGCTGTGCCGGCCGCGTGGGACAGTTCTCGCTTTGGTTTTGCCGCTGTGTCTCAAGCTTGAAATACCGGGATATCCCTCACCGGCAGGGGGGGGGGGAAGTGTACCGGGGAGACCTTCAAGTGAATGGCTGCAGGTGGTATGGATATCAGGCACCTCCCTCGCCTTGTCTGAGTAGGCCTCGGGTCTATCTCCGGTTAGATGCCTCCGATTTCGGTCGGGATAGTTGTCGCTGGGCTCTGCATTTAAGTGCTCACTTCCCTAAGTCGTTTAATCGTCGATTTGGTGGGTTTTTGCCCAAATTTAGGTTGATTAGGAGCGTTTTTGCACGGAGCTTGTCTCATGTGCCTATTCCAACTGTTAAACCAAAGTATATATTTCTTACACTTTAGAAAAGCTGACACGCCATCTTCTCAGGAGAATATTGAATATTGAATCCCATGGCACAAGAATGTAGCACAGTCTTGGTCTTGCACATTGGAGGTTCACTTCAAAAAAAGTCCAAAGGTGACAGAGGCAAACAGAATGAAGCTGGATAAATACTTGTTTCTCTAATAACTGTTTAGCCATCTACATGACATGTTGGTCAAGACAACTGAATAAAAGGAAAACCCACTATCTGGCAAATTTTCATATGATTAATCTTTGTCTACCATTAAAAACATTGATGGCTAACCTTGGCAGTTTAGAGGTTTGTGAAAAATATTTCACTGAAACGAAACCAGCCTAATAATGTCATTATGACAAATCTGCACGCTCTATATCCAAATTAAATATGGAGTAATTGTTACAGGAGATAGAGTCCTTCAGTATAAATTTGACCAGTCTTCTCTGTGTCCATATTGTATATTTAACAGAGTGATAAAATAATCTTCACATCCATCTCATCCAGAGTCCAAGTAACAACACAGTAGTTGTGGTAGTAAAGCAGTCATTGTAATGGTAGATCATTTAAAATCTATCTTGGTTTCTATTAAATATTAAATGTATTAACTGCTTCTGACATTAGGCATTACTGTTGTACCCAGCACAGTCTTGCTGATGTCTAATTTCTCAGAGTTAAAGATGAATACATTATTCTCGGAGATAAATATACAAAGCACCTTTTCCCATGCGTGTAGAATGTGATTTAGAGCGTTCTCTGGGCAAAGTTTAGAGATGATTTAATAATGTGGTCTAGATTTTGGCTAGTGCCTGTTCCTTTAGCAACAATGTCTGAGCCCCCAGCGTTACCTCCCATTTCCAAGCACACAGACGAGGCCCACTCAGCAGCAGACATTTTGAAACCCAAGTCCTAGAGAATGAAGAAATAAAAATATATTAGTTTTATAAAACTGTAATAGTCTGACATTGTTATAGAATTGATATTCTGTTAAAATGAGTACACCTCAAAAACCACCTGCAGAATTACATACCTGTGGGTGTTGCTTCTTATCTCCAGCAAGACTGACTGCTTACCAAATGTACCCAAGGTTTTACAATTTTGGGTACACTTCACACTTTTACTACTTTGTCCTAAAAAGACATTGCACCATCACAATATCCCCAGTAATGACAAGACATCAGAAATGTACGCAAACATTTTTTATTCAAAATTAGGGAGGGATATAGTGATTTCACCTTTCCATGGAACACATACAGTAAATAATAAAACATACACAGTGTGACAAATCACAATGTGAATCGCACCCTTATAATGTGTACAATAAATAAATAGAATACTTATAAACAGAGATACTGCTGTTTCTTCTACAAATGTAGATCCTAGAACAATAAAAAAATACAACACATAGTGTATAATGCAAATGTATCCTAAAATATCAATAAGCAATGGTTACACCGTGCCAGACTGTGTAATATGCCCAATGGTGCCTATTTAAGATGGAGCCATGTCTGCACTCCACTCAAGCACAAAGATAATGCGCTGTTAGACCCTATTGCACTGGATTTCTCACACTATATGAATGCCCGTGGTGCGTTCCAAGTTCTAAAGGCAGCAAATTGTGGTTTTTATTTAAGACAAGAAAAGACATGGCAAAAACATAGGCACTTGATGCAAAGTTCACAATGGAAGAGCTGCAGGCGGCCATTAAGAAATCTAAAACTGGCAGAGCACATGGCCCAAATGGGCTATCGCTTAAATATTATAAAAACTTCAGGGATACCAAATGCCTCGTTTGCTGAATCTGTTCAATTCAATCTTAGAGCAAGAGTCATTCCCTTAAGATTCGCTTGCGGCACCTATAACAACCAGCCTAAAGAGAGTAAAGACCCAGAGGCGTAACTAGGGTCTCCAGCACCCTTGGCGAGGAACCATATCGTCGCCCCCTTCCCCCACCCCATATCATGAAAAAAAAAAAATTAGATCAAAGTTTTCCACCATGTAAAGGGAAGCTAAAGAAATAAATCTAGAATTATATTTTGTTTCCTCATCCTCCAAAAAGTGAATAAAGAGGAATTGAAAGTTCCTGAGGTTTCTTAGGAACAATGTCCTGCTAGTCACCCAAAGCCCCCCTCTCTATATGAAACCACTACAAATAGAACTCTGTGACAAGACCAATCTCCCCACTGTGCATTGGAGGAGCCTGGTTGCTCGCCAGCTGCCTTTAGACTATGGCCCCATGTTGAAACGCTTGATTTTCCCCTGCAAAGACACAAAAGCCGGGTCATTCGGTGCTTGCCCTGTTTGAGCGGTGATACCCCAGATAGCTATGTCATGGAGCCCATTTGTATAATGAAAGACTATGGGAAAGACTTTGTCTCCATGGCAATTGAACTGTATGTGTGTGATCTGAGCGCCATTCGGTAATAATGTGCGCTCAGGTCTGAGCTATCTGGGGATATGTTGAATGTACCTGTTTTATGCAATGGCTGCACAGTTATATATTTTTATGTATTTTATTGTCTTTTGCTGCCATGTGTTCAATGGAGTTTTGCCTCTGTCCTTGGAGATAATTGGATTACTTCCCACTTATCTCCAGGATAGAAGACTCTGTGGAACTGGTTTTGGGCAGAAAAGCCATGCTTCATTTGGTCACAAAGGACTATGATCTATCTTTTGAACCACTGGACCAATTTGTATGATTTTGACGTATGTTTGTATTTGGAGTATGCTGATTCTGAAAAGTGAATGTGATGCATACTTTTAAAATTATGAATAATGTGGAAAAACTGTATTTCTCTGCCTGTGATAATTACATTACCCATTGTGTAAGGTAATTGTATCACAGGCAGAGGGGGGGATTTTGTGAGAGGAGGTATGATTAAGAAAGAGGGCTGCCACACTTCCTCTGGTACAAATCAGTGCCAACAGGCAACCAAAGTAAACATTCTGAGACCTGCGGCTGGCCACAAGGGCAGTGAGATGAACTGGTAGCGCTTGTCCCGAAAGGATAATCACAGAAACTGTATCTAGATGGATTGGAAAGCAGATTTAACCCTGCTCACACCAAGTTGTAGCATCAGGGGATTTAAATGTCCATTTAAAGTGCTGGCTGAGCTCTCACTTTCATTGCTGCATACAGTTCACCTGTGAGCATGGGGCCACTAATTCTGGCCACACTTGACAGGGGAGTGCCCCGGGTACCTAATGAAACCTGAGATTAGCCTGTTACTAGTTACTTCTTTCTTATACAAAAGCATATGCATAAGAAAGAAGAATGTCAGTTAAATCTATTTTCTACTTGCTGTTCTCATGTTCTTTTTGATTTCAATAATTTTTTTGTTATGCTATACATAACATTGATGGGGTTTCTTTAAGTTTTTCTTTTGGAGGAGGTGTTTGCTTCACTTTCAGGATTGGGGATTAAAGTATGGTGTCTTCTTTGTTCACCTGGTTTTGAGAGAATGATTCTTGATAGATCAGCCTTTTCTTGCATTCACTTCCTTTATATACTTATATATACTTAGGAATTCCTTTGAATGCCCAAGTTGAGAAAGCACCAGGAGGGGTACGAAACACGTCCAGGGCTTCACTAACCTTTTTTCTGGGTCGTTTTTCTGGGTTGTCTCTCCCCTGTCCAGCAGCTGCAGGTGGTCCTGCTTTCTGGTATAATTATTTTCCTTCTTCTTTTGATTCTTTTTTAAATTTTTTTATTATTATTACATCAGAATATGGTATTAGTTATTTAATTTCTTGCGGAGTCGTAGATAGGGTCATCTAATACCAAATCATCATATGTATTTTTCATTTTCTCTATCTGTCCTTATCTGGTTAATTTCTATTTCTTTCTTTAAATTTTATCTTAACACTATTACAAAAAATACTTTCAAATACATGATGAATTAACGAACCAAATGACGCACATACATAAAACATTTGCTCAGGTCGTGGTGCGGCAAAAAATAATAAATAAATATATATATATATAAATAAATAACACGGGAAAAATCCGACAAGAGGGGAGCCTCCCTATCTAGATTCTATTATTTTAATCCATTTATCCCAGTGTGTGTATTGAAGTCCCTTATTTGGTGCAAAATTAGTAATGGCCCTTTCCATTTTACATTGGGTAATACTTTGAGCATGTATCTTAGCCCAGTTATCTACCATAGAAGATTTCCAATTCCTAGCTATTAAAGTTTTAACAGCCATTAGGATATGTAAAATGATGGGTCTAAATTCTTTATCGATGCCAGTCATATCCATATGAAGTAGAGCCATACTCGAAGTCAGCTCAATCCTTATTTCCAGTATGGATGATAAATATTGATTTAACTCAACCCATAAAGGTCTAATTTTCGAGCAGTCCCACAAAATATGTTTGAAGTCTGCAATCCTTTCATTGCATCTCCAGCAGTTAAGTGGGGTTGTAGGATACATTTTTGCAATTTTATGGGGAGTATTGTACCATCTGTTTAATATTTTATAATGAGTTTCATGTATATTTAAACAATGACAGATTTTGTATAACGTATTAAGGGAGTTATTCCATTCTTTCATAGTGATATCTTTGGTAAGATCATGATTCCATTTAATAATTGCCGGGGGGATTGCTTTTCTCTGAGTCTTATAGATTATTTTTTTGGCATTTATTTACCAAATGGGTATAGTCTGACTGCTCAAATAAGTCTGATAGAAGCTTAGCTGGTGGTTCCAGAGGGTTAAATCTTAGATCTTTTTTGATTTTTTTCAATTGTATTATTTACGTAATATTATATTTTCAGCTTATAAGTTTGGACCACTTTAGCACATATGAGGATTGCTGTCACAACATTATGCCATCTGTACTTATTTTGTTATATAAATAATGTGCATTTTTCTATGAATTTATTCTTGCACATTGTTTGGGATTACGTACAAGTGCGGATAATGTTTTGTGAAGTATTGTTTTACTATTGGGAGGAGTCCAGCACCGAGAAGGTAACTCTTATACACATTTACTGAAGTGTGCTACAGATCATCATGACAAAGTAGATTAAGATAAATTAGTTTTGTTAGAGTAATCCTTTCTGAGGAGTTACACCACCCCAAATAAAAAAATAAATGCTAAAACTCACCTTTCTTCGTCACATCCAAGTTCTTCAGGCAGCCTTATTCTCCTTGCCTTATGTCACTCTCCCTTGCTGGAGGGGGAGGATAGACAGACAGGGGTGGCACATAGCTGAAGGCCATGCCACCATTGGTTGTCTGGATACCAGCATGCTATGAGTGCTGGTGTCAGATGACAATTTTGCACAGAATTGACATTAGCCAGCCCTAAACTTTGTTCTAAACTGGCTAATGATACTGCCGGAGGTGGAGTTACACCACTGGCTGCTTATTGGTCAATCTCTTTATGTGCAGCATTTCAAAGCAAAATGCTCCACATACAGACTACAGACACCAAGACCACTTCAAGTAAATGAAGTGATAATGGTGCTTGGAGTAACCCTTTAAAATCACCTTAAAATGACTGGGAGATTGAGAGTACAAATTGGGATCAATGTATATCCCGACTCTTCTGAAGATTTTGGTTTACAATTTAGGGTATATAAAAAACCACATCTATTAAAAATATAACACACCATTTAGAAATGTATATAATGTAATGAAATGTTATTTTAAATTTATGAAATAATTTTTTGGAGTATTTCATAATTTCAAAAAATTGTAAAAAATATAAAATACAAAGAATATACACAACATAAAATATTGATTAATTTCCTGTCTACTGTGGAAAGGAATGGTGCTTCTAAGTTTTTATGCCACTAAAGTTTCTATATTGCACATATCGTGATTTTGCTATATATGAATTGTCACGTGAGCGAAGTTCAAATGCGGTCATCTCTTTTTTTGAAAGAGTGCACTTTTATAGGCTTTCTTAATGCAGCCCTAGTCACACCTTGCATGTGCGTGATCTACACAGTCTCACTACATACTTCCTATAAAGAGAGATCTAATGCTTAAACTGCCTTTATTAGACAGTCTGTTTAATTTAGAATTTCTTATCTTCAGCACTGTTAATAGCCTGCTAAAGTCTTCAGGAGCCTTCCGTGTGTGATTAAATTTCAATTAACAGAGCAGGAGATAAAAAATTCTAACGTAAACACACTGTGCAGTTACATTTAGTTGAAAAGGAAACAATTTTTGCTGTGCGAGTTACAGCCAGGGTGGGTGTAACTAGGTTTGCATAAACAGAAACAAAAGTGATTTAACTCCTAAATAGCAGAGAATTGAGCAGTGAGTGCAGGGGCACAATCTATACCAGGGGTAAGAAACCTTTTAGTAGTACTAAGCCAAAACAAAACTTTGAAGTCTCTTGGTGTGCGGATCCTATTTTTTTTTAAATTGATGTGTGTGTATGTTGCCGTATTCTGCTTGTGTTATGGGGATTCTTGGGGTATTGCATGTGGGAGGCTCTTTGTGAGGTTATATCCTATAAATATATTATATATATATATATATATATATATATATATATATATATATATATATATATATATATATATATATATATATATATATATATATATATACACACACACACACACACGATTTTTAGATATATTATACCACGTTGGTCTCATGATTTATGACATCTTCAAAATCTCAATGCCACTATTTTCCAGTAATAAACATTTTATAATTATGTTACATCTGCAGAGACACACAAAGAAGCAGGTATGGCACTGTTGTTCATTCTTGGCACGGTTTTGCAGACATGGTAAGGGAGGTTTACCTTTGGAACTTGGCATGCACAGAACACCTTGTCTGCATGCTGTTGACTGAGAAGCATCACTGCAGATCCTGGGGACTTATCGCATATGTGATTAACCATCTTAACTAGAACCTAGAGGGCACACAAGGTAAAAGATTAGGACGGGGGGTTCATGCTCTGTGAAATTGTTGGTGACTACCATAAAAATGACAATTGTAGGTGACCATACTAAAGGTCTGTGAAAACAAACATAGTGTAGGTAATCGTTGGACATTAATGCAAAATGCAGACAAGATCGATAGAATTTGAAATCTACCTCAATGTCACCTGACAGTTATCCAGAACATTATATAAACCGCATAAAGGATTTAGGGAGGTTATCCTCATATTAAGAATGTTTAATCTCTTCCTATGTGTTTAAAATCAGTCTTGGTCAAAGAAATACTAAAACTATTTTCAGATGAAAACTACCAAGCACAGTACTATATAAATTAGCCCCTCACACTGTGTTAATTTAGGAAACTACCAAGACCTGTAGAAATTTACCTCAGACTGTGTTAATTTTAGAAACTACCAAGCACAGACCTGTACAATTTTGCTCCTCAGTCTTTGTTAATTTAAGAACCTACCAAGCACAGAACGGCACAGATTTGCCCGTCACTCTTTCATTTAAGAAACTACCAAGGTATGGGAAGAAACTAATGCACTATCAACTAGCAATACTTTCATGCAACTATTCTATTTTGTATACTCTAGTGCAGGGGTAGGCAACCTTTTAGCAGCACTGTGCCGATATAGGATTGTGATGTCCCATAGTGTGCCGATCCTATTTTTCTAAATTGAGGTGTGTATGCTGCCATATTCTGCTTGTGTTATTTTTACTGTAATTGCTTTGTATCGCTAGTATTTGTGCGTATATGAGCTATTATATTGTATACACATGAATGTGGGCTGTGTATGAGGGCTGCTTGTGGAATTGTGTGTGGATGGATTTGTCACATTGTTTGTTTGGTAGTGTGTGGGGGCTGTTTGGGGTATTGAATGTGAGAGGCTGCATGCGGGGTTGTGTGCATGTATGTGGATTGTTAGTGATGTTGCGTTTGTGGGGATTATGTGTATGTTTGTGTGTGGGCTGTTCGTATTGTTTGTAAGAGGGGAGGCTTATTCTGCAGGTCTGTGTATATCTAGCAGTGTGGGTGGCTTCCCTGAGTTCCAGTGGGGACCAGGCTGGCCAGATACAGGTCAAGGACAGGAGCTGCAACAGCAGCTGCAGGCTGCTCTACTACAGTGTGGATTATATAGTTTTGAAGTTTCACTGAGACTCCTGATAGGCCAGAGCCTGTTTGGCTCTAGCAGCCTTGAGTGCCGTGGAAAGACACCTCGGGTGCCGTGCATGGCACTAGTGCCGTAGGTTGCCTACCCCTGCTCTAGTGTAACATTTAACTGATTAGTTTCATCCTTTTGCATCTTTTTATGCAATGGTCAATTTGTTTGCTTGTTATGCAATAATCTTCATTTAACATATTAATTTTAATATTACTCAGATTACTACTAAGCAATGTGGCTATCCAGTCACAAAAATAATTACTCTTTTATTGGTCTTATATACTTATGTCTGCTGTGTTTTTGGTTCATTGATTCTGCTTATCTAAGCCAGTTTTACCTTCCCCTTCAGCCATTAAAGTGAATTAAAACATTGCTTCTATGTGTTTCAGGACCGAGCAGCAGAAATATGTCCCCAAACACACATCCATAGTGGAACCCTTGACCACATTTAAATCTTGGCTATCATGCTGTCATACCCCCTAACATGCACATTGCACCTGATGATCATCACTTATATATATTTATATCCCAATCCCTTTTACCTATTCTGCATGCACCTTCTCAAGCTGCCCACATTCCATATAGAAAGCTTAGTTTGGTTGACCCCACAACACTAGCTTCCATGGTCTATCGTCACAACCTCCCCCTTCCATCCTATTCTGCTCTCTCACCTAACGCTACACTTTCCTCTTTTAACAATGCACTCCATTCATCTCTCAATATATTTGCTCTTCAACCAAATCATCTCCCTGGCTCAACAATGACCTCAAGGCACTTTATGTTCTTCTGACCATTCCTGGAAGTCCCCACTCTCTCCATCTGCCGTACCACTATTCTCTTATTTTAAGCAATATTCTATCTCTGTTAAGGTTTGTAAAAGACCTACTACAATTAACTACCACTGTTTCCCCTTATCCACATCATCCTTCTGCTTCTTTGAACAACCTTCTCTGACCATCCCCTTTTTCAGCATCCCCCTTATAGCATCTGGTATAGCTGTGCACTTTAAAAACAAAATCTCAGCTATTCCAACCTTTGCTACCCAAAGTACACCTATATCCTCTCCCTCTACTTACTGAGTTACCTTCTTGGATTTCACAACATCAATGATCTTCATACTTTCAGAAAACAATCCTGCTCTACTGGAGAACCATTCCCGCATTCTATCTTACATTCCCTCCTTCCTGTTACTCTACCCTATTTGTCCTCCATATTCAGTCTCTCTCTCTCTCCCTTCTGGATATTATCTCGATTCCTTCAAAATGGCAGTTGTTACTCCGCTTCTCCAAAAACATTCATCAATCTTAGCCTATTTACTAGCTTCCAAACAATCTTCCTTCTCTCCCATTTTCCAAGCTCTCGAAGCGTGCTATCCACAAACAGCTACGTACCAGCTCCCATGATTTTTCCTGACCATCTAATCTGGCTTTCAGTCTGACCACTCAACTGAAACTGCACTCCTTTTGTACTCCTTTCTTGCCCAATCTTTGCACAATCTCAGAATTACAAGATCGGTTCCATTTTCATTCTCCTTGATCTCTCTGATGTGTTTTATACAGTTGTTCATCCCTTCTGTCTACACTCACAACCCTTGGCATTATGGATACTGGATTCTCATTCTATATTGTTGGTCTCATTCAACAGTACACACCATCCATCTCACTTTCAGTTGTTGTACTGCAAGGCTCATTCTTTGACCCCCTTGTCTTCTCTCTGTACACTGCCACCTGGCAAGACTAATTTACTCTCATTGCTTCAATTCTCATTCTTCTGCAGATGACATATACATTTTCTTCTCTTCACCCGCCTTCTTCATACTCGACCTCTCCTCTTACTTTTAATCTTGCCTTTCTGACCCACTAACCATTTCAGCAATTCCCTGTACTAGACAGAGGGGTGTATTCACTAAACGCTGACTTGTTCTTGAATCCAAAAGGTACATGGCAAATAGGGCATAGGTCTCTAGTGTAAAATGTAGCAAATCAAAAAACAAACATCATATTAGGTAAACTTAAGCTTATATTGAAATTAAGTGTAAAATTTGCTGTAGTCACAGCTTTCCTATTTTTGCATGAATGATGCAATTCACATTTAATTTCTCTACAATTTAGAGATTGGTGAATAAACTCCACATATATCACAAATAATAGTAAAAGTTCCCTGTCATTCTATTTTTGTTGCACACAATGGAAATATAGGAAACAAGGTTTTGCAACCCAGCTGTTTATAATGGCGATTGTAAACCTATAACATGTATAGTAAATTCTGGTCAAAGTATTAACTTACAGAGAGAGACTCCACAGATACTGTGGTTACGATGAGTGGCTGATTAGCATGCTTTACCAAGAGGCTCTGAGCTTTTTCTGTAGCCTGCAGGGAGGACAAGAACAGTGTTATAACTACAAGAACTCACATTCTGCACTCAATAATCACATCCTCCAAACATAATTTTCCTGGCTAATCCATGTCAGCATTACTAATGGGTTAAGTTCCTCCCTCTCAGCTGCTAGGACTGAAATACTCAAATTAAATTGATGATAAAAAATGTCACACCTCATTTATTACCATTAGTCTTTTTTTCCTGTCCTCCTGTTAGGCAGCTCTATATTTTGTTCACCTTGCCATAAGTTTTTCAATATGCACCCCCTAGAGCTGCAATGGCGAACCTATGGCACGCCAAGACCTCTCTGTAAGCATGCAGCCATAGGTCGACGGTAGGGTGCCCACGTGTCCCAGATAGCCCGGGACAGTCCCACATTTTGAGAGTCTGTCCCGGATCCCGGTCATAAGTTGAGCTGAGCTGCAACGCCGCCACCGCTGCAAGGGGGGGGTGGGGGGGGAAGGGGCGACGGGGCAATTTCCCTGTCCCGAGAAATGAGTGCCGCTACCAAAGGGGAACTACCTCATCAGGGGCCCGGTCGGGTGCTGCAACCCTTAGGCAGACCAGGCCCCTTTAATGTTGCAGAGAGTGCTGGGAGGAAGTGACTGTTACTTATTCCCAGCATACAGACCGCGCGGGCTAACAGGACACTGAAGAAGCAACTAAGAGAGGAAGAGGAGGCAGGAGAGAGAACTCTGCAGCGTCTCCTTCAGACTCCCATCATCATCAGCCAGAAATTAACCTCCCTGCAAACAAAAGGTATGGGAGCAGAGGATGGTCAACAAATGTAAATTGCAATTTGTGTGTTTGCCCATGTGTATGTGTGTATATGTGTGTGTCAGTGAGTATCTGTGAGTATGTGTGTGTCTAAGTAGCCAGTTAATGTTTGCAGAAATACTGAAAAATGCACTGGCAGATATGTTTTTGCCAGTCTCAAGTATAAATTTGATGAAATGCACTCGTGAAAGTAAGTGTCCCTGAATGGCAGTTAGGAAATGTGGTCACTCTAGTCACTGGGGGGGAGCCGCTGGTGCCAGTCGGCAACATTAGGCCCCACGCGGCAATGCAGAGTAGGCATCTGCCTTCCCAAAATGGCAGGCGCCTACTCTGCTATTGCATCGTTGGTGGGTGGAATGGAGGGCAACTGTATGAGTTGTTTTTTCTAAACTTAAACCTCAGTATTCAGGTTTAATTGCCATGTTGGCACTTTGAGGAAAAAAAGGTTTGCTTGTATTGCTGTTTGGGCCCTCGGGCTCAAAAATGTTCACCATCACTGCCCTAGAGAGATCAGCCCAAGCTGTTTGGTTCTCCCTGGGTTAGGGTTACTATATTAGTATATGTAGCGGATGGCACTGGGCTGTCCTGAAAATTACATGTGTATAACTGCATTCGTGTAAACTGCTGGTTTTTTATGTGTTGAAATAAAGTGTATTCGTCTGATTGTTCGGTAGAATCATTCGAATAAACTAAGGGAATGAAACTACTGAACAATCAGACCTCCCCTGTGTGAAGTGTGCCTTCAACTACCCGTTGCAACAATGTTGCGAACTGGTAATTAACAAGCTATGCAGTAGGTCCTTTGTTCGCGGGGTGGCCGCCATTCAGGAAACGAACACGTGGTGGCGGCCATTTTAAAACTCCCGAACAGCGGTGTTTTGCCGTCGAGTGCCTGGAACTTAAATCGGACACTCGACTAGGCGAACACCGCTGAGACCTCCACAAGCCCGGTCTGTTCCGTTCCAAACTACCAAACGGCCCCTCGTTCGGTAGACAGAAACAACCGAACGAGGGGATTCATGCGAACCCTACCTGATCTCTGTAGCCTTAGCCTTTCGTGTAATTTATTCCCTTATACTGGGACCGACTGCAGGGCCCCATCGCATGGAACCCAATTCGGCTGTTCTCTCCAGCGCGGTCGGTCTTTTTAGTACTTCCATAAATTTCCCGAACCCCTGGTCCGATCTGGGTGATTTTTGGATATGTTGCTCATCCAGATCAGGGCTACCAGGGGATGTGCCATTTAAAGGGGTACCCCTAGGTTTAGGGGTACATCCAGAAACTGGGGGAATTTGTGTACAGCATAAGGGGATTATGAGTCAGGCTGAGGGGAGGAGATGGGTGGGAGGTTACTATTGTCGGATTGGGTACTGTAATAATTGATGAAAGTCCCTCCCTTGCATGGGAGCATGCTATATAAGGCCACTGTGGAATAAAGGTTTTCAGTTCTGCTCCTGATGCTGTGTGTCGTCCAGTTATTGGGTTTGCTGTTGGGATACTGTTGGATTATTTTACTTGCTGGAAACCTTTTGGATTTATAATTACTTGTTCCTGTGCCTCCCTGAGATCTTAAGCAGAGATAATCTGTGGAATATTGTATCTCCGCTACAGTATATAGTAACTGAAGTTATATTTCCTCTTCCATCAAAAAATTCTTTAAATCATTGAGGTGATGAAGAAGCTGTAAGTGGCACGTTTTATATCTGTCTCCTTGCTATAATTGTTCCTTTATTTAATCTATTTTGAAATTACCGTTTTATGTCTGTTCTCTTTTTGACTGAGTCTCTACGTTTTTGGGACGCCTCGTTAATTTTCGCAGTTTTCAGCAACTTTCTTTCTGGGTGTTTTACTGATACCGGTTTCTTTTCCATAGTCACAGCTCGTAAAGGACTTTCAGATCTCTCTTCCAGATGATATATAAATATGGATGATCAGCGTTTTTCTTGCCTAAAATTTGCAAATTACTCTACTTTCTGCTGCAAGGTAAGTTTATTTCTTTCCTTATCCCTTTTAGTATACTTTATTTATAAATATCATTCATTATTGTTGTAGCGGAGATGCAATATTCCCCAGGTTATCTCCGCTTATAATCCAAGTGAGGCTCAGGAACAAGTAAACTGTAAATCCACAGGCAAGGTTTCCAGCAGGCAAAATAACACAGCAGTATCCCAACAGCAATCCCAATAACTGGACGACACACAGTTTCAGGAGCAGAACTCAAAGCTTTATTCCACACTGGCCTTTTAAAGCATGCTCCCATGCAAGGGAGGGATTACATTCATTAATACAGTAGCCAATCCTGTCCTGGTAACCTCCCACACATCTCTTCCCCTCAGACGGCATCATAATCCCCTTATCCAGTACAGCAATTCCCCCCGTTTCTGGATGTACCCCTAAACGTAGGGGTACCCCTTTAAATCATACATCCCCTGGTAGCCCTGATCTGGGTGAACAACATATCCAAAAATCACCCAGATCAGACCAGGGGTTCGGGAAATTTATGGAGGGAATAAAATGACCGACCGCACTGAGTGAACCAGCCGAATGCGGTTCCATGTGAATGGGCCCTGCGGTCGGTCCTGGAGTCAGGGAATAAATGGCACGAAAACCTCTAGCTATAGAGGCTAGGGAGGGTTCGCCTGGATCCCCTCGTTCGGTTCTTCCTATCTACCGAACGAGGGGCCGTTCGGTAGTTAGGAACCGAACGGACCGGGCTTGTGGAGGTTTCAGCGGTGTTCGCCTAATCGAGTGTCCGATTTGAGTTCCAGACACTCGACGGCAAAACACCGCTGTTCTGGAGTTTTAAAAACCCATGAGAACAAAGGACGGCTACTTAACTTGTCAATTACCCGTTCGCAACAATGTTGCAACGGGTAATTGAGGACACACTTCACACAGGGGAGGTCTGACTGTTCGGTAGTTTCATTCGAACAAACTAAGGGAATGAAACTACCTAACATTCAAACGAATACAATACATCAAATACATAGAACTTTGCTGTTTTCACACGAATGCATAAAAATACATGAAATTCTCAGGACAGCCCAGGGCCATCCACTACAATTGTTATCTTTTGTGGTATATTCTTTTGTCATTTCTTGTAACATGTAGATGGATTTAAAAAAAATTTCAGCCCTCACATTATGGCTTCCTCTTCCTCCACCTCAAGAAGCAAAATTAGAAGCATAAGGTGAGCTTTTTATGTATTTTAAAAGTGTGCCATTGGCTATACCTATATTAAGTGGCCCTGATATATACATACAAACCTATATATATTCTTACTACGGACATATATGTATATTGCAGCCCAAAACGACCTGAGAAAAAAAGGAGTGTCCAAGGAGAAAATAACATAAGACGAAGGAAAGAACTTTTACAAATATTGCTTTCGCATTATCGCTACTTTGGCTGAGGTTCCCAGTTCGTGACTGGCTGAAATTATATCTAAAGCTGTGGCTGCTGGAATTAAGGAGGCGACTTCTAAAAGTAATTCCTCAAAGAAAAATAAAAGACCAAGGGTAGTTCCCGGTCCGATATAGAAATCTCTAATTAATCTGACTCATCAGATTATGATGATACTCGGGAATACCCATATAATCTGGATGGGGAGACAGTGAATACACTCATCTCTCTCAGAGACACGTTCCTAAAGATTGTGGAGAAACTAAACATCTGTCCCGGTTCATTCTTCTGTTAAAGAACTGATAGAAACAGAATGGCAAAGACCAGAAAAGTGTCTATTCACCCAAGGCAAATTTAATAGCATATAACCATTCCTGACTTGGTAATTATTTCCCACTCTTTTTTGAACTCTGGAAGTCCCATTAGTGATGCGGACATGGATTAGTTAGGAAAACAGGAAATTTTGAAAATATCTTAATTTACTTTTCCTGGGTAATATCCAGCATCAGCAATCCCTCCCTTTCTGGATTAATTTGGGTTCATCACTAAGGGTAATAGGAAGATGTGACCTTTTGTATCTTTAATTGAATTTGAATATTCATGTCATAGCAGCTGAGAGGAAGGATCTTAACCCATTAGTGAATACCAAGGAAAAGAAAATTACGGTAAGTTTTTTTCAAAATGTTCTGTTTCACAATCTATAAAAATTACACTACTGCCTATTTACATCACAATACTCACTTTAAAATATGGCTATTTCATCCTTATTTTAATTTGTTTTAAGTCGTGGTTTTAAACACATTTAAGCAAACATCTTATTAATAGGATGATATGCAATACATAGTTTTGACAACCCTACAGTGCCTGCCGTTAGTCGACCAGAAATGTGACCATTTGCATAATGTCAGTATTAGTGCAGCCAAATAATCACTGTTTTTCATCTGTCTTTGCTTTTTAGTATATGTATAATGTTGCATTTTTATTATACACTGTACAAAATTATAAACGCAACACTTTTGTTTTTGCCCCTATTTTTCATGAGCTAAGCTCAAAGATCTAAGACTATTTCTATGTACACAAAAGGCCTATTTTCTCTCAAATATTGTTCACAAATCTGTCTAAATCTGTGTTAGTGAGCACTTCTCCTTTGCTGAGATAATCCATCCACCTCACAGGTGTGGCATATCAGGATGCTGATTAGACAGCATGATTACTGCACAGGTGTGCCTTAGGCTGGCCACAATAAAAGGCCACTTTAAAATGTGCAGTTTTATCACACCGCACAATGCCACAGATGTTGCAAGTTTTGAGGTAGCGTGCAATTGGCATGCTGACTGCAGGAATGTCCACCAGAGCCGTTGCCCGTGAATTGAATGTTCATTTCTCTACCATAATTCGTCTCCAAAAGGCATTTCAGAGAATTTGGCAGTACATCCAACCGGCTTCACAACCACCGGTTCAGCTCATGAAAAATGGGGGCAAAAACAAAAGTGTTGCGTTTATAATTTTGTTCAGTGTATATTTAGTGTGTTATTATTATTCTTCTTCTTCAATGTTATGTTATTTTATATACATATATGCATACACTTATTCTCACCACAACCAAGTTACAAAATGCTTCTCCTAGTTCAAAATACATGATAAAGCTTTTCTTTGATGGAGTCTGTTATTAAGGACCTGTTAGTAAGGAGTGTTTAATCATTTGGCCTGTGAAATCAATTAAATGTTAAGGTGTGTGGAAGTCCTGAGCACTGTCTTATCGTAAGAGGTTAAACAGTTTACAAATGGTTAAACCCAAAAGTGCTCCAGATGGCACCTACCTCCTCTGTTTCACCCTTCAGCCCTGGCTTTAATGAGTTGGGTCTCAGTGATAGGCCAAGAATAATGGGCCTCCCATTGAGAAAAACACATTACTTACCTGGAACATATTTTTGAGGTACGTACTATTTAAGCCATACATTTGAGATTCTATATATGAACAGGTAAATTAAGAAAATATGAGATTAATGTCTCTATTCTATTTCTCTACTGAATTTAAAAAAAAAATTGTAAAAGGAGTGTATAAATGGAGTCATGCATTATTTGAAATTATATATATGGATAATGAGATAAATGTCCCTTTTTCTCTTTATTTATTTCTGAAATAGAAAATAAATGCACGGACTGTACCATTTAATACATTCATTTTAGTGGATTATGTATGTATCAAGTAAATTACTAAGAAATGAGACAAGTATGTTTATTTTGTATACCTGTGTAAAGTTAAACATATCAATTCACTTGTATTATTGAAAGGTTCTATTATGAGTTTTTAGGCAAAATCTATCATGTTCTTATTCTTTTAGATTATTATTGCTGGAATTACATTATACAAAATAAAAAAAATATATATACTTTTTAATTTCTCTTTATTACATCAGTTCATGTTTAATAAGCAAATCTCTATCACTGCTATTTAGAAATTTGCAAAAATCTACTATGCTCTATGGACATCCAGAGCTAAGAAAATACTGCCGGGCTCTGCAGAGCTTATTTATAATCATGGCTCATCACAAAAGCAAACAAATAAGTCTAAATTATAAAAAGGACTACAGGTTTGACATTCTTATAAATGAATGAGTATTATTTACATATACCTGACAACAGAATTATTTCTTGGACAGTTTAAAGAAGAAATTAATCCTGACTGAGATGAAGAAATCCTGCCATCAGATATTACCTGTTTAATTTCCAGCTTGCGAATGACAGTGTTAGCAGAACGCTGCAAAGCTTTCAGACCTGCTTGCAGTTCCTTTTTCTGCCATTGAGGCATGATGGCGCTGTCTACAATCTGAGTCAGCAACAAAAGGGATAGTTATAAAATAGTTTCCAGAACAAATGTAATTTAATTAGTTTAACATTGTCCTATGTTTTAGCTCTTTAATATTTTACTATTTTTACTTATGTAATATTTACACACACACACACACACACACACACACACACATATATATATATATATATATATATATATAATAAACAGATAATATTTGTATCTTGTAATACCTTTTTTATTGGACTAAAAGCATTTTTTCATGACAAGCTTTCGGGAGAACCTTCCTTTCTTACGTCTGAAGGGAGGTTCTCCCGAAAGCTTGTCATGAAAAAAATTCTGTTAGTCCAATAAAAAAGGTATTACAAGATACAAATATTATATGTTTTTTTCATCTACATCACTGGACTAATACGGCTACAATCTCTACATATTTATATATATTACACATGATTCAGTGCACTCACTCATCCACTAAATAGCAACTTCAAAGCACATAGATTTTTATTTTTTATTTTTTTTAAACACCTTATCTAGGCAAAAAAAATGGGGGTTTAGTTACAGTATATGATCATACGTTGCATAAGCCTGCCACAACGTCAATTTACCCCATCTTTGGCAGGTCCTACTCTACCAACCTAATGTCTATTCTTATGAGATTAACCCATTTACTTGGGGAATAAAAATTTAATCTGGGGCTCTCTGAGGTACAAGGTTAAACAGGGACCTGGAATGAGGAACCTGTGAAAGGGAGGGGTGCGTTCCATGGCCATATTTAACCTTGTACTGCAAAGAGCCTCAGATGGCCTTTTTGTTCCCCAAGTAAGTGGGTAAAACAATTATTTCAGTATGGATTGAAATAACACTGTTAAAACATAAACATTTCAACTTATTTTCTGCTCTTATAAGTAGTGCGCAAAGTAGTGTCCAACCAGAGTGGTCGGGCAGGACACTCACCTGGGAACTTGTTGTCTACAATGAGGGCTTGTAGCCAGCACCTCCCCAGATTAAGTGAGTCTTAGTATTCTAATGATGATAGTTGTTTGTTAAGTGTTTGTGCGGGTGGCCAATGGTCTATCAGAGAAGATGTTGGATATTTGGGCTAAAAGAATATGGACGAAAAATTTATATTTGCAACACTAAATGTTAAGGGGATAAACACAGCTAAAAAAAACGCCACTTATTGTAAGATTACATAAGAAAAAACAACACGTAACGGTGGGATTTATACAAGAGACTCATTGGAAAGGGATGGATGGATAGAGAGGGATGGATGGATAGAGAGGGATGGATGGATAGAGAGGGACAAACACAGACCCAACTGCGACAATGGCAACAAGAGCTGTGCCACCTAAACACACAAAACCAACTCACACCCAGCACTGAGCTGAGAGACAAGATAGTGTCCCTCACCAGGAGGGTCCATCAGCACGCACTAGAACGCACAAACTTTTACCTTAAAAAATTGAAAGCCACGAATTACACACAAGGCAACAAAGCAAGTAAGCTCTTTGCCACCAGGCTCAGGGAACAACAAGCCAAACAAAAAATAGCGTACTTCCTCAAACTTAATGGGGAAAAATCCATGATGCCTCGGGAAATCATCAATGCGTTCGCCAGGTATTATGCCGACCTATACAACCTCAACAAAGACACTACCGTCCACCAACCGCTGACAGACAGTATCTAGACACAAACCACCTACCCCGCTTATCGCTAGCCTAACAGACTACTCTATACAACCCTATCACAGACGAAGAGGAGAAAGAAGCTATTAAAGCTCTACCATCAGGAAAATCACCTGGCCCGGACGGCTTAGACAAGTCTTACTACAAAACATTCCAGACAAAACTAACCCCACACTTAGTTCATGCTTTCACAGAAGCAGTACACTCCGAATCACTTAGAAAAGAGATATTAGCTGCCCACATTGTCCCACTGCCAAAGCCCGGAAAGCCTCCCACACATCCCCAAAACTTTACACCGATTTCGTTTCTAAACACAGACGCAAAGCTGTTCGCCAAAATATACATCCTGAGTGACATCCTTCCCCACATCATACACACTGATCAGGTGGGATTTGTTACTGGCAGACAGGGCACAGACAACTCACGCAAGGTATTTGATATAATACACAGCTTAAGGCTGGATGGCCGGGGCGGCCTGATACTCTCCCTTGATGCAGAAAAGGCCTTTGACCGTTTACACTGGACCTTCCTGGAGCGGGTACTTTCTAAATTCGGCTTCCCGAATAATAATGGTCAGTGCATTATATAATTCACCCTCCGCTCAGGTACTAAACGCGGGCTTCGTGTTCGACCCGTTTACCATCTCCAATGGGACGCGTCACGGGTGTCCACTGTCCCCCTTACTCTATGTTGTGGCGTTGGAACCACTGGTAACCAGAATTAGGAACAACTCAGATATACACTGGGTCCAAATTGGAAATAAAGAATACAAATTTATTTGCTGATGATATCTTATTGACCTTGACTCAACCCCAGACATCGCTACCGAACCTCCTAGAAGAAGTGGCCACATACGGAAAACAGTCATAGTACAAACTTAACGTGACTAAAACTCAAGCATTAGGGGTGGGCCTACCCAGGGGAGTCACAACAGCACTACAGACCACATACGCATTAGACTAGTGGACAGATAATGTTACCTTCCTAGGACTCACTATCACCCAAAACCCAGATGCACTGTCCCACAGAAACTACGGAAAACTAGCAGAAGAACTGACGGCCACTCTAAAATCATGGGAGGGAAAGCTCGTCTCCTGGCTGGGCAGACAAGCAGCTATCAAAATGACCCTCCTATCTAAATTCCAATACCTACTGCGGACCTTACAAATACTGCTTCCTAAATCTTATATTGACACCCTACAGAGGATGTTCACCAAATTTATCTGGGGACACCGCAAAATAAGAGTAGCATCGTCAACCCTACACAAACACATAGAGAGGGGAGGACCGGGCATGCCAAACAAACGCCTCTATTATAAAGCAGCTCTGCTTGCTACAGTGATCCCTTCACACGCGACAGAAAACCAACCACAATGGGTAGACATTGAGTCCCACTGGACCGCCAAGACCCAGTTATTCTGGGTGCCGCAGCCACAGAGACCTGTGTCGCCAGAGAGGCTGCCCCCTACAGTTCTCTTACTCAAAACATGGGACACACACGGGGGAACATTATGCTCCCGAAAGCACTGGTCTCTGGCTGCTCTTCTGCACAGCATGCATTTAGCCAACCTTTCCTTCAAACATCGCCAGTGGGTTTCGGGGGGGGATGCACACACGTGAGACACCTGTATGTAAACAACCAACTAGCACAATTCCCAGACCTGCAGAGCAGATTTAACCTATCCTCCAGGCTAAAATTCTCCTAACTCCAGGTGAAATCCATGTTATCTGACACTGACAAAGACGCTCCAGCGCCACAGCTGACACAATTTGAGCAAGCCTGCCTATCTCCCAGCACCCCTCGAAAAATACTCGCAATGACTTACAACTTACTAAATGACCAGGGGGGAGGCACTGTAGACACACATGTACACGCATGGCAGACGGACATAGGCCGCACATTCGACAAGACCGCCTGGAAACAGGCATTCACAGCACATAGAGGCAGTGAGGCACACCTGGAGCTCATGCGAAAATTGCAATATCGCTGGTACATGGTGCCAGCCAGACTAGCGCAGATATATCCAGGAACCACTGATCAATGTTGGAGGTGCCAAAAAGACAGGGGTACTATGTACCACATATGATGGTCGTGCACTAAACTCAAAACATACTGGAAGATAGTGGGTGAGGTACTATCAGAAGTACTGCATCAACACATATCGCTCACACCGGAATTGTGCCTACTTTTCATGACATTAAACACATACAACAAATCAGACTCCATACTGCTCTTCCACATACTGATCGCAGACAACACGCTTATTGCTAGAGCATGGAAATCAATAGAGACGCCTCTGCAGCATCTCTTGATCAAGCAGGTTTCAACAAACATAGACTACGAAGCAATGACCATACTCCAGCCATGGGCATGGCTGTTTTACGCTGAAGCTAGAGCACAATGGGACACCCATGTCTCTCCACACACGGGTGACATAATCACCAGACATAGGGAAGGGAGGCGGAAACATGGAGGGAGGTGAACTCGCAAAAAAAAAAAAAATCGACTCACGCTCATACCTGCAACACCACACCAACAAACAAGTCTTCAGGCTCACAACATCAGGCACTGGCGCACATAAGGAGATCCCATAACGTAACCCACAATGTATATAGTTAATATGTTGATTTGTTTGTTCACATTGTCAACGCCAACCAGTTCAGACGATTATTGAACACACACAAGCTAGAGTACAGGACTATGTACTGTGCAGACACCAAACAGGGACACAGAGAAACAATCTCCCCAAAGGTGAGGGACAATTTAGATTAGATAACCACAACTAAACACCTCCTGAATGGCTGGAAGATAGCACCCATGCCTGGCATAGCAGATTTTGGCCAACTCAAGTGGACAACACATCCCGTGTGGTTGCTGCCAGCAGAGGGGAACTGTCTTTCTTGATTTTATATGTTGACTATAGTGATCATTTAACTATACCACAATGGAAACTTAAACAAATACATAGTCTCTTTATGAGTTATATTTGGGGGCAAACGAGACCAAGAATTGCAGCTTCCAACATAATGGAGAGAGCAGATAGGGGGGGGATCTTGGGGTTGCCAATATCATAAAATACTATGAGGCAAGGAGAATGCATCACTTGTGGAGATAGCAGGACCCAAGTTCAAGAGAAGATATCTGGTTTAAAATTTAAGTATCTATATATTAAATAAACGAGATGAGACCTTGCTGACGTGATTTAGCCCGATAAGAAGGCTGGGAATAGCTTCCTTACAAAAATGGAGTGCCCACATTTAAAAGAATTATATTCTAATTGGATGAACTAAGAGAAAATAAACTACTTTATAAAATTTCCAAATACAGTCCTATTAAAGCAATTGAACAAAATGTTGGGGATCTGCAGTTAAAGTATTGGCTAAGACATGTCCCACTTACAATAATAGATACTATAGAGGGAAATACTATAAAATCTTTACCGCAATTACAGCAGTCCATTACCCTTCCTTCAAATTAGATCTTTAATAACCTAAGAGTAAATAATTATCTAACTTCGCATTTGATAATAGAGATAAATGTATTAAATCAAAAAATAAATGATTTATTTAAAAATTAAATAAAATTTAGATCCATAGCATAGTGCTATGAGATTATGAACCTGGAGGAGGTAGAACTTAAACCTAGAGCTTAGAAAAATTGGGACAAAAAAAATGGATATACTACACAGCCCCCTGACATGTCATTTAAATCCATACAAGAGGTGAAAAAAATCAATTCACTGTCTAAATATTGTTGAAACCCCATTATAAGATACTGCATCAATGGAATGTGGTTCCAAATATATTTTAAATAAAATGAATTCTAACAACTCAAAGTTATGTTGGATAGGTTACCGTGAAGTGGGTAACTCTAAACATATCTGCTGGGACTGTGTATTGATCAGTAATTTATGGAGTAGGGCAATAAAAGAGATTCCCTGTTCTGGTTCTAGAAGACTTGGATCCCAATTTTATGACAGCTCTGTTTCATTTTAATATATCAAGATTTCAATTACCAAAAAGATATCTAATAATACAACCATAATGGCAACAAAAGTAGTTATATCAGGACATTGGTTACAACAAACTATGCCTAAGTGGCCTCAGGTCCTCTCCCAACTTAAATATCAATATAATATGGAAAGGGGCATTTATTTTCATTTAGGAGAAAGCTCAGTCTTTGAATAAAGGTGGCTTCCCTGGATAGGGACCTTAATTGAAAAGCCCTCACACTTTAACTTGCAATCCGTATATTTTAAATGTGGCCTTCCAGGATAACCGATTAATTATAGTACTCTCTTACTTTACAAATTACCCCCTGACTTTCAATAAGATTTGGTGTAGCAAGTTATAAGGAAATAAGCTCTTAAAAATATGCCCTTTAATCTCTGTTGGACCATTGGTGGCACGCACCCAAATTGTCTACGTCCTTACGAAATACTGTAGAACACAGCTATTGTAATAATATGTATTTTCCGTAGATATGTAGTTTTTAGTGATGTTTTACATATTGTGAAAAACGAATAACTTTTGAATACAGAACATAATTAATAAAAAAAAAAAAAAAAAAAAGTAAACCTAGCTGGTACACTTAGTACATAAAGGGACCACTCATTATCTCCATTTCTTTATTTTCAGAAGAAACAAAGAAGTTGTTCCTTGGGAAATGTCAGAGCATCAGTCTACACTCACATTTGAAAGAGCCCCTACTTCCCTTGAGAGCCGAAATGCTTCATCAAGTGTAGTAGGTTTTATCCGAAGGCGTTCTGTGATGGATTCCACTTCTACTGACAGCTCCTTTCCGGTTTCTCTTGCCTGCAGGAATATCAATTATTTCAGTATGGATTGAAGCAACACTGTTAAAACATAAAGAACATTTCAACATAGGGTCTATGTGTTGCTGGCAAAATTATACAGCACAGAGGGGACACACTCCGTAAAGTAAATCTGTACACGGTATATAGAATAGCTGTGGGCTCAGCCTCAGTATTATGAGCAAATTTATAAAGAGGTAAAAGGGGCAGGCTTCAAAGTCACAGACCTGCTTGGCATCTTTTCCTGTGACAGCAATCAGACGAGAGACACCTTTTACTAGTTGCCGTTCTGAAATTAACACCAGATCCTCAATGGCTCCTGTCCTGTGCAAGTGTCTGTGTGTAAAGAATACAGTAAATAAATAATACAGAGTAGGACTTGTGAGTGATTTAAGGAATTATTCTAAAAAGGACTAAAACAATCATACAAATACTTGTAATAGAGCAATCGGTGAGATGGTAAAAATACTTACGTGCCGCAGCAAAGCTCTACTGATGTCTGCGTGGCAGCTTGTGAGTCTGGCTTCAGCAAACTGTGTACAGGAACACCCACAGATACCACACGCACTGGATCAGGGTAAACCTGCAGGCATGAGAAGAAATACAAAATTAAATGATGTCAGGAAATAAAGAAGGTAATAGAGAGGAAAGTATAATTCAGCTGTACAGGATAAAAGTTAAGACAGTTAAATTGTTTAGAATATACAGAAATAAAATGAAAAATTTAAGAAAAATACATTTAAAGGGATTTGACAGTGTTAGGAATACAAATCTGTCCCTCGGAGATGGGTCGGTACTCCGCCTCCCCCAACGTTATCCGACTAAGGGGCTATTGCAAATGCGCTGCAAGTGCATTAGGCCCCCTCCATAGGAAAGCATTGCCTTGCATCATTTAGGAGACACAGAGTCAGCGAGCATTAAGGAAGTGCCTCTAAAGGCGGCCTTAGTCCTGCAAGGTAATAAGTGCACTTTCTCAGAAACTGCAATGATTTACATTGCAGGACTAAGTGGGACAGGGACATTGCACCCAGACCACTTCAATGAGATTAAGTAGTCGTGGTAACTATTGTGTCCCTTTAAGAGAAATGAGAAAACCATGTAAAGTATGCATAGAACCAAATGTTATACCCTCACATCCACAGGCAACTGTTTGGCAGTTTCCTGCAGACAACAAAATGAACATGACATGTTACATCAGTAATCTTATGCTTGCATATGTAAAATGGGAAAAGTAATATTCAAGCATCTGGTTTGCGAAGATGAATCAGAGATAACTATTCACTTTTTCCTATGAATCTGGTGGATATTTGTTTCGCAATATATAATGTGGCCCTAATGATTTGTACATCAAAACAACCCTGCAGTATATCGCAGATACATACTGCCCCAAATTGTGCAAAAATTTAATTCTGTACTGAGATCAACTGATTTAATGAAAAGTACTGGTGGCTTAATCCCCTAAATGAAAACCGTATCCCTGAATACTTTCTAAAAATATAAATCATTCTAATACTGGGGAAGAATAGAAATACCTCATCCACAGTACGGAGTCCTTTGACACTTTTGGCATCTCTGAGTGCTACTTGTGAAGTGTGGATTTGTTCATTACGTGCAATCATTTTCTGCAACTCGCGCTCCACTTCCTGTAACTGCTGGGTTGTAACAGGGGCCTAGTAGAAATGACAGACAAAAGCCTAACAAATAGTGACAACATAATTTGGCAATGGATTGTAGAAAACAAAGATTTAATGTAGGTTCTATGTGACATTTTTAGGACACAACACAAGAAATCCTGATCTATAAACACTGTTCAGTAGAAGAAACATCAACTTTAACTATTCCAGTGGGCTGCAGTTTTCATTTTATGTTTGGACTCTGAAGTCCAGAGTAACATTAAAGCTCCGAGGGCTATTCGCTATTGTGAGAACTGTCAGAAAAATAAAGTGAATTTCAAATATATGATCAAAAAGAGCTCTACATGAAGCATTGTCGACTAGGGGTAATTTTTCCAGTTGGACTACTTTGGCCTTAAACTTAAAATTTTTATTTAATTTAAAACAATGCAATTTACTTTAGTAAATACTAAATAATCAATATAAAAAAAAACACATTCGTGGGTCAAGGAGACAACGATTCCATGAATCTCCATGCACAAACTGATGACATACACAGAAATGTAGATTTTTATAAACCAGAATTTTCTTTCTTTGCTTTTCTCTTTTGCTATTCTTTTTATTAGGAATCCCATTCTTACCTTAACGCTGAAATCAAACCGCAGGCGTTCTGCTGTGACATGTGATCCTCTCTGGGCTGTACTCTCTCCTATGACCCGACTCAAGACAAAGTTTAGCAAGTGAGTGGCAGTGTGCTTAATCATGCAGGAAAGGCGTTGTGCCTGTGAGATAAGAACAAATGAGAGTCCGAGCATATTAATCTGTTGTTTTTATAATTAGCATCAAGTCACACTCCAGGGTATATGATACAGTGGAGGACATCAATATCAGCCACCAAGAGGTGAACTACTTAGTGTTTCTCACAACCACTTAGTACCTCATCCAGAAAGAGCAGGACCTTGTCTCCAATCTGCAGTTTTTCTGAAGTTGTAACTTTGTGCACAACGTAGCCACCAGATAACCTCACTGATTCCACTGGGAACATCACGTCCTGCAAGGGAAGAAACGCCAGATGACAAGTGCATTGCTAGATCACATTTAGGTCTCTGTCATATTAGACACGTTAACCCTGGGAGATGCAGGCAATCCATCACCTTTGTACAAATCAACAAATAAAATATAGCCCTAACAGGAACATCAACAGGACTGATTGTTTATGACAGATTGTTTTTCCAAATATAGCACAAATTAGTTTCAAATAAAGGAGACTGAACATGGCCCACAATGATGAGAAAAAAAAACAACAAAAACAAAAAAAACACAAAAAGAAAAATAATCAAGTACTTCAGGTCCATACTTTCCCTTTTTAGCACTTTTCATAACTTCCTCAGTCACTAAATTCTCCATGAAAAAACGATTATAAATAGGATGGCGCAAATGGGAGAAGGATCTGCATCATGCAGGATCATGCAGCAACCAACAAAAACAAATCCTGGTAAAACGATTTGAACATAAAATAACTTGTTGTGGAGGTAGTTAGTCCGCTCACAAGCCTCAGGAAACCGCAAAGAAAGTTCCATATACTCATGCAATGTAAAAAAATCTTCCGGCTACTATCCTGGCTCCTGTTGCCGACCGTCTCCAAATCACTTCCTGGTTCCGGGTCCGTAATGCATTTCGCCCCACCCACAGGGCATTATCAAACGGCTTTCTTTGCGGTGAGTGGACTAACTACCTCCACAACAAGTTTTGCTGTTTTTAAATTGCTATTAATAAAGTATACTTACCTGAGATCCGGATTGCAAGCTTCCTTTCCACGGATTCCACACACTCTAGGGGCTGATCCTCCCTGAGTGCTATAGCAACGAGTGGTGCTTTTACCACTCCAATCTTGTGAGTGTAACACCTAAAGGGCACCTCTGTTTGCTTTATTTTATATATTTATAAGTGAATTACTATGCTGCACTAGGAGCTCTCTTTCTGTTTTTGTCTCCTTAATAGGTGTCAGAGTAATTTCCATGTTTGCAAGTATACCTACAGATTGTGCTTTGTTTTACCACAACCACTGTTTGTGTTTCAATTACTTATAATATTTCCACTTTGTAAACACCTCATTTCATGTACACAGGGTTACTTTCACTCTCTATAAGAGGTCCATAGTGAATACGATTTTTGTTGTTGCGCACCATCACTACTGTAAGTTACTAAATTCTCCATGCAAGAAGATGCGCACATTTTAGTGGAAAGACTAAAGTGTATATATTGTAAAATGTAGAGTTTGTGCAGTATTCATAAATAATAAAAAAAAAAAGAAAAAAGAAAGTGAAGAGTATTACACTCCTGTAGAACAAGCGAATTGAATCTTAAAAAAAATTCTCTCACACCTTTTCAATCCATGTGATCATATATGATTTTTGTCATACTGTAACCTAATCAACCTACCCCCCTCTATTACATTAATTTTCAGGATTATGAGTATTAAGATTTTAAGTATTAACATTGCATTAAGCAAAAATATAACATCTTTTAAACAATATATAAGCTATAACATGTTTCTGAGTAGGAGAGGATTGACTACTTGGGGGGAAGACAGAGAGAAAACAAAACAAAAAATCTAAATTTTTTTCCTTTTCTCTCATAATGTCATTAGTTTCAGAATATGGAACTTTCAAGTCCAATATTCATGTCTTCTTTGTTGTTTAGTATATGAAGTATGAAAGTAAGGTAGGAAAACAAACAAACAAACAAATAAATAATGTCCTTTTCCTTTAATTCTTGGAACTTCTTTCTATTTTGCTGGATGTGCCTCTAACCATTTGTGGCCTTCTTCATCTTTATGTATGATGTATCGCTGATTTTCATGCCACAAAAAATTATTTAGTAGGAAATCACCAGGTATATTTGATTTGTCTGGATCTCAATATTATATTTAAGTCCTTAAAGGCATATCTCTTTTTCCTTATGCCGTTAGATATATCTTGAAAGAAGAGCAGATTTTTATATTTTTCCACATTGGATTTGAAGTTTCTTGAAGCTTGGAGGATTTTTTTTGCCTGACATAGAAAGATGAAAATCGAACAATTCTCTCTTGGAAGGGATTCTGAGATTCCCTTGGGTTTTACTATTCTATGTGCTCGTTCTATTATGTCTTCCTTCTGTGCTTCTGAAACTCCCATGTTTTTAAATAGATCCAATAAGAATTCTGATAATAAATTGGGATCTAGATTCTCATTTATACCTCTAATTCTCAATTTTTTTCTGCGCATTCTGTCCTCCATGTCAATCGATTTTTCTTCCAAATCGTGCAGCTTCTTCTTTATTAGTGTGCAATCATCCTGTACACTTTTTAGTTTAAATTCCATTGACTCATTTTTTGTTCATTTACTCTAATTCTTTCCCTAAATACTGCTTTGTCTTCTTTCATAGATCCAAATAATTTGTTTAATTATTTTAAAAAAAAGATTAAGTTGTGTGTTCATACATTGCTGTAAGTATTCCTGGGTAATTGGTCGAGTTTCTTGTAATATTTTCTGCATTATTTCATTAAAAGGATTTAGTTTTACTAAACCAGTTGAGTATCTACCTGAAACATCCATACCCTTCAGGTAAGAAAGTGCGCAAGGGCGTCCTGACACCATAAGAACTTTATTTAAATGAAGTTGCTATGGTGTCTGAAGTGTCCCCTTTAACAAACAGAATGTCATAATGGGGATAAAGTGCAGCCAGGAGCTACTAATTTGTCGTAAAGAAAAGTATGGTCCCATATAACACAGTGGAATACATGCATTATTGTAACTCAATCCCCACTGGGGTTTTGTTTAACTAGTGGGCAGGCAAAAAGTGTTTGCCTGTCCACTGGTTACTCAAGGATAGACGTAAATACATGAACACAAACATTTCACTAACATGTTCTATTTAGCAACTCACCAATCCTTATATTAGAGCAAGCTGATGCTCTGAAGTATGAGTAAGACCATATCACAAACTTCACCTCCCTACATTTATACATTATAGAAACCAGATTGATTAATATATTAGACATTCCCTGTTTTAGCTGTATTTTTTATTGGTGTGGGTCACATTTGCATAAGTTAAATTGCACAGTCAACCCATGTGCATTTCATTGTCCTATGTTTTAACTGCATTGTCTGCAGCATGTTTATTTGTATGGAAACATTTTCCCTTGTTTCATTTGCTATTGTTATGGTGGTATGTGGCTATATAACAAGTTAGAAACCAAAAATATGAAGGCATTACAATCTTACCTGAGCACCCTGATGCACAAAGTATCCCTCATCATGGGTCTGTCCTCCTTGCTCTGCATAGAAATTGGTCTGATTGAAAATGACACCACAGGACACACCCCTTCCGATCTCAGAGTGCAGGGTCTGGTCTTTATAGAGCATGAGTATGGTGGCCTGGCATGGACTAAACACTGTAGGGTGAGAATGGCTAGGAGTTACTTTCAGAATGACAGGTAAACAACTGTACACATTATTTGAAGATGGTTAAATTATTCATGTTTCACCCGTCTCTGGACCCAAATGACTGACAGAAACTTGCTAGTAGGTTTATTAAAATTCAATCAATACTAAAAAAGGCAATGGTCTACAAAAATTCATTAGGGGAATTTAAGTTTTCTGTTGTGAAAAACAAAACCTAAAAAGACATCCCTTCTATGCCCCATTCAAAAGTCTGGATGCTTTACTGGTAGGATATTAGCACCATTACCAACTAGTTTATCTAAAGAGAAAAATCAGATTGGCATTTTGGAAAAAAAAAAATAACTCTTTACTATTACAAATATACATTTCTTAATTTATATTTATTTAATTTTTTGTTGCAAAACTTGAAAATGGCTTACCATATCTCCCATCAGCCCCCATGGAATATGCATATTTTGGGGAATCGTCAGTGGGTGGTATCCCTGCACGATGTAGCTCATTTAAGGAGTGTACATCCAGTTCTAGACCAGTCTCAGCATCATCCACCTGCTGGTTCCTCACTTTCTTCTGCACACAATACAAGGGGACATATAAAACACAGACACTTCGTAAATTGTGCTTAGGTGTTATCTCCGGTACTAACAAAAAAGGTGAATAATTGTTCAAAATTATGTATCTTGATGTTTTACGTTTAAAACTTAACTATTGATAAAAGATTGACTAAAATTATGAATGAAAAAATACCTCATAGTGTTAAAGGAACACTGTGGGCACCATGACAATTTCAGCTTAATTAAGTTATCATAGTGCCAAGAGTTTCTGGGCGTCTTCTTACCTTAAAGGAACGCTCCAGGCACCATAACTATAACAATTAAGTTATTAATTGTTTGGTGTGAGGTGGTTTATGGGCGCCGGCTTACCTCAAGGGTTTAAAGCGTTAACAGTTTAACCACAAAATCTTGAATCTGGTACCTATCAGTTCAGCCCAGTTATTTCTGTTGCAGTCTGATGCTCTCAGCCTACAAATAGCTTAATATTCACAACACAGGGTGAGATACCATTAATGCCTTGATGCTTCACTTTCACCGGAGCTGTCTGGTGACCACTCCATGGGCTTATCACAAATCCTGCCCTAATGTTTTCCCATGCAAAAGACTGTGGAAGAGTGGCAGCCTCTCTGCTGGCAAAAGACCAGCGAAGCTACCACTTCCTCCCACCAGTCTTAGTTCTTCCACGCTACAGCCCACAAAGAGGACCTGTCCACCAAGGATTTTGACCTCATAGAAGTGTACTATGCTGGGCAGTCAAGTGGCGAGTCTCCAATCACAAAAGAACAGTCCCTCTGAATCTCGTTTCAACCCGGACACATAGTAAAACAATCCTCAGACTATACCAAAGAGCGCTTCCACATGCCAAACCTCCACCAAGGATTCCACTTAACTTCTAGATGCTTCTAGCAAGCCTTCATTTGACCCAATACTGATGAGACATCCCACCTTCGCAGAAAGGGCTCTGCCAGGGAATTTATTATGGACAAGGATGCCCACAATAAAAAAAGAATGCCCCCATATGACTCCCTCAAGTCAGCTGGAACCCAAGAAAAAGCCTGGAACATGGTCTCAAGTCTCAAACCTAAGACAAGTTACTAAATATTACAGACCTTTTAACTCTACTCTTCATATTAACCGTTGTTTCTGGCCGATCTACACCAGATTACCACACTCTTATGGAGTGGACATAATATGCTATATGCTTGTTAGGCAATCAGATGTGGCCATCTCGACCTAATGCCACAAAGTGGCTCTATATCATCTAGATCCAAAGCTGACTAACCTAGAAGAACAAGAACTTTGTCTAATGCATGATCTTCTAAGCAAAATTTGTCAAATAACATAACAGTCATGTGGTGATGTTTAGTTTCCTCAATAAAGCTCAAATGTCACTCAGAATTTTCCTGCCAGGGCAGGCCAAACACAGTGGAGTTACTCCAGTCTGCCAATACTAAGTACCAACACAGGTCCTTCTTCCCAAAACGTGGCTTCTGCAGCCACGGCAAATCAGCACAAGTAAGCAGTTCTCCTTTTTCTCATCATCCACTTGCTGACATGTTAACTATTTGCCTTCCATTCTGAATGTCTCTCACAATCAATGGATCCTGCAGATTGTTTCAGATAATCTCATAGGCTTTGTCCTCCCTCCTAAACTTTTTCCTCCTGCTCCAAACCGTGTCATGTATGCAGAGGCAAACTAACTCGCCAAGCACTCAATCAGACCGGCTTCTGGATCTCCTGTATTCTCGTGCAACATTTTCCTTATCAGGAAGAAGATCGGGGTCTTCCAGGGGTCATAAATCTTCACTATCTCAGCATTTCAAGATGGAAGGCATCTACCTTTTATGAGATACTCCAAACTGCATCTCAGAGATGCCTGCCTATTCATCAAGATCACATGAAATACCTGAAAATTCTCTGGAATGGTTGACTATGGCAATTCATGTACCTCTCATTTGGCCTGGCTCTGATCCTTTTTGTTTTGCGAAGCTCCTGAAGCCTCTAGATTCCCCATCAGCCTGCGCTCCCACACAGAGACTGTAGTACACCTACTTCAGGATCTACTTTTCATCATAAATGACCAGAAGTTGGCCTTGTTTCCCATCCACAAACTATTTCTTTTTTGTAGCTTTCGGACAGATTTAACGTAAACAATTTCAGCTTCGAAAATTGCCGCCATTTGAAAAGACATCTGCAAATTTCTCCACCTTCCAGCTATCAACTGTCAAGATCTCAACAGGATGACTGGCCTACTTTCCTCTGCAATTCAGACCATTTTTCCATGACCTTTACACTACTGTGCCATGCAGAGACGAAAGATTTCTTGCTTTCAACACTCCTCTTATGATCAGATAATTCCTCTTTCAGATGAGGTCCGCATCGAACTCTATTGGTGGCATCGCAATATGGAGGCATTAAATGGCAACTGTCCTCTGTGTCAACTGTCTGGAGGTTATAGCAGGCTTTTTCTCCTTCTGGTCTTTTTCTAAGAAGTTATCTAATTGGCCTTCTGCTATAAGGGATGTGGCATTTGTACCCCCTCACATTAAATTAATTTGGAAAAAATATCCTGTTGTGACTACAGCTCAGCTGGAATATTTTTCCAGATCAGCTATTTTGGCCTGTTTTCTCTTTCAGATTTAATCTAGAAAAATTCTGTTTAGTGCCAATGCCCAGGTCTCAGCAGGGTCCCCAAACTTTCTAATTTTTAATTTTGTATCAGGACAATTAGATTGTCATGACTGCAAAGTAGATTGGGCTACCACTTTAGCCCAAGTAGATTTTAAAATGTATTTTAACACCTCAGTGCTATGTAAGGATAACATGTAGGTTGTTTGCTGTATCAACCGCCTAGGCACCTCTCGATCCAGGCTTATCGCTGAACAGACCAAGGACCTCTACAAATTTGATCTGGACAGAAACCTCTCCATATGTGCGGAATATCTTCCAGGCACAGGCAATCTGGTGGCGGACTGATTCTCTGTTTACTGGAGAGACTCCAGCAAATGGATGCTGAACCCAGAGATTTTCCTGGCATTTGCATGCATCCCCACTCTCCATGCCTTCTTTGGGACACTGACAGGAATCTCGACCCACTGGAACTTCATGATTGGCTTTCATTTGGACATTTTCCAGGGTTCTTGAGATATGTCAGGCTTATTATAAATGGTTATGGTTACCTACTCTGGGACTCTTGACTACAGACATCAGGCAATCTTCCCTGTAAGATTGGCATTGCTGGTGCATGGAACACGCACTTTGAACTAAAAATATTAAACCATGCAGGACCAATCTGATAGTACTGCAGATCAGCACTCAGCAGGGCCTCTGTTTCATTCTCTGAATTCCCCAGGCTGAATATAGCCTTTTCAAAATGTAAACATATTTAATCACTTTTAAAGCCACACTAAGAGTTTATGTACATGTATATAGCTTGCTTGGTTTCTTTATTAATTTTAGTGGGAGATATGGCTGTACGTGAAGTAGGGCTGTATTCATTTTGCTAGTGTTCGCAATATAAGAATTCCAGAAATAAATACATTACCTTGGATTCCTCAAGTGCAAGCTGATCCAAAGCAGCCTTATCCAATGACATTCCCTTCTCCTCCAACATAAGCCCAATAAGATCCATTGGAAATCCAAGATTTCTGTACAGAGACCATGCCACATTAACTAGAAAAGGCAAGATAGCAATGAGTTCAACTTTGGTATTCACAACATATAATGAATTCAATATGCAAGATGGTTAGAACTAGGGCACCTTAAGAGCAATTTCTAGAATAGTACGGTGCTTTGTAAATGATAATAATAAGATGTCTATCACCAGCCCAATCGTTGTATCAGGGACCTGATCAAGTGCTGGGATCCCTTTAACAGTCTGGTTGCTGAAAAGGAATATCCCCCCACTGTTTAACTGAACAAACTTTAACAGATTTTCTGTACCACATTAGTGGTGAAAATCTCACTTCCTCACAGTGCACACTAGTAATGGAAAGTCGGATTCACTTAGATCAGTTTATTTCAGACAGTTCTTAAAAAGAAATGGTTCATGAACGGATTCATTAGTTCACTTGCTAAGTGAGCTGGTCTCTGGGAATGACTCCCCTAAACACTCAAAACTGCTATGGTGATGCCACTGTTAAATGCTGCCTGCCTACTCTGGCGGCAGCAGTAGCATAGATGCATCACTTTATCTATAGAGTTCATATTTGGGGTGTTGAAGGTTAGGGGAGGGTGGGGCTAAGTTGACAGGAGTCCTTAGGGCAGTGATTCCAAACCAGTCCTCAAGACACGTATACCAGTCCAGGATTTAGGGATTTAGGTGTTTTTATTTTTATTTACTAAAAATACCTTAGGTACAACTGGGTAATCCCTATATCCTGGACTGGTAGGCGTGTCTTGAGGACTGGTTTGGAAACCACTGCCTTTGGGTAAAGGGGGTCCAAAGGGATTACAAATCTTTGGGAAAGTGAAGGCTCATTGAGTCAGTGAACTGTTCTAGTGATGACTCATCTGCTGCTGAGACCAGATCTCAAGTCAGCGTACTGATGTACTAAGTGGTTCATTGCAAAGAAGACGTGCAGGAGCAGAAGTAACTAGCGCTAGGATCATATTACCACTGCAGATGTTAACTCAAGAAGTGCACCTTTTCAAACGAAATAAATTGAAAGGAACAATTTGTTCAATAATGCACACACTTTCCTTAAGCAGGGCATACCTCCTATGTGTTGCCAATAGGCTGATTTAATTGACAAACAAGAATAGAATTTGAGTTAATTGCTTGTTTTCAGGCAGCATGGCTAGACACAATATTTTGTTAGTGGAGAAAACAAAAAAAGAAAAGAGATAGGAATGAAATGAAACAGTAACAAGAGTAACAAACTTAAATTCAAATGACAACATTCAGACTAAATATCTGTTAGAACCCACTTAAAAAATGTAAACGAAAATTCTTCACTTCAGCTACAGTCACAGTATAGTATTAATCACAATCTGCAAAAGCCAGTCTCAATTTGCCAGATAGCTTTGCACAACAAATGCTTTCTGCCGCTCCTTCCAACTCCCCAGACGGCAGAAAAATATTTACTTCACACAGTGCCCAGCACGGTGTGTGATTTGTGCTACTCAGACTAGTGATCAAAGCATGAAGTGATAGGAATAATTATTAATGGGACGTACATTATGAGCATTACACAGATCCATCTCTCAGTAAAAGTTATGTCTGTCACTTCACGTACAACTTGGTACTGTGAATGACACCAATCTGACAGTTGGAAGACTTGGATATGAGGAGGAAATGACAGACTAGCACCCAAGTAGAGAAACAGAAGCAGAAGAAAATGCATTAAATATTGAATTTTCTTCAATTCACAATAAAGAAAAATAGTAATGACAATATCAAAGGCACATGCAATATATGGTGTGTGATATTTAGCCCACAGAGTCCTTTTAAAGGGACACTCCAGGCACCCAGACCACTTCTGCCCATTGGAGTTTTCTGGGTGCCAACTCCCACTATCCTTAACCCTGCAACTGTAAATATTGCAGTTTTCATAAACTGCAATATTTACTTTGCACGGATAACTCCTCCTCTAGTGGCTGTCTACTAGACAGCCACTAGAGGGCACTTCCGGGTTTCTAGCACGCTGTATGAGGACATCCAGCGTCGCTCAATTCCCCATAGGAAAGCACTGAAAGCATTTTTCAAAACTTTCCTATGGAGAGCTCTAATGAGCGTGCGCAGCATTGCCGCGCATGCACATTAGTTCTCCTCAGCCAGCGGGCGCGATCAGTCTCGCCCACCGGCTGACGTAAGGAAGTTTTCATAAACTGCCATATTTACCTTGCAGGGTTAACTCCTCCTCTAGTGGCTGTCTACTAGACAGCCACTAGAGGGCACTTCCGGGTTTCTAGCACAGAAAAAAAAACCAAAAACTGTGCTGTAGCGTCGCTGGACGTCCTCACGCTATGTGAGGACCTCCAGCGTTGCTAAAATCCCCATAGGGAAGCATTGAAAGGATTTTTCAATGCTCTCCTATGGGGAGGTCTAATGCGCGTGCGCGGCATTGCTGCGCATGCACATTAGGTCTCACCCCGCCAGCGGCCGCGCATGCCCAATTGGTGTCCCCCTGCCGGTTGACGTCGGCGGGGGGAGGTGCGTGGGCGGACTCTGGACCAGTGCCGAAGAACATCGGCACTGGACTCCGGTAAGTCACTATAGGGGTTTAAACCCCTTCAGCAACCTGGGATGGGGGGTGGGAGGGAGAGGGGACCTGCAGTGCCAGGAAAACGGTTTGTTTTCCTGGCACTGGAGTGTCCCTTTAATTGCATTCTATGAAAATATAGCTCAGCATGCCCCGTGAATGTAATCTCCTTGAATTTTGCCAATGTATTTGCTACAATTTCAAACAAAGGATTAATATACAAATTAAAGATGAGAGATGAAAATTAGTCATAGGATTGCACATTGTCTAACAGATGGAGTGCAGTGAATAGTTCTTAAGGGAACATTCCAACACCATAACTACTGCAGCACAGATCTCAAACCATTTTGGATAAATTAAGGGAGTTGGCAGTCAAGTGATAGATAGGAGATTTGCATAGTAATTCACTAAACAAATTCAGACTGGAATGGAAATTCTCACATTTACTAAAACTAATTCTGGTTGGATTTCGGTCAGCCTACATGAATCTGCACCAATCAGTTGGATGCAATCGGTGTTTGGTTGAAAATAAGTGCTTTTCATATCTGAACACTATACAAAGTATCGTATTGGGAATATGTACATAGCACAGTTTCTACCATGAGTAGAGACTGAATGCTACAGAGCAGCTAGCGTTGCTCGCGGGCAAATTTTTCGGATTTTTTTTTTTAAATCCAGGCCCGTGTTTGGCATTGCCAATCATTAAAGACACTTGCACTAAAAATGAATGGCAGAACTTGCCTGGGAAAATATTTGAAGACTGCTCTTGCTGAAGTGTTCGGTCTATAATATGTCTCCCGCGTTTGAGTGAGGTGAGGAACGCTTCTTCGTTATCATTAAGAATGCTCATTATCTATAGTAAAAGAAATTAAAGTTTACCACCAGGTTAATAAACAGAGAGCAAATATAACAAAATGCTTTGGAGTACGAAAAGAACCAAAAACGTTGAGAACAGATGACATAATTTGAAATTTGTTTTGTATTGTTAATAAATGGACCATTGCCTGAGCAGGCCTGTAATTAACAAAAATATCCCATCAGGTCTTTAGGTCATGTAATTGTCTCCAAAAGAATAAAACAACAATACAAATGAGACTTTTCATTACATATAAAGTCACTGACCTGCTCTTGTTCCCTCTGTAGCTCTGGATATGCTTCCTGCTGTGAAAAGATTAAACACAAATATACTTAAAGTGTATTGTTTATGTTTGATGTTCAATATTGCAGTTCATAATTTTAATTTAAAAAAAGCAAGCACAAGTATCCCTGTGTTACAGAATTGGCTATGTGTCACCTTTCTGAAAGTCATGGTAATCTGGGGAGATGATATCACATTGATTCAATAACAGACTCATTTTAGAACTTTCCCACAAATGAGAAAACTAAAGGTTAATGGGCATGAAAATAACTGGCCTATTTAGAATATATATGGACACACTAAGCAATATAACTTCTACAGCTCACTGTAGAGGTTAGGTTGCCTAAGACCTCTGGGTGCCATCCCCAATTTTATGTCAGTCTACGTCAAAGACTGCTCCCATGAGTCAAATCGATCGTGATGAATTAATTAATCTGCATTATCAAAAACCAATTTTGTCCAAGCTGGAGGGAGTGCCTGATGGAAAATGCAAAGAGTGGGCTAGTCTAGCACTCTCAGTTGTTTAGAGAGCCCCTTTAATGTTATGCACACATAGATTATGCAGTGAAAAACTGGGCAAAAATCCACAAAAAGCTTTGTATTTCTGGCACTATAGAATCCCTTTAAGTCCGATTTACTGATACATTATCCTCTATTTTACTGCCCAGCACTGGAACAAATAATTGCATGTTTCACTCCTTTTAAGCGAAGTCAGCACTTCAGGTTGTACCCACTTTTTTCCCCCATATAAAAGTGCAGATTCAAGAGAAATTTGTATTTTTATAAATAAATAAAAAGAAAGAGTCCTTAGAGCTGTGAGGGTTTCTTGCTCGCTTAGTCTGAATGAACATTTAAAGTGGTAGTGAGCACGTGTAATACAAAACCATTTAATTCAACACTTCTATAAGACTTTTGGTGGGGCTTCTCTATGAGAATCATTGCATTGGCAGAGCTGTGGAGAGAATACTGCCTTGGAAAAAAGGTAACTTTTTTTTTATTAAATATCAGAGGGCATTAAATAAAAAAATTAAAAAAAAAAAGAATGTTCCAACCTTGTAAATAAATGGATTTATTTTTAACATTGGGTTGGGAGTATTCTTTTAATGCACTGCTTAAGTGTGAGCAGAGGTTTTTAATGCTGACCCCACTTTATATATAACCAAGAATGGTGTGATATACTTTAGGGACATATTTGTGTCCTTCTCAGTTCTACCCCTCTCCTACCATCACCACAGCTTTTCTTAATCTCTCTACCTACGATTTACTTTACCTTCTCATTTTAGGGGACACCATTAATGGTGGGAACATTGTCCAATCCTATTTTAATGCCTAAATGCATAGTCAGCCACTGGCAGAGTACAGTATTTGCAAAAAAATTACTTCATATACTTCATATATGCTAAATATTTGCTGATTGCGTAGATAAGATATCAAACCATGCAATATGATGTAGACATGTTATACTTACAAGAATTTGTACAACAGTAGGGACCAGAGAGGAGAGGAAGCCGGGAGGGCAACGGAGAATCTCAGAGGAGAATCTGACAGCTCTGCGCAGGATCCGACGCAAAACAAGTCTAAGTTGTAAAGAAACCGATTGTTTATTTTTTTAGGTCCAAATTAGCTTGTCTGACAAATAAATTGGACAATATCAGTAACATGGTAGCCATGAAATTATTACAAGTTCATGTAATCATAGCATAGCAATTTGCGATAGAACAATATGCTGTTAAGATTTACTTCTTATAAAGCATGTGCCGTTAGAAGTCATAAATCCTTCAATATCAAATTTTATTTTTAATGAAAAAAAAAATCAAATCAATGTAACATTTATTTTAATACATGGGTAGTACACAATTAAGATAAAAACAGTAATTGTGTGTATATGTTGACAAAGGATACATGCAAAATGGTATTTCCCAACTTATACAAAATGTTGCAAGATAAGGAATACTGTGAAATCATAGTGTTTAATCCCAATATTTCTGCAAACATTTAAATAATGAAATATATTAAGGTTCTGTAAATGTATATAAATTAGTCACAAACACTGCTTGTTGAGATACCTAAAATACAAGCATGTAGACTAAAATAGACATCTTCAGGTTGATGCCATAGCTATGACTTTGGTTGTTGGTAATGAAGAGTTTACTACTGAACAGAGAGGTTGCATATAATCAGGAATAAGCCTCCTCATTTAATCGTGCATCTTACAATATGGGTTGCACTCAACTAAACAGCTTTGATTAGATTATTAAAATAAAAAGTGTTTAAAACACTTCAGTATCACTTACAATGTCAGATCTACACTGGAAGCAGGAAATAAGCAAAATGCAAGCAATGCAGATAAAATCTCAATAGTAATAACTGGGCATTGTTCCCCAGTACTTACTCTGCACCTGACATTCCAGGGTAAACGCCATCAGCTATACAAACAGACAGAGTTCTGATGTGATCTGCTATTACGCGATAAGCCATGTCTATGTGACCTAGGTCCTTTGTCCCAAGAAGACCCCGATATGGTAACACCTGGGAACCCTGAAAAACAAGCACACATAATTTATAAAATGAGAAGACAATTATCATGAACCAATAATGTAAATAAGGAATTCTGGTGACACTAGAAACATGAGACTGAAGTTGTTGTGAGATGTCTCCATACTCGAAGATGTTATTTTCAGATAAAGTTATGCATCAATTCTAATTTAATTGTTTTAAGGAAAAAAAATGTGTTATTTTAAATATATGCTTTCCAGTATCTTTATTAAAAACAGGGAATACCATAACACTTATGTACTTTCATACAGTGAAAGAGGAGTCAGGGTACAAACATTGCCAACTATTGTAAATCACCACACCTATGACAGGATAACAGTGTACCACTTGGTGAACAAATTGTAATAAAAATTTGTTAATTGAATGTATTTTTGCTGCCGGACTAACAGTTAATCCTAAAATAAGTTGTAGATGCAAAACACAACACACTTCGTAAAACGCAGTCCTCCTAAAACACGCAATCACACTTTTATATACTCTTTTATTGCTTCTACCCCTTTCGGGACATACTGCACCATCAGTTGTTATTTTTTTTTTTTTTTTTTCATATGATGTACAAAGACGCATCTACACCACTCTGAAGAATCCCCCACTACAAAAGACTGTATTCACCTCTACAAAGAAATACCTCGTTGTTTGATTCATCTACCAGTCAGACTATTTATTCTGGACTTCTATTTGCTTATTATCTATCATATATATTGCATTCTAGTCTGCCTATTCTGTGCTCTTTTAATTTATGTGGTTTATAGTGGCGCTGCCTTCCTTTCTTTTTTCTGTACCATTTCTGTTGTAAGGCCTGTGAGGGAGCCCTACTTTTTAGGTGTGCTGCCACTTTTTACTTATTTATTATTGTTTCTGTTGTATTTTGTATAGATAGAGAGCGCTGATCCCTTTCTTCTGTAGATGCAAAACACAACACACTTCGTAAAACGCAGTCCTCCTAAAACACGCAATCGCACTTTTATTAACTGTTAGATGGGTGATGGATGATGGAACTCTTTAGGAGAATACACACACACACACACACACAGTAGAAGAGGTGCACTCGTAGGACTTTTCAAAAAGTGTTGTTTATTTTCTCAGTGTATTAAAGTTACTCCCCTAGGGATAAAACTTTATTACACTGAGAAAATAAACAACACTTTTTGAAAAGTCCTACGAGTGCACCTCTTCTACTTTGTATACGCTGGTAGCACCAAGGCTGAAAAAACCTCAAGGAAGTGTGCCGAGGATAACTTGTATATTTTATACAATATATATAGTGTTCAAGTAGAGATTGTAGCCGTATTAGTCCAGTGACGTAGATGTAAAAAACAGATAAAATTTGTATCTTGTAATACCTTTTTTATTGGACTAATAGAATTTTTTAATGACAAGCTTTCGGGAGAACCTCCCTTTCTCAAGTCTGAAGCATTGAAATTAAAAATTAAAAAATTCTGTTAGTCCAATAAAAAAGGTATTACAAGATGCAAATTTATATATATATATATATATATATATATATATATATATATATATATATATATATATATATATATATATATATATATATATATATATATATAAAATATGTCACTAAAATATGTGACTGCAACTAGCCTACCATTTAATTTCACCGTTTGGCTCATTTTCCTATACTGAATGATCTCACATTGTTATTGTATTAGATGAACTGTCTGTTTAAACAAACAATTCCATGATTGGCTGCAATCACTGCCAAAAAAAGATTGGCTGGATATATATCTTCAAGTGGATGAAGCACTCAGAATTTAGTTTAACTATTTAAATTTAAAACTTGGCTTTGATTTAGCCCCTTTAAAAGAACACTGTAGGCACCACGAACACTTCTACAGATTGAACTGGTGCATGCTGTCAGCAGGCATGGGGTCCCGCCTCATCCGCAATTACCCACCTTTTAGTAGAGATTTTCGATTCACCAGCAGTCTGAAGCCCAGCCTCCAATGATGGCCCTACTCCTGCCAGAAGTGGTTATGGTGTCTATAGTGTTCATTTAAAACAGCATATATCAAAGCTTTGGTCCACTGTCATACCTATATCAAGTTGTCATCACCTGTCGCCTGTGGAGGCTCCATCTAAATATATTATTTATGTATGTGTATGTATTTTAAAATAAACTTACATATATATATTCTATACACTTGCATCCTGTTTTCTACAACTAAAATAGCTTTTTAAACAACATGTTTGTGGTTATTTTGCATTAACACATAACATACTATGACTTATAATGTAACATGTTATTATTAATACTTTTCTGTAAACAATATAAAAACTCCTACAGATGTAAGGAGAATACTTGCGTACCATTAATACATTGCATTCTTTGGGAAAAAGTAAAGCTCATGTAGAAAGTCTCCCAAACCCTCAGACCTTTTTGCATTCTTTGAGTAATTCATTAGTTGTAGCAAATATGAATACAGCAATTAGTGACCAAATGGAAGAGTGATCGGTAACTAAAACAAACTACTTTTTACAAAACTATGTGAGTCTTTGTTAAATGTAGAAAACATCTCATGAAAACAGGAATAAGCAGCCATGGTTCCAAATATTCTATTATCCCTTTATTATATCATTATCAACTACAGACACAATGGGAGAATCAATTAATTCTAGATTCAAGATCTGACAACAAGGTAAGTATTCTTATTTAAAAAAAAAAATAATATTAATCACATTCAGCTCCTCTTGGTTGCAGAAAAAAATCATTACCCACCAAAAGTTGCAGATATTATAGATCTGTATTTGTATCAAATTTGTCAGATATTAAGGCAGCCAAGCAATAGAACTGGATGAATGTGCTTTATGTCAACAGATGCCATGTCAGTGCTGCAATATGACCCTTGGAAAGGAGATCTTCATCAATTGTACCTTGTGAATGGCCTCCAGTATCGGTGTGAATAGATCTGTATCATAATTTGACCTCTTTCCCTGAAGCACAGTTACCAGCCTTTCCAGACCCATTCCAGTGTCCACATGTTGTTGTGGGAGAAGCCTCAGACTCCGATCTTCTTCGCTATCCACAAACATATAGAAGAGACAGGTTATTTAGGATGCCACAGTCCTACTAGCCAACTGCTATTAATTTAAATAGCAACTACAGATCATCCCCATATATTCCTTATTTGTTTCTTCCTGTAAGAACAAATAATTATATCTTCTTCTTGTGATCACTGTTCGTTCTTATCGTTATTTGTTAATGTTTTCCTCATTCCAGGCATTGTTTTCTGTTTGCCATTCAAAGCATCATGGGCATCTCCAAAATATATTAATTTCAATGTCCTCTTCAGATAGGTAAGATAAATGTAAAATAGAAATATACTTACCTAAATATAGCTACCTTTTCCATCGGTGCTTTCAGAAATAGAAATGTTGCTAATTTGTTTGTTTTGGTTTTCAATGAACAAAATGCAAAGTGAGTGAACAAAAAAAAAAAAAATCAAATCTATTTTTGATGAGAACACGCTTTGTTCAATTGCACTCCAAAAATTAATGTTGTTTTAAAAAAGAAAAATCAAGGATCGTGTAGGCATATCTTCAGGAGCATGATTAATCCATTATACCAAATAGTTACTAATGAACATTAATTTAATATATAGGTTGAAACACAAATTAAGTAAAACAAAAATAGCCGTGTAGGAGGAATAAATCTTTGCGAGGAAAAGACAAACTCTGCTAACAAGGTGAGGTTGCAGAAGGCAGTCTAATATCAATAGTTACACACCATGGCACGGCTGAGTACAACAGCAAAACATAAAGTAGTTAAACTGCATCAGTAGGGTTCTCCCAGGCAGACGTTTCAAGACAGACAGGGATTTCCAGATTTGTAGTCAAAGCTTTTTCAGAAGAAGCATAAAGAAACAGGCACCATTGAAGACCATAGATGCAGTGGCTGGCCGAAAAAAACATATTGAGGTAAATAAAAGACACATCATGCTTACTTTTCTTCATAATCAGCAGATGTACAGTAGTGTTATCAGCTCAAAATTGGCAAAAACCAATGACGCCCATCTACTGTTGACTGAAATGTCAAAACTTGAATTATCTTCAGCATAAAGAAAAACAAGAAGTCCTTTAAGTGATGGTATATCGAGTCTGTCTGGGGTTTTTATGAAGAGACACAAGCAACTGAAGCTGTCTAAATCCACAGAAGAAACTGTCTGCTGAGTTTCTTAAAACAAAATGTGCGCAAGTGTACCTAGAAGAATTGATGCCAATTTGAAGGCAAAGGGTGATCACACCAAATAGTGATTGGATTTAGACTTACTTCAGTTCACTCATCGTGCATTTTGTTAATTGATACAAATAAACTATTATTAACATTTCTATTTTTGAAAGTTTTAACTTACACTTATTGGTATATAGATCCTTCTTTTACTTACTTACCGGTTATATTGTATAAATACAAGGTTCCAGATCTCCACTACATCTGGGTTGCCACAATTCACCAATGCAGAAGCATTACGTCCTCCAATGTGATCATAATGTATTTCGGTGCAGGGGCCACATGGGCCAGTCTCGCCCATTTCCCAGAAGTTGTCTTTCAATCCAAATGGCAGCAGGTGAGATGAGGGAATGCTAACAGTAACACGAGACAAGGAAAATGTGGGCATTTTTTCAGTACTTTGCATATATATGCACATAATAGCAAACTGACTGTACACTTTATGTTTATGTATTGATGGAGTGTTTGGAATAGGGAAAAACTATACCCTGGAGTGCAAAGCTCAACAACTAACACAATTTTTAATCAATAAAACCAATAATAATCAATTATGAAAATCGTCTACTAATTTTATTTTTGAATAGCTGATCTGCACATGGCATAGGGTATGTTTACTCATTGTGTTATGTTTATTGCGATAAAAAATATTTTGTTACAATTGCTTTTTGAAAAAGCCATAAAAAAATGAAATGCTTTGTGCCATTTACATTTTTAATATCTAGTTTTTAATATTCACTTTTAACCATTAATTTAAAAGCCATTGGCAACACAATTTAGGTAAGTTTTGATCAATTCTGCTGTAATGCTGCAAAGTATAAAAGCAGGAATTTGAGGAGTCGTGGTCATGGGAGAGATTGCCAAAGACATGTAGCAAAGATGATGGTAGGAGCCGCACTCAACCCCAGCAGCCACCCGGTGCTCCAGAGCAGGACCAGCAATCCCACAACGACAAGGCAACAAAGGAATTCCCAAGACACTCAAAGTGTTAAAGCTGCAGGCAGTTTTAATGAAACAAAAAACAGCAATGTTTCGACCTCTTAGGAGATCGAAACGTTGCTGTTCCTTTTTGTTTCATTAAAACTGCCTGCGGCTTTAACACTTTGAGTGCCTTGGGAATGCCTTTGTTGCAAAGACATGTAGCAGGCATAAACAATAAACAGATGTGGTAGCCTGGCTCTTTTCACAGACATATAGCATTAGTATTGATAGTTTTGTTTTTAATCTCCGCAAACAATGTAACAATTCACACTGGAATGGACAATGGAGCCTAACAAAATCAGATAAGTTAAATGGTCGATGTGTGTTATAATACATTAATTATGTAATATAGGCATAAGTAATGAAACATTGGCAGTTGATACAGTTCAAATTTTAACTCTAACTAAATGTTAATAACAATGTATTATTTTTACATATACACACTTTATTATTTTGTAGTTTGATAATTTTTAAAGATAAACTGGATGAGTATCTTGAGTGTTATTTAAAAGAAAATCAATTTGATTACTTTAAAGAGTTATTTCAACAACCATGACCACTTCTGGTTTTAGTTGTGGTTATAGTGGTAGGCGTCTGTAGCGTTTCTGCTTGAAACATTGCTCATTGAGTTATTTGCACTTTTGTGCCTGGGGCTAGTTACAACCCTAGCATATGCGACTTTGGAAAAAGTTCTGGGCTGCCAAATGTCAATTCTATGCAAATAAATACATCCTTTGTCAGAAACAGATGTAATTAGCTTCGTCTCTGAAGGCAGAGCGTGTGCGTGCGCTCAGACGATTAAAGTGTCCAACCAAAGTCTTTTCTATGAGAAGCCTTTGAATGGACTTCGTGACAGCTGCTGTGTCATCAGACCGGAGAGTGCAGAACATCACTGAAAGCGTCACCGAATGCTGTATTTCAGGCAAATTTTAACTAATTTTATTATTTATTTCAAAATATATATATACTGCAGAAATCTCTATCCAAAAGCTGAGCCCCCTTGCTGGTAGACAAGAAATAACAGATAATCATGCTTGCTAAATGGTGTCTTAAAGTTATTTCATTGAGGAGGGTTCTATGCTTCACAGATACTGACCCCTTCCTCTATTTACAGGATTATCTGAGGAAACTTGTATCCATCTTCTTTTATTCTTAAACCCCTGTGTACTACTTACTTTAATATAAGTTTCTACCACTATACGCTATTTAGCCGTTGTTACCATGTACATTTGACCGCACTTAATAAAGTCTGTATAGTACATTGTAGCCATTTCTGGGAATCTCCTCTATACCTTCATTTATTCATTACTTTTAGACACCATTTAGAGATATGGATAGAGCTTTCACGGGTATATATAGTTGGGTTTATGCCCTGGGTAGACTGGTACTACCCACACTGACACTGTCCCATTGAGAGCAGTGCTTCTCTTTTGTTGAGTGCCTGCTCTCAGTGAGACATTACACTATTTCTTTATTATTGATTTCAGCATTCATGATGTTTGTATTTTTAGATCAATTTTTTTTTTCCAAAAGAAAAGAAAACCAATTTAAACTTAAACAAATAGTACTGCAAACGCTTTTTAGCATACAATATGGATTAGTTATGTTGCATGAGACTGTATTATTCATGCAACATTTAAATTATTTGTAAAGAATTCTATAAAGCCAACTTATTTGAACTGCAGAGATAACATGCACTTTTCACAGCAAAAAAATCTTCTAAAATAAACAAAGAACAGAAAAAGACCTTAAAAGGACCCCTAAAGTCCCCCAGACGTCTTCACCTCAACAAAGTGGTCTGGGTGCAGTTGTACTGTATGTTTAACCCTGCAATGTAAAACACTGACGTTCTGGAGAAACTGCAATGTTTACATACACTACAATTCATGTTGCAGTAACAGAGTAAAACTTTATCACTTGACTAAAGCTCCCATATGATAACATTGATTTAATGCTTTCCTATGGGGAAATTTGATGCATGTGTTGGATTGGACTGTCACCAGGCCATGCCTCATCTGTGACACTGCAAGAGGAGGAGAGGTAAGCAGTGCTAAGGGAGACTCAGCGATGGAAAAAAAAAAAAAACGTAATAATTTTTTTTAACCTTTTTATGCCGAATAGGGGAGGACCATAAACTTAGGGCCAGGAACAATAAACTGGAATATAGGCTTGTTTTACAAACATGAGTAACTAATCTATTAAACTGGAGATAATTCGCCTTGCAATAATGTCATCATTATGGAAGTTATTATTCTCAAAATGAAATATTCATCTGGTTCCAAATGTTAAAGTTCATAACAAACATCAAGAATGCACCCAAGCCACTTTAGCTTTATGAATTTGTCTTGGGCCAGTACCTCTGTCATTCTTGTCCTGCATGGTAAATTATGGCAACGCAATGCATGGCAACATTTACTTTCTGCAGCTAAACATACCCCCAGTGCTTTTTAGTATAAAAGCCACTACAGGGACCTTCCTGGTTGAAGACCAAGTACAACTCAACTCTTTTCAAGTTCTGCATCCTCAAACTTTAGTAATCCCTGGGCAGGGCCGGACTGGCCCAACGGGATACTGGGAAATTTCCCAGTGGGCCGCGGCATCTGGGGGCTGCGCTGAGTATGTGTGTGCCACCGGGTGGCCGGTCCGGTGGCACACACTCTGAGGGGACTGGTGGGCTTGCGGCCGCATTCCACGCTGGAGCCGCCGGGCCGGGTGGCAGCCTCGCCGGTCGGGCAGCCCTCCTCCTGTCACTGATGGCTGAGGAGTGAAGAAGGAGGAGCATGTCTCTGTACCATGCTCCCTCGCGGTTCCCACAATCCCCAGCACAGTGGAATCCCGTATAGCTAGGGACTTTTACTTCTGGGTAAACGAGAACCAGAACGCGATCATAGGGTAGTGGATACATGGAATAGCCTTCCAGCTGAAGTGGTAGAGGTTAACACAGTAAAGGAGTTTAAGCATGCGTGGTATAGGCATAAGGCTATCCTAAACTATAAGATAAGACTAGGGACTAATGAAAGTATTTCGAAAATTGGGCAGACCAGATGGGCCGAATGGTTCTTATCTGCCGTCACATTCTATGTTTCTATATCGCCCCACCCCCCATACCACTCCCACGCTCTTCTTTTCATCTTGCTCTATCTAATCTTTATCTATCTTACTAGCTGTAACTTATCCCCGACCTCAAGGGGAGGACTTAACACCAATTGGTGATTGTACATTGAGCCCATATATAGGTGTGAGAGGCACGGAGAATGCAGATATCAGACTCTTCTTCGGACTCTCACTAACCGATGGAAGTGCCTTGTAGTCCCACCGCGGCCCACAGTAAACCGCTGATACATCATAGTGTCTGGGCCAATGGTTGGAGAGTGGGGCACAGACCACTCTCCTAGAAACAAAACATCACCAAACCACGGTGTGGAAGAGGACCGTAAGGCCCATGGGTACGACCTCCAGATTGTCAATCACCTATTTTTGTACCATACTGCTAGACCGGTCTATGTTCTGATATTATTTATTTAAAATAAAAACTCATGTTGACTGGATATTTACAACCATATGACCAGATATGATAAGACCAATATGTACGGCCTTCAGATATGTAAATTTCATGTCACTGTACCGTTATCTACCTAACGATGTGAAATAGATTTGTATTTGCTATTTTATATCTATTGTACTAATATTGCATTGGATAAGAAACTCTGCAAGGATTATCTCTGTAATTTATGTCAACTCTAAATAAAGAATTTAAAAAAAAAATAAGAATGTTCTAACATTAAATTCTTGAGTATTCGTGGAATCTGAGAATTTCTTGGATGGTCGACGTATGAATTTGCAGGCCTTACACCTGCCACACTAGTAGGTGCCCAGCACTGGAGATTTAAGCCATGTTTGCTTATGGGGGGTGGTTCTGAAATGACTAAGGATCAAGAGGTTTTTGATATTGCGGCCTCTTCTTGCTGTAACTGAGGCATGAGGAGTTATCACTTTGTGTATGTGTGGATCTTGGTGCAATAGGAGCCAGAGTCTTCCAAGAATCTTTACTATTGAGTGCCAGCCGGCATCAAAGTTCCCTATGCATCTAATGGTCTCCTGTGAGGGTTCTTTGTGGATATCCTCTGCTAGAAGTTCCTTGCGGTCCGCTAGAAGTGCGCGCTTTTATGTCATCTAAAGGCATCTATTTGGATAGCCCTTGTTTCTAAACTGGTTTTTCAGTGTCTTAGCCTTTAGTTTAAAATCCTCTATTGTGGAACAATTGCATCGAAGGCGCAAATATTGTCCCACTGGTATACCCTTTTTGAAGGCCGGAGGATGATAGCTATCCCAGTTTAGGAAATTATTGGTCACTGTTGGTTTGCGATACAGTGTAGTCATCAGGTAACCATCATCCATAATCATAATAGTGATATTTAGAAAATTAATTTTCTTCCCCCCTATTTTGCTGGTAAGTCTCAGATTAATGTCATTGGTGTTGAGTACCGCAACAAATTCTTTGAAAATTTTGAGGGTACCCGTCCATACTATTAGAATATCATCCATATATCTTTATCAAAGTCTGAGATATCTGATGTACCTATCCAAGTTTGTGCCAAACACCGTAGTCTTTTCCCACCAACTCAGGTGGAGGTTGGCATATGAGGGGGCACAAGCTGTCCCCATAGCTGTCCCTCTCACCCGGTGGTAGTGTTTGCCTTGGAAAACGAAATAATTGTGTGTGAGGATAAAATGCATCAAATCCTGGACAAATTGGTTAGGTCTTGGAGATGCTGCTGGGCGTATGTCTAGGAAGGCTTTTAGATGTTGCAAGCCTACCTCACGTGGGGTAGAGCTATATAAGCTCTCAACGTCCAGACTCCATAGGATGGAATTATAAGACAACTTTATTCCATCTATAGTATTTAATGTGTGTTTGGTATCTTTGATATGAAGGGAGTTCGATAACGGATTTCCTCATAATCTGATCCACTCATATTTTGAGTCAAGTTGGATCTGCCTGAGACAATTGGTCTATCTTTAAGTACAGGTTGCCTTTTATGTACTTTTGGAAGTAAATAAAAGGTGGCAGTCACGGGACTTTTTTTATGAACATAAAATTATATCCATCCTTAGAGATCAGAGATAGAGAAAATGCTTCGTCTAGAATATTTTTGAGTTCTACTAAGTATTTTTTTGACACGTTATATATTTAATTCTAGGAACCTGTAGCTATCAGGATATTTTTTCTCACATGATTTATTTTGTACTTACCCCAGGCTGAGCCAAATCTCTTTAGTCTCCTCATCAGCTGCCAGTCCCAGCGCTGGATCTCCACCAAAATAAGTGACGTAGAGGCGTTCTGCAGGAATCTGATATCCATCAGTGAGGAGAGCCCAGGCCATGGTACATGATTTCTCCTAAGAAAAAGGCAACCGTTAACCTTAAGAAAAGGTATATAAAATAACAGGTGAAAGTAGTATCTTGAAATACCCTTTTTTTACTATCAGAACTTTGAACTGGTCATGTTGCCCACTAGCACTGCCACAAGGCAAACAGTATTTACAATTATTGTTTGGTTGCAAAAGCAATGAATGGTAACTTGGTAATTTTGCAAATGTGTATCTTTCTAAATGACATTCACTGACAAGTTTTGTTTTTCCCCCAAATGTCCCAATTCTACATTTATATAGTATTTGAAATTATTTGAAAGCACAAAAGAGGATTTTCAAATTGACAGAAATGTATTCATTGAATAATGCAGAGGTGTGGAATAAAAAAAATAAAAAAAAAATAAAAAAAGGATAATCGACTTGTCCGCCATGACAATCTATTTGTCCTGACACAAAATAAAATAATTTACAAAGATTTGGATCTCTGCTAAGAGACCTGGACATTGACATAAACTCATGGCGTTTTCACAAATACAGAATCGTTTGTCTGGAAATTCTGTAACTCCACTACATCCACACCATGGCTATATTTGCGTCAGTTGTTCAGCTTTATGAATTACCCTTGAGTGTCTAACCCTATGACCTCCCAGAGTGCATCCCACTGTCATAGTGTGTGTGTTGATTTTATGTCATGTGTGTGTTGTGCAGTGAGTGCTGCACCATTGTGCTTGGTCTGTACAATTTATTTATATGTGGTGTGTTTTGTCTATATGCAATGTTTGTTTATGTAATGTGTGTGTATGTGTGGTATGTGCTGGCTGTATGAGATGTGTGTGTGTGGTGTGAGCTGGCTGTATGTGATATGAGAATTGTCAACACGGTCAAAATCCCACCACTTTCAGCAAAGTTTGATGTTTGGCATACAGAACCATATAATTTCCCTTTTAAGGAACATCCCCAAAGTCTTCAGTTTATTGTATTGTTATGGTTTTAGCAAAAATGCTGACTGCTAACAATTAACAGCAAGAGCCATACCTTAAAGTAATCACCAAAAGACCAGTTCCCGAGCATCTCGAAGAAAGTATGATGATATACATCTTTCCCAACATCGTCCAGATCATTGTGTTTCCCGCCTGCCCTCACACACTTTTGGCTGTTTACCACTTTACGATACTGTGCCATCTCACTGCGAGGATCCACCATGCCAAGGAAAATGGGTTTAAACTGTAAAGGCGATGTTAGGCAAAAAAAGCTATTATGCAACTATCACTGCAAGGTGAAAAACAGTGAAACAGTAGGGCTGGGCTTGGAAAATATTCATATTTAAACTGCAATTGTTATTTTTGTTTTGAGCAAAGGTTTAATTTCTCCCTCTTTTCTTTGTTTTTACCTAAGCTTCACATTTTATCAAAATTAAAAATAGAATACATTGATACTGATACATTTAAGAGCTTAATGACCAATCTTTTATACAAATCTGGTCTTATAAATAAATACTCAGGGATAAACTCTTTCCCCGGTTGTTCACCAAAATGTAAAGTTTAACAAACTTATACACACCCACACCCTGCACTTGTTTTATATGGACATAGAGCTCCGATATACGGAATTCACACTTTTGTTATACTCTTCTACACAATGTTCATTACGATTTTAGTGTTGTGCATCTCTGCGATATAAGGCTACATATATTACTTTGAATTTTAATACCAACTTGCTACCTATGAGTTTTATTACTGGAAGATCTATATATACACACAGTAACTGTGTTTTTTTTTTTTTTTACATTGCTGAGAATTTAGAGTTACCTGACTCTCCATGAGTTACATTACACCAGTAACTTAAAATATAATATATTTAACAACAGAACGCATGTACATGAATGGCAAGTGACCTGGATGTCCGTTTTCTTTAAATGCTTCCTATTCAACACATATATAGCCACATAATGAAGATGGTGGCAGCCAATCAAATTTGCACAGTATAGCAGCACTAATCAAGCAACCGATGTATCTCTTTGACACTGGCTACATGTTGCCTTAATATTTTTAAAGGACCTTATTCTCCATTATTGTTGCCATTCTCGTCTGCCTGCAAATACTCCCTCACATATCCTGGAGTAAACTTCAGTATTTGTATATATTTTATTTCTCTTGTATATATTGTAAACAGTTTACTTAGTATCTTATGTTTAACACTCGATCAATCTTGTCACTTAGCTATGTATGCCTTCTTAATTAATAAATTATTAAAAGCTATGTATTAATTGCCATATCATTTATCAACCTGGGCAAAGAGCCTCTCTTCTTTTCATTAAAGGACCACTATAGTGCCAGGAAAACATACAAACAAACAAAGCCAGGCTCTGGGGAGAGGAAGGGGTTAAAATCTTACCTTTCTCCAGCGCCGGGCAGGGAGCTTTCCTCCTCCTCTCCTCCTTCCTAGCGACATCATTGGCTGAATGCGCATGCGCGGCAGGAGCCGCGGGTGCATTCAGCCAGTTCATAGGAAAGCATTTACAATTTACAATGCTTTCCTATGGACGCTGGCGTCTTCTCACTGTGATTTTCACAGTGAGAAGCACGCAAGCGCCTCTAGCGGCTGTCAATGAGACAGCCACTAGAGGCTCTAGAGGCTGTATTAACCCTCAGTGTAAACATAGCAGTTTCTCTGAAACTGCTATGTTTATAAAAGAAAGGGTTAACCCTAGCTGGATCAAGCACCCAGACCACTTCATTAAGCTGAAGTGGTCTGGGTGCCTATAGTGGTCCTTTAATATTACTTACCTGGGTTCATGCCCTGCTCTCCTTGACCCCGAGAATTAACATACCTTTATCCCACTCCTTTTATTCCTTCGGGACAATGGCTGAGTGTCATTAAAGGATGGTGTGGGGTGATATAGCTGCTGAGGGCCATGGCCATAAAACCCCTTCAGCTACTTACCTGAATTCAGCGCCAATGTCCCTTTTACATTGCAGCACTAAGTGCAAAGGGGTCTCAGCACCCAGACTACTTAATTAGTTGAAGTGGTCTGAGTGCCTACAGTGTCCCTTTAAACATGTATTAGGATTTGGGATCTAGTGGTTTGGTTTTAAGTGCCGGGACGCTTAGCAATAAAAGATATAAACACACATTACACATATGACGCTAAAAAGGGGATAGGGTGGGAATGCAGTAGGTGTGCTAGAGGTGCACTGGGGGTCCGTTGGTAGTGTGGTAAGAGTTACCAATGTGCAGTGCACTGTTTAAGATATCTGAATTGAAATGACACTTCCCATTAGGGATTGATTTTTTAGAGCCGATACAGATAATCTGTGAACTTTCAGGCCGATAACGTGCCGATATTCTGTACATTTACCATTTTGAAAAAATAAACTATTTCTAAAGGTAAATGCACAAAATATACATGCCACATATAGTGGATGCAGTGTGTTTAGACAGGGGAGCTGTGTGTGTTTGTGTGGTGGATGCAGTGTGTATTTGTGTATATAATGAGTGTGTTTGTGTAGTGTGTATAGTGAATGCAATGAGTGTTTGTGTAGTGTGTATATATAGTGAATGCAGAGTGTGTGTTTGTGTAGAGTGTGTATAGTGAATACAATGTGTGTGTGTGTGTATATATATATATATATATATATTGAATGCAGAGTCTGTGTGTGTGTTTGTGTAGGGATGTAATTTGTGTAAAATGGAGCAGGGGCATTTTTTCATTTTAATATTTAAATGTTTTATTTATTTTTTTAGTCCCCCCTCCCTGCTTCTTAAGAGGGAGGTGAGATATAGTATTCCCTGGTGGTCCGGTGGCATGGAAAGTACAGTGGTGGCCCAGCAAGCACTTACTTACCTTTCCAGCAGCCGGCTTCAGCTCCCTGTGTAAATCTCATGGCCTGCGTGCCGCACGGAGCGTTGCCATGGTAACCCGTGGCAACGCTCCAACAGCTGCGAGACTCGCGAGATTTACACAGGGAGCTGCTGGAAAGGTAAGTAAGCGCTTGCTGGGCTCCCGAGGACCACCTGGCTTGTAATGGGCCCGGCGGTCCTGGTATGCATTATCGGCAATATCGGTATCTCTATAGGCCGATACCGATATTGCAGAAAATACTGAATATCGGCCGATAATATCGGCCAGATTGATAATCGGTCAATCCCTACTTCCCATCACTGCACAAAACACCATTGGTCGTATTCTAAGTGTGCCAAGTGTGCTGACGCCCATTACGCACAAATTTAACATTAGCCAGACGGGAACTCTTGTTTTGGGCTGGCTAATGATGCTGCCAGAGGTTGAGTTACTTTAATTCTTTATGTGCAGCATTTCTCAGTGAAATTCTGCAAATATAGACTCCAAGCACTATGACCACATCAGATCACTTAAAGAGGCTTTGACATGCCAAACTTACCTTTCCCCAATCACTTCCTCTCTCAGGATCTGTTCTTCTTTTCTTCCTAACTGATCTAGTTTTCTTTAAAACATAAGACAAAGTATTTTGTCTTAAGTATTTTTCCTACGCTTGACCAGCTTTGACCCACAGAAGAAGCTACGTCCGCTCCATTTCCTGTGATCAAAGCAATTTCCCACAATACTCACCTTTCATCCTGTTGCATCGTTCACCGTTCGAACGCCAGCAAAACTATTGAGTTTCGCTCTAACAGAATGAGAATAGTTTGTCCATTAGTGTTAGGACGCAATTCTGTACTTTTTGTTTGGATCAGAATTTAATTCAAATGAATTAAATATCGATCCTATTTGTGCCACGGCTGCATCTTGCAGCCACTTAGTAAATAGCTCCCTAATTACCATGGTATTAGGGAGCTATCTACTAAAAGGCTTAAATACCTAAATTGGTCTTTCAGATAAATTTACTAAAACCAAGTAAAGATTCCACCCCGAGTGCCCACATCTTCACCCAGCGAGGGCACCGCGCAGACTGAGGTCCGCAGGGCGGGGAAAGGCTTATAAAGCCTCCCTACACCCTGCAATTTGACTCAGAGCTTAGTTTAAGTGAACAAATAAGAGTGCTCTGATAGGTAAATCTTGAGCCATGCAAGTAACCAATCAGGCGCTGTTTAGTAGACGTGCACACGGCACTCATAATGTTTACTTACCTAAATATCTGCCAAATAACTATCACACTATAAAACAAATAACCATTTTATTTTTTTATATTAAACAAAAAATATCTGTGTTTTTGTTTCTTGTTATACACCATGCCCTATGGAAGGACTGTCATTTCTCAGGGCGAAGTGACCAACGTGGGAGCTTTCCAATTATACACACAAACACAACAAACACGTCACTGTAAATGTTTTATTGCTTTAACACATTGTGATAACTCCCAAATATTCCAGGGAGTGTTATTAATGGGCAGACCCGAGCGGTTTCCTTCCCATCACACTTATTATAATAAGCTGTGATAATTAAACTAGCATTAGGACTTCCGCGGCACGGTCCCAGCATACCTGTTGCCAGGGAAACGAAAAAAAAAACCCGCGTCATTTTAAAGCGCCAATGCGGCGGCGCTTGCGCCATGTCACGTGACACGCTCACCTGGTTCATGCCGGCGTTGACGAATAACAGCGTGGGGTCACCTCGGGGCCTCACTGAGGAGGACGGGACAAACTTGTGGCCGTGTAACTCTTGGAAATACTGTAAAAATGTGCGCCGGATGGCCGCTGAGGTCGGTAAACTGGACGATGAAAACGAGCGGCAGCCATGAGCCCAAACACAGGCAGCTGGAACCACAAAACGCCAGGGAGCCGCCATCTTGTGGCTGGCAAAGGCATAGGAAGTGGCGAGGCTATAGGAAGTGGTGTCATATGTAAACGTAGGGATATTCATTTTTTTTTTCCCTCCATTAAATTAGCTTTATTTATACACTTTACAAACATGCCTCGGAAACTTAATGGAAATTAAAGCTGCACTGTCATGCCGAATGCTGTTTTTTTTTTTTTTTTTTAATCCCCCTCCGGCTTCCACTACATCTAACTGACCCCTTAGTCACCCCCAAATGCCCCTAAGCCCCCCACATTAATTTTTTTTAATCTTTATTTTCTGCCCCATTCTTTATTCAGGGTGCCGCCATCTTTGTGGGGATAGATGAAGTGGGACACGTCATCAGCCCACACTAGACAGACTGTGAGATTCCCGCACGTGCCCAGTGAAACACCTGGACATGCGAACGGGAATTTCATCTATTCATTCATTCATCAGACAGACAAATGAGTGAATAGAAATATCAGCCGAACAAACAAACACTATGTATCAGTGTATGTTTGTTTGTGCAGGTTATTACAAGGAGGGAGCTACTGGCACGCAGCTCCCTCCTTGTAATATATAAATATAGAAGCGGCAGGGAGCAGTGCTCCCCACCACTTCATAAGCCCCTCCCCCCCCCCCAGGTCACCCCTCACTCTATGATAGCACATGGGAGATTAAAATCTCCCCATTGCCCCTACTCGCTAGAGCATGTCCACTAAACAGTGAGCAGCCTGTGGCTGCTCACTGTAAAAAAAAAAAAAAAAAAACTTGAAAAGCTTGAAATCCATCCAATCACAGTGCTCTGTGTCATTTTACACAGCGTGGGAAAATTCTTTTGAATTTTCCCACGCTGTGTAAAATGACAAAGAGCACTCTGATTGGCTTAAACCCACCAATCAGAGTGTTCTTAGCCTAATTGCAGGGCGGGGCAAGGCTTTATAAGCCTTCCCCACCCTGCGGAGCTCAGTCTGCGCGGAGCTCTCCATGGGTGAAGATGGATTATTTTTTTGCGCTCGGGTTTTTTGCGTCGAATGGTAAGTTTAATTTTATTTTACAGGTTAGTTATTTTATTCCCCCCTCACTATTTTTTAGGGTGAGGGGGGTAGGTAGGGACTTTTTTTTTGGGTGCGGGGTTGGGTGACTAGGGGCTTGGGGACCCCTAGTCACCTTGGGCGGGGGTGGGGGGAATTGACTTAGGGCCCCCACCCGCCGCCCAGGGATGGGGGCCGGGGGGAGAGGACAGTAGTTCCCCCCCCTCATTATCTTCATGGCCCCCACCTGCCGCCCAGGGGTGGGGGCCGGGGGGGGCAGTAGGTCCCCCCCCATTATTGCCCCCACCCGCCGCCTGGGGGCAGGGGGGGGCAGTAGGTCCTCCCCCTCATTATGGCCCCCACCCGCCGCCCAGGGGTGGGGGCCGGTGGGGTGCAGTAGGTCCCCCCCCCTCATTCTAATTATGGCCGCCGCCCAGGGGTGGGGGCCGGGGGGGCCAGTAGGTCCCCCCCTCATTCTCATTATGGCGCCCACCCGCCGCCCAGGGGTGGGGGCCAGGGGTGGGGGCCGGGGGGCAGTAGGTTCCCCCCCTTCATTCTCACTATGGCCCCCACCCGCCGCCCAGGGGTGGGGGCCGCGGGGGGGGGAGTAGGTCCCCCCCTCGTAATCATTATGGCCCCCACCCGCCGCGCAGGGGGGGACGACGACATTAGATCTCGCCCCTTATTTTAGGGCCCCCACCTGTCGTTTAGGGGTGGAGGCCGGGGGGGGCAGTAGGTCCCCCCCCATTATCTTCATGGCCCCCACCTGCCGCCCGGGGGGGGGCATTGGACCCCCCCCATTATTGCCGCCGCCCAGGGGTGGGGGTGGGGGGGGCAGTAGGTCCCCCCCCCTCATTCTCATTATGGGCCCCCACCCGCCGCCCAGGGGTGGGGGCCGGGGGGGGCAGTAGGTCCCCCCCTCATTCTCATTATGGCGCCCACCCGCCGCCCAGGGGTGGGGGCCGGGGGGGGCAGTAGGTCCCCCCCTCATTCTCATTATGGCGCCCACCCGCCGCCCAGGGGTGGGGGCCGGGGGGGGCAGTAGGTCCCCCCCTCATTCTCATTATGGCGCCCACCCGCCGCCCAGGGGTGGGGGCCGGGGGGGGCAGTAGGTCCCCACCTCATTCTCATTATGGCGCCCACCCGCCGCCCAGGGGTGGGGGCAGTAGGTTCCCCCCCCTTCATTCTATGGAATGACAGGTGAATGATACAATGAAATGCCCATAGAGTATAGTGTATATCAACTCTTTTGTAAGGAAATCTGAAAGACATAGCAAGTTAAACATAGCATCCCTCATTAGACTACATCATTTAGCCTTCTACTACAGCCCCTAACCCTCAATTGCAGCCCACACACCCTACTACAGCCCCTATCCCCCTACTACATAAACTACACCCTACTACAGTCCTTTATTCCCCACTACAGCCCCCATACTCTACTTTAACCCATAACCCCCTACTACAGCCCTGTAACGAACTACCCTTCTCCATTGGCTTTTGGAGAGGCCTTCTTGCCCTGTGACTATGGCCCCTGGGGTGTATTGCCCTTTAAAAACTCTATTTGTGCCTATTGTATTTCAGAGCACTGTTTCTGCCCCTTTAAATGGTACTGGAACAGTTCTGCATTTTTGAAGTGGCACTTTGGATGCAGCTGAAGTGCCGAAGTAGTCGCCATTCGACATACGAACACGTGGCGGCGGCTATTTTAATTCAGTCGAACGCCTTCAGCGGTGTTTGGTCGTCGAGTTCATGGAACTCAAATCGGATATGCGACGGCACGAACACCGCTGAACTTTACCTTCTCCAGACTTCGACGCTTCGACTGGAGTCAAACACCGTTTGACAATTCGAACAGCACTTTAACATTGACTGTTTGCACAAATGGTTGCCGTTCGTCTAATTGAACTAAATCTGACTGTCTGCCAGAGTCTGTGTGTGTGTGTGTCTGCCTGCCTGCCTGTGTGTGTGTGTGGCTGTCTGCCTCTGTGTATGGCTGCCTGCCTCTGTGTGTGTATGGCCTCCTGCGTGTGTGTGTGACTGCCTCTGTGTGACTGTCTGCCTGTGTGCGTAACTGCTCTCCTGTGTGTGTGGATGTCTTCCTGTGTGTGTATGGCCATCTGCCTCTGAGTGTGTGAGACTGTCTGCCTGTGTATGTTTGTGTGTGTGGCTGTCTGCCTGTGTATGTGTGTGACTGTGTGTGTGACTGTCTGCATGTAAGTATATGTGTGTAAGACTGTATGTGTGGCTGTGTGTGTTTAAGTGTTTAAGACTGTATGTGTGGTTGTCTGCCTGTAATTGTGTGTGAGTATGTTTATCTACCTGTAACTGTGTATGTGTGTTACTGCCTGATCCTGTGTATGTGACTATCTGCCTGCGACTATGTGCATGTGGTGTCTTTGACAGTGTATATGTATAAACTTTGTGCATCTGACTGTGGGACTGTGTGCACATAACTCTGCAAAAATATACACCTGCATTTACACACAGGCCTAAATGCATATTTTTATCTGAATTAAATACCCATCACACACAGCCAATAAACCCAGCACAAATATCACATACAACCAATACACGCATATCACACACAGTTAATACACCCAATACAGATATCACACATAGCATACATATCACACACAGTCATCACACCTATCACATACACAGACAACACAAACATTACATAATACATAGATGACGGGGGAGGCGCAGTGGAGATTTGTCGCACGGGGCGCCTAAAGGCATAAGGGTGGCCCTGAATGTAACACATGGTTTCATACTTACCTCTGAGGTGACATAATGTATGTATTGCCTTATCTTAGACCATGTGTAACTACTGTTTTATTCTCTTACTTATCTCATACTGCGAACAGTTGTAATTTGTATGTGCAAACTACAATAAAATACAAATTATAAATAAATAAATAAAGCCTCAGTTCCTTCTGTTCCTGCTTAACCCTCAATACGTAGTCTTGTCTCATTATTGTAGGGAACTGCTATACTTTTATACTCCCCTGAGCTCTAATCACTTAGCTCTTTTAAGAGCTGTTCCTGATACGCTCTCCTGGAGGAGAGGTCTTTCCCACACGGTCCTGGAGGACAGAGGTTGATCCAGGGTGGAAGGAAGACGGTGTGATTCCAGTTAAGCTACGGCGGTTGTGGAGTCTGCGGTGGTCGTGTTTTCCGGTGCGGTGCTTATGGTCCTCGGCGTCAGCTAGGAAGAGTCCGTCAACGGAGGTGCCCAGTCGGGGTACTAGGTGATCCGTTACAAGCCCCTTACTGTAAAATTGCAGCCTCCATACCCTACTACATCCCCAAACCCCCTATTAAAGCCCCTTTAATCCAACAACAGCCCCTAACCCAACTACAGCACCGAACCCCTCCACTACAGCTCCTTATTCCCACTGAACCCCCATGCCCCAAAGTAGCTCATATCCCCTAAGCACCCTACTACAGTCCCATACCCCCACCCCTACTGCAGCACCTATCCCACACTACAGTACCTACCCCCAAATGTAGCCCAGAACCCCTCACTACAGTCCTTATCCCCCACTGCAGCCCCTAACTTCCCTACTACAGCCTCTATCCCTCCAACTACAACCCTTATTCTCTTACCAAAGTCCCTATCCCCCACTACAGTCACTCTTATCCAATTGCAGCTCATATCTCCCACATAACAGCCTTTTTTTCTCCAATTGCAGCCATTCCCCAATTCAGCCCCTGACCCCGTACCACAGCCCATATCTCCCCACTAGGCTCCCCCGAGGCAGGCGGACAGTGGATTCCTGGGCGGGCGGCGAGAGAGCACTTTCAATGCAACCTGCAATGATGCTGGGAGCTGAGGGGAAAGTGCGCCCTCGCTGAAAACTGCACGTCTGGCCGCCTCCCTGCCCAGCAGCCCCACTGGACCCCAGGTGAGAAGTCCACCCAGCTATCCCAAACGTAGGGAGGCTGGGTGGATTTAAATAAAAAAATGAGTGTGAGAAAATGTGTGTTAGTGAATGTGTGTGTTTCAGTGAGTGAGTGTGTGTGTCTGTCAGTCAGTGCGTGCGTCTGTTAGTGTGAGTGTGTGTCCAAATAAATGTATGTCTGTCTATCAGTGTGTCAAATCAGTGAGTGTGTGTATGTCATTTTTTTTGTCAGTGTATATGAGAGTGTGTGTCTGTCAAAGTGCGGCCTTGACATGAAGGGGTGGGGAAAATTTTAATTAGGGGGGGTGCCTGAGCACCGTCCTGCCTAGAGCAGCACAAAACCTAAATACATCACCAATTAGGTATACATATATGTATTCCTTACACTACAGTCCTGATGCACCTTAATAAATAGGTCTCCCCCTCTAAAGAGTAAAAAAAATTCAAATAATTACTCACCCTTCCAGACTTGGTGCCCCCTCCTGCTTTAGCGCCACCTGGATGATAGGTCAATCCAATGCACATCAGAGAGGAGTATTGCGCGCCTTAGGCACATGCAATGATTCTCTATTGCCGACCGTGACGGCACTGTGCATGCATGCGTAACATCAAGGTATGTTACAGTATGAGAATTGGGAAGTAAGATTCCTGGCTCTCATACCCAGAAGGCTTGGAGACACGTATTGAGGTCGCTCTTCTAAACCCTATATTTAGACACACACGCATAAGGACATACAGACATTGACATACATACACACAGACACACATTCCTACTGGCATACATACATACTGACAGACATTTATACATGCATACAGACACTGATATCCATACACACACACATACATATATTCATAATGACATAAAGACATATATACATACTGACAGACCTACATATATACACATACTGACAGACACACTGACACAGACAGCTCATTTGTCAGCCACCCTCCTGTTTCTTACTGTTTCTTTGAAGGAGGGTGACTGGGGCTGATGGGAGTCAGCGTGGCTCTCCCTCTTCAAGGCCTCCACTCTGGCTCTCCTCCTGCGCATAGTGAGCCGGGAGGAAGTGACCGGCCGTAACTTCCTCCGAGCAGCACTTGCGTTGCGGCTGCATTTTTTTTTTTTTTTTATGCAAGGGGCCCTGTTGCGCTATAACACGGTAACAGTGCTGACATTGCCCCTGAAGATATAGGGCCCATCGTGTGGCCCTAAGTGCGTGGGCCACCCAATGGGCCCCATTAGCGTGCGGGCCCCGGTGCAACTGCACCGGTGCCAGTTCCGTCGCTACACATGGGTCTCGGGCAATTTCAAAAATTTACACTGAACTCGTAGAGTAAACATGCAAAAGATTTACTTGATATGTTTCACGGTTCAGATTCCAAATCACATATTACTTCCCATTATACTCTAAGGGCATTCAATTGCATCATTTACCTGTCATTCCATAGAAAAGAGCTATAAACCCAGTTACTTTTAATTTTACAATCTACTGCTGTACTTGGGGAACACATGTGGTAAAGATGAATTTGCAACATAACACAGATTTACCTGCGACTTAGTTTATGTGTTGCCTCCCATTATAGTCTATGGTCATTCTCTTTAGTCATTCACCATTGTCATTCTATAGAAAACAATGATAATCCCACTTAAACTCAGTTTAAAAAATTGCCACTGAACTCGTAGAGTATTGTGGCAAAAGATGTATGTCATATGTGTAATAGTTTTGTCTCTAATTGAAATATTTTGTTTCCATTATTCTCTATGGGCATTCCACTGCCTTGTTAAAGTCTATGGGCATTTCAATCTGTCATTCCTTTTAGTATGTCCCCCAAGTGGCCCTATATAGAAAGGACATAAATCCATTTGTACCTCTATTCTGTTCTAATGTCCTTCTTTTCTAGGAGGTCCACAGTGTATTTCTGAGTGTATAGCTGAACTCTACTGCAATAATACTCACCGCAATGTGTCTGTAAACTACAATAAAGTTCTTGTTTTAAATTATATTGTTGCTGGACAATTTGTTATTAGTAAGTCACCTGGCTACTCCCCCACCCACGTCCCCTAAAATTAAAGGAGCACTAAAGTGCCAGGAAAGCAAACCCGTTTTCCTGGCACTATAGGGTTATTGGCTTCCCCCATTCCGCTGGGCTGAAGGGGTTAAAACACCTTCAGGTTGGGGCAAATGGGCATGTGCATGCTCACGGGTGGAGCAAATGCGCATGCACGGCCAGAGCCGCGCGTGCATTCAAACCGCCCATAGGAAAGCATTACTCAATGCTTTCCTATGGGGATCTGAACTCACACTGAGAATCGCGGTGACAGCTAATAGAGGCTGGATTAACCCTGCAATGTAAACATAGCAGTTTCTCTGAAACTGCTATGTTTTCAAGTGCAGGATTAAAACTAGGGGGACCTGGCACCCAGACCACTTCATTGAGCTGAAATGGTCTGGCTGCCTATAGTGGTCCTTTAAATTTGAAATGGTGGGGCACCAAACCAACTATATCTTAATTTGGTGGTTATGGTGCAAAGATCCTGTCCCCTCACTCGCATAAATGTAAACATAATTTTCAAGATACTGTAATGGTTACATTTATCAGTCAGAATGATTCTTGTGTCTGTCAGGCATACAGCCATTAGATGCACTTTCTCATTAAAGTGACACTATATATTCATCCTGACCACTTTGAAGTGGTCTGGGAGAAGTGCCCCTGTCTATTTAACCTTGCAACGTAAAATTTTGTTTCTGAGAAACTGCAGGGTTAACTCCACCTCTACTGGCTCATTCCAGACAGCTCCTAGAGGGGCTTCCAGGTCCTTCTCTAAGCTTTACTCCTCTATCCAACATTGGACGTGCTCACGCTTTGCATGAGGACATCGAACATCTTTTGTATTTCTCACATGGTGGCAATTGTGGGACCTAATGCGTGTGCAAACTTCCTCACAGGAAAGAACTAATTCAATGCTTTCCTGTGGGGAAGCTTGAATGCGCAATAGGTCCCATCTTCGCCATGACGTTGTGGGAGGAGCAGACCTAGCCAGCATAGAGGGAGACTTGGCACTTGAAAGAGGTAAGTTAAAAAAGGGTTTTAACTGTTTAAACATCGAACAGTGAGAGGGGAGGCCTCAAAACTACGGACAGTTGCACAATAAGCATAAATAACAGGTAGCAAAACTGAGATGCAATATGACATTTCCAATCTGACACACTAATCTCCCAACTCTGCCTGTCACAGTCAACCTCTCTTTGCCTGTTACACTGCTACTTTCCTGAACATAGCCTGTTTACAAAAGGACCTTACGTCTTGTACCCCTTCATACTTCCTATCTTCTTCTTCTTAATGCTATCCTCTAGATGTTTGAAGGAGAGATTTTCACCAAGGAAAGCAAGAGCACACAACCTGTTTTTAGAAGGTGTATCTCCTGATCATGACCTAAGCCATAGGTCCCTTCTTGCTGCTATTACAATGCCATGCCCTTCGATACTGCTCTGACTTAATCAGTTTCTTAGAGGATGAGCTCAACTGTTGGTCCTGAAAGAAATCCTTATCCTCTTTAGAGATATACGATTGAGCCAATTCGAAGCCCTCACCCAATCTGAATCTTTTGCATGCATAGGTTGCTTTTATAATTCTTTTTGTCACCACCTGCCTGATGTGGTTCAAGGGGGAGGAGAAGAAAAATAATCATCATGTTCAGTTAACAGTAGATTTGTGTAGAAATTTTTTTTTTTTTCTTCAAAACAGTAAATGTACAGAGTATTGGTAAGCTATAACGTCTTAAAGCATAGAACTTAGCAGAGCTAACCATACGGATATCTTAGCTATAATATTATATAGTTAGTAAGAGATCCTCTATTTAACATATATAAATAATTGAGAATACAATATAAAATAAGGATTGTCTTGAAAGCAATAACGTGTTGTCTTTTTAGATATTATATATAAATAGACATATAAAATCCATTACAATAATTTATAGCAGAGTTTATAAGACTAAACTTGCAATATAATTAAAATACAATAACATACCCTCTTGAACATGTCAACCTTTCTGTCATTATAAAAGGGAGCAGTGTCTCTGTCTCCAAAATCTCTCTTCTGTGTCCTAATATTTAATAAGTACACATATTTATACCTTAGATGTTTTTCATTTTAGGGTTACCATAGTTCATATATGAAAAAGGAAAACATCTTTTTCTTTTATTCATTAGAATTTAGTGTGACGTAGCATAGCCCTGAAGTTGTTTATCCATTAAAGGATCACTACAGGGTCAGGAACACAAACATATTTTCCTGACCCTATAGTGTTTAACCCACCATTTAGATGGCTTGCCCACCCCCCTTTAGACCCCTTATAAAAGTTTAAAACTCCCCTTATTGCCAGCGCTGTGCGGGTCCGAATTTTGGAAGTGCCGAACCAAATTTTTGCCCATGCACATCCCTAATAAATATTAAACATTTTTAAATCTGTCATTACATTTTGAACAAGGCCATTTCTTTTTAAACAAAACTCAAAAGAGAAATAATATTACTTCACAGTATATTATGCACCATATTATATGCCTTGATGAATAGCACACCATTTAAGTTAAAGTGACATTATAGTTTAATAAACAATTATGCAGAAAAGTGTTCACTTTTATTAAAATTGTAGGTGATTACATGTAAAATGTAGGAATTAAAATGACATTACATTAAAATAGTATTTAGATTTTTTATTTCATCCCCCGTGCCGATTTTTAACCAATCATTGGATTGGCTAAAATCGGCACGGTTTTGGGGACCAAATGACGTTTTGGCCAATCAGGACCTCCTCATAGAGATGCATTGAATCAAGGAAAATTCAGCATCTCCATGCAGAGCGTGAGGAGGCTGAACAGCAGGGCTGCTTACTGTGCAGCCCTGAGCCAGGAAGCCCCTCCACTGGCCATCTAAGGAGTGACCACTTGGAGGTGTCCCTACGCACAATGCAAACACTGACTGAAAGGCAGTGTTTACATGAAAATGCCTGAAGGTAATGATTATACTCACCAGAAAAATTACATTAAGCTGTAGTTGTTCTTGTGACTTTAGTGTCACTTTGATTGTTATTGTATTAAGTGAAGACAAAATGGTGTAAATTAGAATTACGTAGCATAGCCTTGTAGTTGTTTATCCATTACTTGTTATTATATAAAGCTAAGACAAAATGGCGTAAACATATTATGCTCTGAAACTAGGTTATTTCTTAAAGAAACATTGTATAAAAAAACAATATAAATTTTAATGTGTGCTAAAAGGACACAGAGAGTACATCCTGGGACTACAAGAACAGCATTTACCTGCAGGGCTGATACAGTGTGATCAGAAGCCAGACTGAGAAGGTCCTGCACACATCATCCTATTTGAGATGTCTACATCTACATACATCATTAGACAAGGATTATTCCGCCCATGCGTATTATAGCTGAGCTCTAAGTTAGCTCTAACAAATGTGAGTGCTATCACATAAGATTATCTCATCACCTCTTACAAACTATACTGTACTGCACTATTGTATAATTTTTGTTTTTATCTTTGAGGTCTACTGTGTGTACAATTATCAAAAGAATTGTGTACGTATATATTTATATATATTTCCTATATATTGTTTTGGGCGCAGTATCCTATCTAGTTTTCATTAAAAAAAACAATATGTTCCATGCTAACACCTTGTCAGTGTGCAATATCTCTTAAAGACAAAGTACACAGTTTAAGAAATACAACATTTCATTCTAAAACCTGTAATATTTACATTTGCCCATAACACCCTCTCCATTAAACTGTGGGCATTTTAGAGCATTTCTTCTTTAAATTAGAAAACCAGAGTTTGCCCAACAGTCTTTAAGTGTTCATGCTCTCAATGTCTTTGATTATTGTTGTAATGGTAAAACATCCTTAGCGTGATCTTTGAATGTAAAATATGAAAAATTAGCAAAGCTTTTGTCTGGGAAAGAATTAAAAAGAACATCAAGTTCCAGAGTAAGATTTTCTTGGATGGATTCTGATAGTAATTGTAATCCAAATTGTAATTGTATTTGTGATCAAAGTCTTTAAAGGCATGTAGACGTTTACATTCCTTAGATACATTGCTGGAGGTTGTGTTTGAAGAATACCAGGGTATTTGTTGTAGAGTATCGGTTGTAAAGTCCAGTTATCCAAGTATTTGGCTAGAATTGGTTGCAGATATTCTATCAGCATCATCTGTTACGACCGTGGTGATGGTGTTGGTATTGGTTGTTGCCATGTCATTTGTCTTTGCTTGTTTTTTTTTGTTTGTTTTTTCCATTAAACATTTTTACACAGTTTATGATCTGTATAGATTGGATACCCTCTGTTCTTTTACGGAATAAATTAATTGACAGCATTTCCAAGACATTGTTTTAAGTGACATGGATCCCATTATAGTACATGTTATGTTGATACAGCAATAGAAGTGGTATCTCAAGAATGCCTCTTTTTGCTGGTATTGGAATCTTGGTAACACCTCTACATCTCACTGATAGACATATAACGACATCGGGTGCTGTTGTGCTAAAAATGTTAACATGTAAAATCTGTGGAACATCTTTACATTTGTTAAAAATAATAGATGAAATAAAGCAAAAGCCGCAATTGTTATAGCGGCGGCTGGTATCCTAGCCTGGGGTGAGTGGAGATATAATAAAGAAGCGGTAGCGGTCTTGTATATTATATCTCCACTCGCTCCAGGCTAGGATACCAGCCGCCGCTATAAAAATCGCGGCTTAGTTTGGTTGAGCGGGTTTTAGATTGCTAAACCTCTAACACCTAGCATTGTGTCAAAACGCTGCTTCTATCTGAGCTTTCAAACTATAGGCAGCGGTTAGTGTTTTAAACACTTGGATCTCCTCCACAGCTTTCTAGTGCAGGGTTTTGGCGGGAGGTGTTCTTACCCAGAGTTAGAGGGCTTATTCAGGTTTTTATTAAGGGGTGCCCTCGAAGGCACAAGCGTATAGGGCATTATTTCATAGGGATAACATTATACTAGTATAGTTCATACCCTTAAACCTGCAGATTTATTGCACTACACTATTCCTGCAGTGTATCAATCACACATCCCTTGCAACAATATAACGTTAACCGACTAGTATTTACCATCGTGCATAGTCGGAACCTGTACATATGGTATCAAATTAGTATGAAGGGCTCTTGCTAGGTAACAATTATATATTTTAGTTACCTTTCCCAGACATTTCTCCCTCAACTACCTTGAAAAGTTCCCATTTTCTGCACCACAGTATCTGTGATTACCACGAACCACATATACAGGAATCAGGATACATTAGGGTACCTCAACGTGGCACTGGTCACCGACAAGCACAGTACTGACCCTGTTGGGACTGTCTTCTTACCTGTAATAAGGAACATTGTCTTTTACAGTCACTATTTATAACCATAGTGACACACCGTTTAGACAATTATCCCCATACAATGTTGGTTAAATTTATATTCCACAAACAGATTAATAATCCACTGTACATATTTAGCACCTTACATACGCTAGTCCAATAGCATCTCATCACCCTGCATACATTGTAACCCTGTAACGCTATTGTGGCGAAAGTGACCTCTACACTGGTTTTTGGAAGGGACTACTTGACAGCCTTTTACCCTGTGACTATGCCCCTGCAATAGAACTGGCTAATATACTTCAAACAGTCCACCTGATTCCCTCAAACTGTTTTGGGCATGAAACCATGCATGCGGTCAGTCAAAAGAGACTTCCAGAAATTTCCTAAACCCCTGCTCTTCAAACAGACCACCCTGGAGCTTGTTAACACCTATTAACAACTTGGAACGTTTCTCACCGCAGTGTTCTAATTATTTGTTTGTTTGGCCGCGATTCCTATGAACAACCACGAGAGGGTGGCCATCTTGTTCGCATGAACACAGGCAGCGGTGTTTGGGCATGAATCACATGGAACTGAAATTGGATAAAGAAACTCCCAAACACCACTGGACTTACATCATCGCCTGTGTTCGTTAATAGTCAGCTTAGAAAGGCACTGTTCAGTGAGATCATTTGTCTGGATGAAGGGAACAAGCTCCAGGGTAAGACTACTGACTCCGTTCGGTAGTTTGTTCGTTTTCAAACTACCAAACTAGACCGGCCGCAAGCCCTGATTCCCTGGAACTGTTTGGGCATGAAACCATGCATGCGGTCAGTCAAAAGAGACTTCCAGGGAATTTCCCAAACCCCTGCTCTGATCTGCGTGATTTTTGGATATGTTGTTCACCCAGATCAAGGCTATGTTTTATGCTTTATGTTGATATGTTGTATTTTGGTACTTATTGGACTTTGTAAAAATGTGTGTTTTTTCTGCCTGCGGATAACTACGTTAATGCATTATTTGCCTTAATTATATCACAGGCAGAGGGGAAGGAATGGATATAGTATGTGGGAGTGTCATTCATTGTCACATTGTTTTCATTGGTTTGTACACTTTGTGTCCCTGTTCCCAACAAGGTCCACCTGGGCATCACCCTTGTTGGGAAAGTTGCATAAAAGGCCAGCTGTGGCTTCCATTAAAGAGACTTACTTCACCCTCAATCTAGAGTCTTGTCTCTTATCGGGTGAAACTGCTATACCACTACAAGGGATTGCTATAATCATTATACTCCCTTGGATTCTCTGAGCTCTTTTAAGAGCTATTCAAGCTTGACTCTCTGGAGGAAGAGAGGTTCACCCACTGGAACCTGGAGCCTTGTCGTAGGTCCAGAGTGGGTAGGAGACGGCGAGACCTCAACCAAGCTGCGGCGGTTGTGGGGTCTTCAGTGCTTATGGTGTCTGGTGGAGTGCCTGGAGCCCTCGGTGGGCACTAGGAGCATCCGTCGGCGGAGGTACAGGAAGTTCCGTTACAGCTATTAAATGAGAATTACAGGCCATGTGATCCATTTTTTAGACATATTTATATGTTTATACCTATTTCTACCACCCTGCTGAGACTTTGTCTTAATACTTAGTCAGGTCAAATCTTTGATCTCATACAAGGCTATCTTGCTACAAGTCTCAGACAGATTCTGTTGGTTGTTTTTTCCACGAATACATACTCTTTTTAAAAAAAAAATTGTTTCCAAGGTTTTTTCACCTCATTTATGCGTGTTTCTGTTAAAAGTTAAGTTTTAAATATTCATAGAGGTTGCACTTTTTTGTTATGTACTCCCTTTTATGGTTTATTCTCCAATTTCCCCTAACCAGTAGGTAAACCCACTCTTGAGGATATTTTATTATAATCCTATTTTTTCCTGCTCTCCCTTTGCCTTTTGTATGATAGATGAAATAGTAACATAGTTAATCTTTCTAGTGTTTTGTTTTAGAGATACACAACCTTGTATATGATTTAGATATATAAGGATAATTTGAAGCAGCAAAGTATTTACCGCCTTTGTTCACAATAGTATATAAAATTACATTCTCTTTAAATGTTAAAGGACCACTATAGTGCCAGGAAAACATACTCGTTTTCCTGGCACTATAGTGCCCTGAGGGTGCCCCCACCCTCAGGGACCCCCTCCCGCCCGGCTCTGGAAGGGGAAAGGGGTAAAAACTTACCTTTTTCCAGCGCTGGGCGGAGAGCTCTCCTCCTCCGATCCTCCTCTTCTCCTCTCCTGAATGCGCACGCGCGGCAAGAGCGCGCCATTCACATAAACATTATCAATGCTTTCCTATGGGCGCTTGTGTGCTCTCACTGAAGAACACGAGAAGCCGCTTCGCCTCTAGCGGCTGTCAATGCCACTAGAGAAATAGGGGGCTTAACCAGAAACTGCTATGTTTATGAAAAAATGGGTTAACTCTAGCTGGACCAGGCACCCAGACCACCTCATTAAGGACCACTCTAGGCACCCAGACCACTTCAGCTTAATGAAGTGGTCTGGGTGCCAGGTCCTTCTAGGGTTAACCCATTTTTCATAATTATAGCAGTTTCAGAGAAACTGCTATAATTATGAATGGGTTAAGCCTTCCCCCTAATCCTCTAGTGGCTGTCTCATTGACAGCCACTAGGCGCTTGCGTTTCTCACTGTGAAAATCACAGTGAGAGCACGCAGTATAGGAAAGCATTGTAAATGCTTTCCTATGCGGCTGAATGCGCGCAGCTCGCTGCGCGTCGCATTCAGCGGCGGGCGGAGGCGGGAGCTTCACCCAGCTGGAAAAAGGTAAGATTTAACCCCTTTCCCCCTTCCAGAGCCAGGCGGGAGGGGGACCCTGAGGGTGGGGGCACCCTCAGGGCACTATAGTGCCAGGAAAACGAGTATGTTTTCCTGGCACTATAGTGGTCCTTTAAGCTGAAGTGGTCTGGGTGCCTAGAGTGGTCCTTTAAAAATACTCTTTTATTCAAAATCTCTCAATATATTTAGAATAGTTGATAATTGGAAACATGACATTATTCATCTTTCTTTGTCCTGAAGACAACTTATTCCCTAAGTTACAATTAGTAAATGTATAATAACTACAGTTATTAGTGGATTAAAATATCAGACATACCCAAAAATTGTCATAAAAACATTTTTACCGGGGTGCGTGGCTTGACTGGGAACCAAGCTGGACGCGTGTGTCTAGCGCTCCTCACCGAATTCCCCCCCCTGCAACATTACCCACCATTGAGGATGTACAAGCGGACACCCAGGAAGCAGCCCAAAAAGAACGCCGAGGCAGCCACCACAGTGAGGGATCTATTCGCGGCCTCGCAGCATGGCCGCCAAGACGTCCAAGATGGCGCCAAAAACGACCTGAGGGCCCCTACCACCCCTACGGATGCTGGCACACCCCAGATGCAGCAGTCACCAGCGCACATCCTCACCAAAATGGCGGCTATGAAAACCTTTCTGGCCCGGGAGATTGAACGCAGTGGTGATGGTGGAGATCCACTCGCTGGGAGCGCGGACCTCAGAGCTGGAGCAGCGGGTGGAGGCTATGGTAGCAGCACACAATACAGCAACCAACCACATTAACACGCTTACCGCACGAGTGGAAGCATCAGAGGCAGCCCTGGAGGACCTGGCGAACCGCTCACGCCGCAATAATGTGCGTGTCAGAGGCCTACCTGAACAGCCCGATGAGGGCCTGCTCACAGCAACAATACTTGCCCTCCTCCGACCTCTCCTTCCAGACCTCCCGGAGGAACAATGGCACATTGACAGGGCACACAGAGCCCTACGCGCCCGAAGAGAAGACACCACAAGGCCCAGAGACGTCATAGTGCGCTTCCTCCACTATCGGACAAAAGAGGCAGTACTCAGGAAGGCCCGAGACACCCCAATCACCTACAATAACGCGGCGCTCACCCTGTTCCAGGACTTAGCCCCCATCACACTCCAGCGCAGGCGAGAGTGGCGACCAGTCACGGAGCTACTACGAACCAACTCAGTACGATATGCATGGGGCCACCCTTTCAAATTGATGGTATTCAAGCAGGGTAGGCCCCACGTTCTCTTCCCGGGAGCGAATCCAACACCATTCCTGCGTGATCTGGGGATTGCACCTCCCAACAACCTCAGCTTACCTACCTCTACACTCCCAGCACTTCGAACCCTACCGAGAGACTGGTATATGGCCGCGGACCAATAAGGAAGGAAGAAAAAAAAAAAAACAAAAAAAAAAACCTCACCCTAGCTGCCATCCACAACGCTTGACTCACCTGCTATCAACACCTCCTTCAATACCGACTCACCAGAGACTCTCAGAACCCTAAGACGCAAATAATAAGACAGGCGGACGCCCTCACCGTGAAACATCTCGCAACCCATCAAGGAGCAGCGCAGAGACCAACAGCTGCCATATGACCACCCATCAATTACGCCTGAACCAGGAGCGGTAGCATACTTACCCAGCTGCACCAGCAAGGCCGCTACACCAACTCGCAGAGGACACAAGTGGACTGTTGGCAAACGCTGCAGCCGCCACGGCCGCTTCCACCATCTCTCAACGGAACTGTAACGTATTTTCTGGACTCATGTGAATAGGTCATAGGGTACAGACAACACACACAAGCTCCTCTCAGACACACACATAGAAAGGGAACACAATAGGATAGACTAAAATTCAATATCACTCACGCTCCTTCCACACAACAAAAAAAACAAAAAACAAAACCACAAAAAAAAAACAAAAAAAACACAAAACTTACTACAACAAAATAACGAACAAAACGAAGATCCACACACATGACACACCATCCGACACAACCAGGGGCTACACATGAAACACAGTAGACCAGACACACAGCTGGGAAGGAAGCCAAACACCGTATACGGACAGCCTACTATTTTACCAGAGTAACCACTGATGATGTTTGATTGTATGCAAATGTTAAATTGTAATGCAAACTGTATGCTAACGGCCCAGACCCACGCCTACTCACATAACCCCCTCCCCACCTCCCCCCTTATAATTGCTCACCACCAGGAAATGCGCTCAGAGAAGAGACGACAGACTGAACAGAGATGGCAGGGAGTGGTTTTAGCACAGGCCAGACGGAGCAAGGCTACATACAGAAGTGGCCCCACCTCCCAAAATACCTCTGCGGGCGCTATGTTACACTACCACGGACTACGAGGTAAACAGCCTACTACACCCCCCCCCAGCGCTCCCAGTGTACATCCCCTCCAGTAGACCACTTGCACATCAGGAACCCACACTAAGTACGCCCTAGGGATCCCGCCGGACCTTACACAGGGCCATGTTCAATTCTGAGAGCCCAATGAGACGGGACTTTCCTCTCCGCCCTCCCCCTCCAACTTACCACTTCAAACACGGAGCCATCATGGAACTTACCCATGAGGTCCCACCCCCCTCAGCCAAAAACACGACAACCTAGCCCCCTGTAAACGGGGAAATTCACACCCACAATTTGCTCCAGACATCAGAGACACTTGGCATATTATTCTAAAGTACTCCTCATGGTATAGGGGTCAGTCTCGGTGACTTGGTTCATGACCCAGACCCCTCAGGCGGAAACAGACCTGAAGGAGGCAAGGATCCAAGTACCCCCCCATAGTCTGGCAAGGCATAAGACCAGACGGGTACACCCTTGGACCTCTCACCCCCCTCCCCCATCCCTCCCCCGCACACCACTCTACACGTCTCCAAACTGCAGATCAACCCACTCTTTACAAACACCTCGGTCACTAATGGATAAGACAACACCCTCCCACGGGAACCCCACTGACGCAGAAAGAAGTAGGAGCAGAGGTGGGAGAGGGCCACCCCCCGAGTCATACCCCACACGTCTCGACATCATCAGAGTCGCTCTAACTCTAACACCATGGTGATAAAAATATCCTCACTCAATGTTAAGGGCCTCAACGCCCCACGCAAGAGACGCACGCTTTTTAGGGAACTAAAAAGACTCAATCCAGACATCGCGTACCTACAGGAGACGCACCTACCTAGATCCGCCCAGGTCTCCCTCCGCGACCATACCTACCGTGTAGCTGCTGAGGCACGAGCCTTCCAAAAACGAAACGGGGTAACTATCCTCGTCCACAAACGATGCCCTATACACCTCACCCACATAGAAAACAACCCAGAGGGCAGATAACTAATAGCGACAGGCCAAATCTACACACACACCATACATCTAATCAACATCTACGCTCTCAACACCCCCTCCCCACAATTCTGGAACCAATTGGCTGATAAAGTCCTGTCACTGCCCAATGGAGTGGTTATACTAGGAGGCGACCTTAACGCCACCCCCTCCCCAGCAGCTGACAGAAGCTCGCGCCCGGGACTGGCCAGATCCCACGGCAAGGGAGGACAAGATAAGCAACTCAATGACTTCATCCATAAAACAGGACTTATAGACGCGTGGAGGGCACAACACCCCAGTCACAAAGATTATACCTACTATTCTCCCCCCCACGACACCTACTCACGCATTGACATTTTCCTGACCAACCAAATAGGCTTCACTAAAACCCAAAAAACAGAAATAGGCACCATTGCCTGGTCGGACCACGCAGACATCGCAATCTATTTGGAAGGCCTACACAGTCCCACCCCGTGGACATGGAGGCTCAACACCTCCCTTCTAAATGACCCACTAGTTGTAGCAGAGATACAAACACAGCTACAAACATACTTCACAGAAAATCTGACGCCATACGTCCCGATGACTGTTGTTTGGGCGGCGCACAAAGCCGTCATTCGAGGACACCTCATCAAAATAGCGACGCACAGGAAGAAATTGAAAACCCCAAAACTCACCCAGCTACTAGATACTCTCCGTAAAGTGGAGCAGCGCCACAAAACAGACCCGAACCCACAAACATTACAACACCTACACGACACGCGCCTCTCCATCAGGCAGCTGCTGGTAAACAACACAGCACGAGCACTCACATGGACTAAACGGATGTACTATGACAAATCGAATAAAATGGACACACTGCTGGCCCGCACACTCCGCCCCAGAACGCAACGCCCCCACATTACGTCCATACGAGCCCCCGACGGCACCATGAAAACCACGCCAATAGAGATAGCGCAGACCTTTACCTCCTATTATGAAGCCCTATACAACCACACCCCCCAAGGCTCTACACCCACTCAGACAGCCTGCCAGAGAACATCAGAATTCTTAACGCGCCTCAACCTACCCAAACTCCATACTGCAGCCATAGAGGAATTATCAGCCCCAATCACCAAAGACGAAACCAATTTGGCCATATCATCCCTGAAGAGCAACAAAGCCCGGGCCCTGACGGCTACGAGGGGAGCTATTACAAAACCTTTCGCGAAGGAGACCCTATTCCGCGAATTACTTGAGTGGACCCCGCCTACCAAAGACATGACACAAGCACACATCATACTCCTACCTAAACCAGACAAGGACCACACTCTACCAGAGGCATATAGACCCATTTCACTAATAAACCATGACCGTAAAATTCTGGCAAAAATACTTGCGACACGACTAAACCCGCACCTCACACGCCTCATTCACGCAGACCAGGTCGGGTTTATCCCTGGCAGACAGCTATTTGAAAATACAAGACGAAATATAGACGTAATATGGACACTCACTACAACCAACACATCAGCGATAGCCCTTTCCCTAGACGCTGAAAAAGCGTTTGACAGGGTGAACTGGCCGTACATGTTCACGCTGCTGGAACACTTAAACATACCCCCCACCTTCATCACAGCAGTACGGGCACTATACACGGACGTGACAGCCCAAATACAGTTGACCGGGTTGAACAGCCCACGATTCAACATATATAATGGTACTAGACAGGGATGCCCCCTATCCCCGTTGCTTTTTGTACTAACACTTGAACCCCTACTACAGGCAATCAGAGAACACCCCGAAATTACGGGGGTAAAGATAACAGATCAAGAGTTCCTAGTGTCCGCATATGCGGATGACGTCCTCATCACATTAACTAACCCCATCCACTCCATGCGCGCACTAATGCCCCTCTTGCGGAACTATAGTGCAATATCAGGCTACAAAGTCAACATGGAGAAATCCAGCGCGCTCCCACTATTACTCACACAGAATGAGGCCACCCAAATCACGTCAGACTACCACATACGCATGACACCGACCTACCTCTCCTACCTCGGCATAAAACTGCCGGCGGATCTCACGAAGCTACACCAACTTAACTACTCCCCAATAATCACTAAACTCATAACGGACATGGAGACCTGGGTGGACGAACCCATATCATGGATCGGGAGGATACACTCAGTAAAGATGAACATCCTACCCCGTATCCTTTTCCTATTCCAGGCCTTGCCCATCCCCATAACGAAACATGACCTAAAGCCTTTACAGCAGGCCATTGACCGCTTTATCTGGCACAACAAAAGACATAGAGTAGCCCGTAACATTCTATATTGCCCCAAACCCAGAGGGGGATTAGGCCTACCACACATACATTTCTACTACATTGCAGCCCACTTGACACAAATAGCAATGTGGCATACCCCTCCGGAAACTAGGAGATGGGTGGACCTGGAATCTCTGATTATGAAATCAGACCTTCCACAGTTCTACATATGGACCCCGAAAGAGCACAGAGCACTCTTAAGGACCGCCTGCCCAGCTATCACGAATTTGATCCACATTTGGGACAAATATGCCATAAAATATGAACTAACAACACCGTCCTCCCCCCTCACCCCCATATACCGAAATAGGGCGTTCACTCCAGGCATGAGACCCAGAGACTTCAGGGGCTTAGAAAAAGCGGACCTACAAAGAGTTCATCAACTCTACACAGGACACAAAATAATCCCTTTCGCGGAATTACAAACCAGAACAACCCTGATCCCTGCAGATTTCTTTAGGTACCTCCAGCTAAGACACTATGCTTCCCAAGAATCCGTTAAAAGAGCTGCCACAGCTAAACCGACATTCTTTGAAAAAATATGCCTGGCCGAACGCTACCAAAAGGGACTGATCTCCCTCTTGTACTCCCATCTGTGCTCCACCACACGGGACTGGGGCACCCTCCACTACACTGACAAGTGGGAAACCGACCTTGGGGAAACCTTAGAGGGCATAGACTGGCAGGACATATGGCAGGCAAACGCTAAAACTTCCATTTGCGTCACGATGCAAGAGCAGGCCTACAAAATTATGTTCAGGTGGTATACCACCCCTGTTCAACTATACCATATGAAAAAGACACCCACAGACCTCTGTTGGCGCAACTGCGGAGAGAGAGGGACGTATACCCATATGTGGTGGCACTGCCCTAAGATTAAAATCTACTGGAAGGCCATTCAAACCCTCATAACCCAAATATTTGATAGGCCAGTGACACTTAACCCATGGGCGTTCCTGTTGGCCAGACCTCAGGAGAATTGGCCCAAACCAAACCAACACCTATTTAATAAAATAACATTAGTGGCCAGAAGAGCAGTTGCCCAAACCTGGCTACAACAGGACATCCCCCCAGTAGCAATAGTGATCAATACAATTAAAGAATGCCACCGTATGGACAAACTCACGGCCCAAGTTAGGGGCACAACCAAAGCTTTCACTAAGACGTGGGAACCGTGGGAGACCTATAGTGACCAATAGAGAGCACATAGCAGAAAGGAGACGCAAACACAAATGACAGACTGAAGTAAACCCCCCCCCCCTTCACCCCACCTTACCCATACACCCCCCACCCTGACCACCACCGTTGGGCCGAGACGACCGGTATCCTGGCCCGCAGTTTAGTTATTCTTTACATTTGTATTTTCTTTTCTTTGTTTACTTTTCATATTGTTTACTCTTGTTGAAACAACAACAACAACGGATGAAAGTAGTAATGATGTAATTACCTGAGACACTCTTCATATGTACTTGGCATGTTTATATACTGTGAAAATTCGGGATTATTCTAGCCTTGGTGAAGGAATAATCTAAAGAGAGGAGGCGAATATTTGCTTTACCTTCTTTACTGAAACCTCCAGCAGCAAAGAAATAGTTAACATAACTTTTCAGAAACAACCAATCAGAACAAAGAACAGTAGAAAAAAAACACTCAGGCAGACCCTCCCACTTCCTCTTTCTTTGATGAGGTTGAGCAGGAGAGCATGAAATACAATGGAGCCAATCTGTAGGAGGCACAATCAAACGGGAAAAAGAAACATTGTGAAAGTAAACTGCCAAGGCAGAATGTCATACAAAACACATTAGTACTGCAGTACATTAAGACATAATCAATAAACTCCAATAGGTAACTATCATTAAATCACAGTAAAATGAAACCAAACACATGACAGAAATAATGCAAAATCACAACAAATACCCACAAAATAACCCACAATCCAGGGAGGTAAACGTCAAAACAAATAGGGGGGGGGGGAATATTCGCCTCCCGTCTTTAATAAAATTTAGATTATTCCTTCACCAAGGCTAGAATAATCCCTAATTTTATGTCAAGACAGGAAGCTTCATATTTGCCATTTTAACGCCCAGACATAAACGCAGAAGACACATTGGAGCGCGAACGAAAATAAAACGTGTGCAAAAATCGACTCCATAGACCAATCTGTGGCTAGGAGAAAATCCATAAAGGACCCACCGGATACCAGAGTCACCAATACTGCCGTGCCCCGAGAGCCAGAGACTGCCTAACACGGACGCACATATAAAATCAATAGCCACCCACGGGCATTAAAAAACCAAGTCACCGTGATATAGGTCCATAGACAACGAGCCATCCATTGATGTGGCCCATCAGTAAAATAAGAGTACGACACAGACAAAGAAATAAACTTTGTTCTGCGAGATACTGAAAAATGAAACATCGTCAGGGGAGAAAGAGAAAAAAAACTTCCACGTTAATAGTGCAAACATCTGAGAGCGATAGGAAAATACGAAACAGAGGAGAAAAAGCAGCCTAGCTGAAAGCTGATGGGGAGATCAATCTCTGTTAACTGGTTAGGACCCAAGGAAACAAAAGATGACCGATACGTCTCAGAACAAGGTGACAAAGGTGTACAAGTAATCAACCTTTTCGAAATGAAGGACATTGCAATTGGGGGCCTCTGAGAAGGTGTCCACATCCCACCCTATACAGTGCACTCAGGCACTAGACATTGTAAGACCATTAGGTCAGTAATCAGGGGCCTGAACACCAGGCATACAGAAATGGGGCACTCTGCAACAGACAAACAATCTTCCCCCTGGGAGGTGGGACTAGAACACACAAAGCACACACTACAGTTTAGCAGGTAGTAATGGAAACAAACTGAGGGGGGAGCAGCGCATTAATGTCTACAGAATACATACTGTGCTGTCTTCACATAAAAAAAAATCTGCAAGAGAGAGGAGGAAAAAAAAGGGGGTGGGGCAGCCACACGGGCAGTAGAACCCACATCCAAGGACTGAGACGCAAGGCGAGCGCATGGGAGATGCGTGGCACAGACAAAATGGCCGCCGCGGTATCATGCCGGGCCTATCTCGGCAAATGTAGCCGCTTGCCTAAAGCGCCTGCCGACTGGCAGTGCACACAGGACACGGGCATGTAAGAACATGGCGCAGAGCGCTGAAATCTATGCAGGAGGGTGCGGGACAGCAGACAGGGGAAAAAAAAGGACACGGCGGACTCACAAAAGTGCCGCGACTGTAGCAATGCACAGTGAGGGCAGACCAGAGCAGGGAAAACCCACAAAGTAGTCAACACTAGCTCAAACACCCCACACAAAATTAAATGGTGGATAAACAATATATTACAATATGTAAAATAGAGTAATAAACACAACCCTGAGCAGACACACTCTCTGGGTTAGGGAATTCTCATCAGGCACATAGCCGGAGAGACCCACCCAAAAACTGCATGGAATAGATAGCCAAACATACTAACTAAATACAGCTTTGAAATCAAGGCAAAAATGCAGCATATAATAATACATGAACAATAAAGCAATAAACAGCCCAGAGCAGACACACTCTTTGAGTTGGTAAGCGCTCACCTGGAGGCAGCAGCAAAGAAAGAGGAAGTGGGAGGGTCTGTTCTATTTTGTTCTACTGTTCTTTGTTCTGATTGGTTGTTTCTGGAAAGTTATGTTAACTATTTCTTTGCTGCTGGAAGTTTCAGTAAAGAAGGTAAAGCAAATATGAAACCACTTGTCTTTCCATAAAATTCACGTTTGTGAGATTGGATGCTTAACAATGTGAATCTTATTTGTTTAAGTTTATTTTCTGGTGGCTGTTGGGTGGAACTTAAGATGATTTGAATTTTTTACTATTTTTTTTAAGTGAGTTAAGAAAGCATTCAGATATAATATTGAAGGTATTTATATTTTAACTCTACCTTTGTATAAGTGGTCTTAATTTTTTTTTAATAATAATAGATATCAGAATCTGTTATAACTAGAAAAAGTGTAACAAATTTAAACCTATTTAGTTTAGAAAAACATCGCCTGAAAGGGGATATGATAACATTATACAAATATATTCGGGGCCAAAACAAACCATTGTGTGGAAATCTATTCACAAACCGGACTTTACATAGGACACAAGGTCATGCGTTTAGGAATTTTTTTCCTAGCTTGTTGCAAAATTGTGCTTCAAACTGGGTTTTTTGCCTTCTTTTGGATCAACAGCAAAAAACTAATTTTGAGGAAGGCTGAACTTGATGGACGCAAGTCTCTTTTCAGCTATGTAACTATGTAACTATAGAACTGGTTAAAGTGGGGGTATGTTACAATCAGAACATGAATTAATAATTATATGTATCAAGTATTGATTAAACGGATCATTACCAAAAGGCATATGTACCTTTAAATCATCACAAACCAAATAACATTTTCTTGGTATTTAAAAAACAGATAAATAAAATATTTGATCACATGTATTTTAATATGTATATACATATAGGGGTATGGATGTTGAATTTATATCTTTGACATCTTTTCACCTGTTTGCAATAGATGACCTAAGTTATAAATTTCCAAATTTATCATGTATATCATCTGGAATGGTTAATCCATAATACTCTTTTACCTTCCATTGACTGACCTTAGCTCTGGCAGTCTGAACATGTTCTTCATTATAACAAGTTTGTTGTAAGCGAAGCAAAGTTTCTGCCTGTCTTTCAGTTAAATTTTAGCTGTTGAAGTACTTCACTTATATTAATTTTATGGCAAGACAGGAGGCTTCATATTTGCTTTACCTTTTTTACTGAAACCTCCAGCATCAAATAAATAGTTGACAGAACTTTTCAAAACAACCAATCAGAACAAAACAACAGCAGTATAAAACCACTTAGGCAGACCCCCCCACTTCCTCTTTCTTTGCTGCTGCCTCCAGGTGAGCACTCACCAACTCAGAGTTGTCTCTGCTCTGGGTTGTTTTTTATCCTACATGGTACTTATTTGCTGTGTTACTTTAGGCAATGTATTTGCTGTGTTACTTTAGGCAATGTATTTGCTGTGTTACTCCATGCTGTTTTTTGCTGTGTTACTCCATGCTGTTTCTTGCTGTGTTACTTTAGGCTATTTATTGCTGTATTACTTTATGCTATTTATTGCTGGGTTACTTTCTGCTGTTTTGCTGTGCTGTTTTGCTGGGCTGTCTGTGGAATGGGTGCCCTGCTCCCTGTTAGGGGGTTTTGGATTTTTCTATACCCTGTTCCACCATTCTGGGTTTTCCCTACTGGGCCCTGTCGCCCACACTCTTCCCTGTCCCTCCCCTGCTGCTTCCCGCGGCCTCTGGCGGCTTACCGGGTTGTTTTTCACTTGCGGCAGTGTCGTGCTCGATTTTTGCAGAGTCGCAGCAGCCATTTTTTCAGAGCCGCGTGGGCTCCCTGCTGTTTGCTGGCCATGTGGCATGCCTCCCTCTCCCCGTGTCTCCCCTATATAGGTTTTGCTGTCCCTTCTTGCAGGTGACTTCATGTTGCCACTATATATACACTTCAACAGTGTATCCAAATAAGGCTGAGTTTAAGCTGTTGCTGTGTAAGGCAGTTCAGCATGCCCTAGGACACCTGGGTGGTTTGTAGATGTGGTTAGTTAATCTGTAAATAACATGATGCAATATGCAAGTGGATCCTCGATGGACAGGATCTGTCCCAGACTTACCCCCATCTGCTCTGTCACTCCCTTCTACTCCTCAGGGGGGCTAACTGGCTCCCCATACAGCCCTATTATTACAGGGGGTGACCCCCCCAGTCTACATTTCTAGGGCACCGCCCTGCTTTTACTGCACTCTACTGGGCCACACTAATGGACATGTGGGAAAGAAATGTATACTGGCGCTTTTCACAATAGCTGCTGTAACACCAAGTGTAGTCTTTCCACAGGTGGCACTATTGTGGGTTAGGTGACCCCCTCCCTCTGGCAACATGGCTACCGCTGAATACCCTGCTGGCCCTACAGTGTCCTGTGGTATTAATGCTGAGGGTGACCCCCTCCTGCTGACTGCACTACGGTACTTTCAATGTCCTGTTATCACACTGAGGGTGAACCTCTCCTACAGTCTATACTGCTGGACCTGCAGCGTCCTGTTATGTCCATAAGGAGGGTACCCCTCCCACTGATTGCGCTGCTGTTCTTACAATGTCCTGCTCTACTCATACTCCTGCAAACTACTCTGCTGGACCTGCAGTGTCCTGTTATGTCCATAATGAGGGTGACCCCCTCCCACTGACTGCACTACTGTACTTACTGAGTCCTATGATACTCATACTGAGGGTGACCACCTCTTACCTACTGCACTGCTGGACCTGCAATGTCTGGTTATGATTATATGAGGGTGACCCCCTTCTGCCGTCTGCACTGCTGGATCTGTTGTTATATTCATAATATGGTTGACTACTACCTACGGCACTGCTGTACCTACAGTGTCCTGCTATGCTCATGCTGAGGGTGACCCCCTCCCCTGCTGGCCTATACTGCATGGTATGCTTGTGCTTGTTGGGTGACCCCCTCTTGCACGCTAGTTGACCCCCAGCTGGCCGCACCAGGTACCACAACGACAGTGTTACCTCTATGGCAGTTATAGATTCCCGTATCCAGAAAGCCTCTGGGCCTGTCCTTGTGTCACTGGTCTCACTGCTGGAAGTCCTCGTTATCCTACAGGGTGACACTCCACCGGCCACCCTGGCCTCTGCACCCGGCACCTCAGGTGCTCGTAGCTCCGACTCTGGGATTCCCTCTGCTCCGTGGATAAGGCCCCCACATGCCCGAGGCCTTGGAAGGGCCATGACACTTCCACAGACGAAGAGGAAGGTGACAGACAAATTAAACAAGATGATCAGTTTTTCATGACTAAGTCCGGAAAGGACCCCGCAAAGACCTGAAGCAGGGTTTGCGCTCTACCCAGGACTAACCGCTGGATGTCGGTGACACGTTGACACAGATGTTCCTCAGGGCGAATGATGCGCTACAACGTGGCTAACTCTCCATTGTGACTGGGCCCGAAGTGCTTATAAGGAATCGTCTATTTGGCAAAGCGGCCCCTGTCCAAGCTGGACGGCAGGTTGACGGATTTGGCATCCAAGGTGCTGGGTCTGCTTTCTGGAGTTGCCTTCACGTATGAATTGAGCCGACACGTTTCTACTCATACGTTTCTTAACTAGTCACAGATGTCTCTCAGACCGTGTCCGGATTCAGGATAAATTTTGTTGAACCTCAGACACAGATCACCGCTCCATGACCCATACGCATGGCCAAAGGTACGTTCACTCTGAAGTTTGCCCCTGCTGGACAAGGGTGCAGTGGAGTGGACTCCCGCCCTGTTCTCACTCAAGACGGAGGACACCCATCTCCTCGGAGAACTGTTCCGCAAGGGTGATTAGTTCTCTCAACTGGATCTGAGGAAAGTCTGCATGGATTTCACCATCAAGGTGGACATATGGGATCTGACTCACTCTCCGTCATTCCAGCTTCTGGATTTCGTGGAAGATTTGGTCCAGGCGGTTCTCCACCTTCCGAGGTCCAAGATGTCTGTCTTCAAGAAGGATATCAGACGCATGCTCCGCAACCCGCGGGTCACACTTAGGGGCTTAACCCAGTCGATAGGCTGTTTGTCATGCTCCATGGAAGCCATATCTCCAGGACCTTACACTCCAACACCTGACGGCTCGCTATCTCAGGTCTTCGGCCTTGTGCAACCGAATCATGTGGCTTTCAGATGAAGCTCGTCTAGAACTTCATTGGTGACTTCGACATATGGGGACCTGGACTGGCAATAGGATTTTCGGACCCCAACCAGACTTTATCCTGGACTCCGACGCCGGCTGTATGGACTGGAGCGTTACTTGCGATGGCGTGACGACTCTGGACTCCAGAGGAGAGAGCTCTTCACGCCAACTGTATGATAAATACCTGCAGGTTCGGTCGCCATTCACAGCTTCCCTAGGGGAAGAATTACTGCTCGATGCCTCCCGGCATGGACTACTTCCCAGTTGTCCGCTCCGGACTGCAGTCGGATCTCACAAAGGATTTCTATCAATACTGTCTGGACAAGTATTTGTCACTTATGGCAGAATGTCTGCGGGATGAGACAATCATGTAGCGGACCAGTTATCCCGACAATGAAGAAACGATTGGTTACTCCAGGGGTCTCGAGTACTGGACTGATTGCATTCAGTGCGAACCGTTAAACAGAGTGGTTCTTCAGTTGGTTTCTGGACCCTCAGCGAGGCGATGGACGTGTCCTCCAAGATTGACCTCCTTCGGGGGCGTATGTGTCCCATTTTTTCTACAGGACACTTCAGGCATTGCATCAGACCGAACTCCTGGGAGTATCGTTTCGCTTGGTCACACCACTTCGGAGGAGTCAACCGTGATTCCCTCTCTTGCTGGAGTTGTCGTGGGAAGGCCATTTACTACTCCCTGCCTCTAGGTGTCCCGTGTGGGATCCACAAGGGAATCCTGGCATGACTGGTGTCTGGAGAGATGTTTGGATCTCTGTTACGGTCTCTGTAATGGCTGTTCTCAACTGCCTGGCTGAATTGTCCTCTCAGGGTAGGTCGTATGGGTCTTAGGTCAAGTAGTTCGACGGCTCATATGCCTTCTCAAGATTCTGGCATTGGTAAGGATCCCTTGGTCTGCAGTCTACCAAGAGGGGTATGCCTTACAGGAGCCCTATCTCTTGCTATTCCTCAGTTTAAGCTGTATCGCTTGTTCTGCATTCCTTGAGGAGTGGCCTAATGACAAGGATTTGTCTTTATGCCAGCATTTCCGCTTACGGCTCTCCCAGTATGTCTTGTATTTTTCATCGCGTTCTGATGTTCATGGTGTTGAAGTAGTATCTTTTTCCTTCTCACCGTCCGGTGTGTCCGCACAATTCCAATTTCTATTCGGCTTCTGTGTCGTATCCCTATTCTCCAGATAGGCCATGGCTCTGTATGGCATGTTGCCCACCATCGTGTAGATTCAGGTTTACTCCAGATTAGTAAATTTTGCCCCTACTCGCTATACCGTGAGTAGGGGCATGCCTAGTAAACAGTGAGCAGCCTGTGGCTGCTCACTGTTAAAAAAAAGATGTCCCCAAACCCCTAGTCACCCCCCTCCCCCAAAAAATTAACCCATACCTACCCCCCTCACCCTAAAAATAATGAGGGGGGGACCATTTAACTAAGTACCTGTAAAAAAAATAAAAATAAACTTACCATTTGATGTTTTCTTTCTTCTAAAATCTTTTTACAGCCCCAAAAAAGGCCAAATAAAAATCCATAATAACCGACGCAATAAAAATAAAAAAAATAAAAAATTAGGTCCCTCCCCTGAGGGTGGGGGCCAGGGGGGAGGACATTAGGTCCCCCCCCTAATTAGTATTTAGGAACCCCACCCCTGAGGGTGGGAGCCAGGGGGGAGGACATTAGGTCCTCCCCCTCATTCTAATTTAGGGCCCCCACCCACCGCTCAGGGGTGGGGGCCAGGACATTAGGTCCCCCTAATTAGTATTTAGGGCCCCCACCCTCCGCTCAGGGGTGGGGGCCAGAGGGTAGGCCATTAGGTCCCCCCTAATTAGTATTTAGGAACCCCACCGCTCAGGGGTGGTGGCCGTCGGGAGGACAATAAACTTACCATTTGATGTTTTCTTTCTTCTAAAATCTTTTTTCAGCCCCAAAAAAGGGCAAATAAAAATCCATAATAACGACGCAATAAAAAAAAAAAAAAAAACATTAGGTCCCTCCCCTAATTAGTATTTAGGGCCCCCAACCCTGAGGGTGGGAGCCAGGGGGAGGACATTAGGTCCTCCCCCTTCATTCTAATTTAGGGCCCCCACCCACCGTTCAAGGGTAGGGGCCAGGGGGGAGGACATTAGGTCCCCCCCAATTAGTATTTAGGGCCCCCACCCACCGCTCAGGGGTGGGGACCAGAGGGTAGGACATTAGGTCCCCCCTGTAACGGACCGTTTTGCACACAAGGGGTAAAAACCGTTTAGGCGATCGGCCCCCTTTCCAGAGATCCAGGCACAGCTACTGCAGAACACCAAAACTCACGAACTGGATACAAAATAGCACTCCAACTCCCGAACTGGAACCTCCCAAATAGCTGCTAGCAGACGAACAGGAAAAGCAGACGAACAGCTTACACTCCTGGCAATCAGTCTCTAACAGCATACAGTGAATCCCCCCAAGAACGAGACAAGGCTCCGTGTTGAGGGTCAAGCAGTGGTCTGAGGTGCTGGCACACCCAGCCTGGTTTTTATTACAGTCTTGCAAATACAGGACCGCCCACAGGGAGGTATAAAACAACCAATCACATCACAGTTACATCCCACATATTCCCTCCCCTTATCCTGAGAGGAAACTCAATTATACATACAGTTAAAACATACTTTCTACCCAACTTTCATAACTCTAAAACCATACATCACATTCACATAAAATTACATATGCACAATCAATCCATTCAGGGGAACAACATATTCAAAAATGGCACAAATCAGACAAGGGGTTCAAAAGTTAGTAAAAAGTCCTTTGTGACTAAATGAAGCATGGCTTTCTGGCCCAAACCAGTTTCAGAGTCTTCTATCCTGGAGATAAGTAATTCAATTATCTCCCAGGATAGACACAAGACTCCATTAAGCACATGGTTGCAAAAAGACACAAAACACTTTAAAATACATAAAGTCACATTTATACATAAAACACAGACATTTCACATATCCCCAGATAGCTCAGGTCTGAGCGCACATTATTAAGTGAATGGCGCTCAGACCACACAAATACAGTTTAATCACCATGGAGCCAAAGTCTTTACAGTCAGTTTCATATGAATGGGCTCCATGGGATTCCTATCTGGGGTATAACAAATTCAACCAAAACTACCAAACCCCAGGCAGAAAAGCACGAATGAAGCTTTTCTGCAGGTAAAAAAGATGTCTTTTAACAGAGGGCCATAGTCCAAAGGCAGCAGGCGAGCAACCAGGCTTCTCCAATGCAATGTGGCGAGATTGGTCTCGTCACACCCCCTAATTAGTATTTAGGGCCCCCACCGCTCAGGGGTGGTGGCCGTCGGGAGGACAATAAACTTACCATTTGATGTTTTCTTTCTTCTAAAATCTTTTTTCAGCCCCAAAAAAGGCCAAATAAAATTCCATAATAACCGACGCAATTAAAAAAACAAAAAAGAAAACATTAGGTCCCTCCCCTAATTAGTATTTAGGGCCCCCAACCCTGAGGGTGGGAGCCAGGGGGGAGGACATTAGGTCCTCCCCCCTCATTCTAATTTAGGGCCCCCACCCACCGCTCAGTGGTGGGGGCCAGGGGGGAGGACATCAGGTCCCCCCAATTAGTATTTAGGGCCCCCACCCACTGCTCAGGGGTGGGAGACAGAGGGTAGGACATTAGGTCCCCCCCTAATTAGTATTTAGGAACCCCACCCCTGAGGGTGGGAGCCAGGGGGGAGGACATTAGGTCCCCCCCAATTAGTATTTAGGGCCCCCACCCACCGCTCAGGGGTGGGGGCCAGAGGGTAGGACATTAGGTCACCCCCTAATTAGTATTTAGGGCCCCCACCGCTCAGGGGTGGTGGCCGTCGGGAGGACAATAGGGCCCCCACCCACCGCTCATGACGATGATATCTCTCAGTGAATTTACATCAAGGAATCGTGCCCGGAGGGCTCTGTGAGCCCTCTCAATCTGCCATAAGTTGTCAGGTATATCGGGCAGTAATGGCTTGAAAATGGAAAGGATGAGGTCTGTGAGGGGCCCCTTGCCCTCCCGTTCCGGCAGGCCTCTGGTTCGTAGATTATTACGGCAAGACCTGTTTGCGATATCTACCAGTGTCAGATCCGCCTCAATTAGACGTGCCTCGTGGTCACCTCTATGAGTTCCTCCAGGCGCCCGGTTCTCGTTCCTAAGGCGTGGATTTTGCTCTGCAGGACAGACGTGGATTTCACAATCTCTCCCGCTAGGTAGGTTTTGACTTCTGCGAGTTTCGCCAATATCTGTGCGGTGTCGCACGTGGGTAATCCCGGGCCCGCAGGGTTCCGCAGAGAGGCCATCGATGGATTGAGGCCTACTCCACAGCCATCTTGGTCCATTGGCCTTCCCGGCTTGGATGCCATCAACATGTCCATAACTGTGGCCCCTGTCTCAGCACCTTTCTTGGACACTTTCTTTGGCTTCCTTTTGTCCATTTGCAGGGTAGTGTCGTGCTCGGTTTTCGTTAATGTAGGCTTAATACAGTGTTAGTGGAGCGGAGCTTCACGCGAACACGTCCAGCTAGCTCTGAGGTTAGGCCACGCCCCCATCCTGGGTTCTTTCGATTATTGTATGCTTCAATGCAATGGAAGAAATGAAAAATTGGAGACCTATATTACGTCTTCCCACAGAACGTAACGTTTGATTTAATTTTTTTAGAAAAAAATATTTTCTGGATCAAGGCAGGGAATTGCCGCTTGAGACAATCAGACCAAACCTTAGGAATAGCTGGGTGATCGCTAGCACTTCCTAATGAACACCATGGAATTTTGAAAAAGCCAACACAAATGTTCTTTCAGCCCTGTTGAGTGTGGATGAAGAGAAGACAGGTGCTAGGCTAGGTTCATTCCTATCGATGGAGTCATGAAATGTGTGACTTTGGGGACCAACGTAGACCAGCGGATTGTGTACTCTGCCTAATGGCTGCTGTAGTAGAATCTTGGAAAAACTGTTTCCAAAGAGAGAAAAAAAATTGTGCAAGGTTTGCTGCAAGATATGGTTGCCCTCACTCTCTGTTATAGGTTTGGAAACCATTCCAAGATGCCATATAAGAAGACCGAGGAATTTGTTGGGGTTTAAGCTTCCCTGTAGGAGGAGGCGGGTCTAATTAGAATATTGCCTCCCACAATCCTTTGCAATGGCTTATGGTCATGAACTTTTTCTCATCGCTGTCTTAAAGTGTCCTTACGTGGTAGCTCTTAAAAGCTGGCCCACTTGAAGAGTTAGCTTTGCGCAGTGGCAGTATCGTAGCCCATGAGGTCAATCCGAGGCGTGATTATTGCTAATTGAAAACTTTACCCAATACCCCGCCATGATGACTTGAAATACAGTCAGCATTGGCAATTTTTGACAGGCTCTGAGGAGACTGAAAGATCGGTTTAATAAAAGTTTACAGCGACCCATGTCCAGGGCATGTCTTACGTCACTCCTGTTTCTTCCTGAGCTCTGTTGCACCATTCCTTCCGCTGGCTTCTTAGCATTTCCCTTTTACCGTTCTCTCCCACTGAATCCAATTGTTTCCGGCAGCACACTATTTTCACTCCAGGCTATGAATTCCCATCCTTCAGCTCATTGGCCTAGCATTTGCCTTTATGCAAAATGCTCCTTCACACCCTCAATCCAGCTGAATTATTCACACCTAACCACCTGAAGGCACTAAAATTACTGCTAGCTAAGGAAAACAACCATCAGCCACGATGCTTGCTAATCTTTTGTAGCCTTCTATCATTTGGATTATTTATTTGCTCGTCGTATTTTTTTTTTTTTTTTTAAACTTGCTTTATTATTTCACCACAGCCTAAATGAAAGGCTTCCCAGCAGGCTTGCCTTTGAATGTAGCTTTCATGTCATATTTACCTGGCAGGGGAGCAATAGCCATGATCCATAAGGTGGCTCTCCCAGAGCTGGTTCATTGCACTCCGTACCAGTTGATCTCTGTGATTTCCTCAAATGTGGAAAACTCGACTGCATAATTTATGGTAGTGGAGGACTGCGTTCGCGCTTTCCCTTGTCTTTGCTTGTTTGACAAAAATAGAAAACTTCACTAATTCTCAAGAGGGTCTCCCACATCTGTGCTAAAGCGCTAATTTCAGCCACGGCACCCGTCTTCTTTGGCTCTTACTTTACCACATCAAGCAATCAATCCACACTCAACAGGGCTGAAAGAACATTTGTGGTGGCTTTTTCAAAATTCCATGGTATTCATTAGTATGTGCTAGCGACCACCCAGCTATTCCTAAGGTTTGGTCTGATTGTCTCAAGCGGCAATTCACTGCCTTGATCCAGAAAATATTTTTTTCCCAAAAATTCATTCAAACGTTACGTTCTGTGGGAAGACGTAATATAGGTCTCCAATTCTTTATTTCTTCCATTTCATTGGAGCATACAATAATCGAAAGAACACAGGATGAAAAGATGAGCAGAAAAGCCATAAAAAAAAGGTGGGAGGCTTAAAACTGGCCTCCAGAAAAGATACAGAAGAAAAATGATGAAGCCTAGTGTGGTGACATTCTGTCATCAAACTAATAGGGTGACCAGGGATCACGTGACCAAGCTCATGTACAGTGGGATAAGCTTTACCTTTTGAAATTGTAACTGGGTAATTCAATACCTTTACAAGTCAGGAAAGAGATAACCACTCCCCCCTATCTCCATTCTTCTCTGTTCCTTCTTGGCTGTGGTACAGAGCAGATGTGCAGACGCCATGTGCTATCTTGGTGAACCATGTTACTCTCTGTTGCTTCCTTTTCTTCCTTGGTGGATGTGATGTTGAACTTGCAGCAGTGAGCCATTACTAGATGTGAAGGCCTAACCGTGGGTGAGATCAAACGTGTGGGGAAGGGGATTCCTAGATAGATACATTTAAAAAGCGTTGTTGCTCCGTGGGTCTGGGCTGTGTGTTTGTGATACATTTATAGTATTGTGTTGTTGCCTTTTAATAAATACCTTTTAATGTAGACGAACCTTGTGTAATATATATATTAATTTGGTGATGCACCACACCTAGGAAGTGATTGTCGCTGCCTGCTTGATGCGGGACGGGTGCCGTGGCTGAAATTAACGCTTTAGCAGAGACGTGGGTGACCCTCTTCAGAATTGGTGAACATTTCTATTTTTATCAAACAAGCAAAAACAGGTGAAAGCGCGAACGCAGTCCCCCACTACCATAAATTATGCAGTCAAGTTTCCCACATTTGAGGAAATCGCAGCGATCAAGTGGTACGGAGTGCAATGAACCAGCCTCACTCTGGGAGAGCCACCTTAGGAATCGTGGCTATTGCTCCTCTGCCAGGTAAGTATAAAGGCACGCCAGCTGGGAAACCTTTCCTTTAAGCTGTGGTGAAATAATAAAGCAAGATTTAAAAAAAAAAAAAAAGAAGAGCAAATAAATAATCCAAATGATAGAAGGCTACAAAAGATTAGCAAGCCTCGTGGCTGATGGTTGTTTTCCTTAGCTGGCAGTAATTTTAGTGCCTTCAGGTGTTTAGGTGTGAATAATTCAGCTGGATTGAGGGTGTGAAGGAGCAATTTGCATCAAGGCAAATGCTAGGCCAATGAGCCGAAGGATGGGAATTGATAGCATGGAGTGAGAATAGTGTGCTGCCGGAAAGAATTGGATTCAGTGGGAGAGAAAGGTAAAAGGGAAATGCTTAGAAGCCAGCGGAAGGAATGGTGCAACAGAGCTCAGGAAGAAACGGGAGTGACGTAAGACACGCCCTAGACGTGGGTCGCCGTAAACTTTTATTAAACCGATCTTTCAGTCTCCTCAGAGCCTGTCAAAAATTGCCAATGCTGACTGTATTTCAAGTCATCATGGCGGGGTATTGGGTAAAGTTTTCAATTAGCAATAATCACGCCTCGGATTGACCTCATGGGCTACGATACTGCCACTGCGCAAAGCTAACTGCTCAAGTGGGCCAGCTTTTAAGAGCTACCACTAGTGATGTCGCGAACCCGAAATTTTCGGTTCGCGAACGGCGAACGCGAACTTCCGCAAATGTTCGCGAACCGCCCGAAACGCCATTGACTTCAATGGGGAGGCGAATTTTAAAACACACAGGGACTCTTTCTGGCCACAATAGGGATGGAAAAGTTGTTTCAAGGGGACTAACACCTGGACTGTGGCATGCCGGAGGGGGATCCATGGCAAACTCCCATGGAAAATTACACAGTTGATACAGAGTCTGGTTTTAATCCATAAAGGGCAGAAATCACCTAACATTCCTAAATCACAATCAATATGGATTGACACCTGACATATGACATATTGACACCTTGACATATGGATTGACACCTGTCCTCAGAGCCCCTGATGCACACGGACACAGAGCAGAATAGAGACTGGTCCCCCTACATAGGGTCACTTGGCAGATATGGATTGACACCTGTCCTAAGGATCCCTGATACACACTGACACAGAGCAGAATAGGGACTGTTCCCCCTACATCGGGTCACTTGGCAGATATGGATTGACACCTGTCCTAAGGTTCCCTGATACACACTGACACATAGCAGAATAGGGACTGGTCCCCCTACATAGGGTCACTTGGCAGATATGGATTGACACCTTGTTACAAACTGCTATTTGTAACGGGCCCTTTAAATGGCAAATTGCCCTGCTTCCCTGGGTTGTGGAGAAGCCTATTTGCCAGCCTCCTCCCGCATGACTATGGCCCCTGGGAGATTGTGAAAATGTATGCACTTTTATTTGGTGTGTATGGCCCTTTAAGACTGTCGGTGGGCATATTGGGGCTTATGGACTCTTTAGGTGACTGGTGCTGGCCCTTTAAACACCTTTTTTGGGACATCAGGAAGATTGGGACACTGCCCCTTTAAGGCTGTGTCCCCAGACTTGTTGGGGACACGGCCCCTTTAAGACGGTGTCCCCTGTGTCCCCAGACCTGGTGCAAACCCTTTGTGCCTGCCTTGCTATTTCCCACTTGGTTCAGTAAATGGGTAATTATTTCAGCTCACAGAGACTAAGTCCCATTGATGGGACTTGGTCTCTTTTCAACAGTTTTTCAGTATTTCAGCTGCAGAGACTAAGTCC
>OW240913.1:301300336-301412800 GCA_933207985.1 Pelobates cultripes | reverse complement strand
CTGCTGGGATATGAGGCTGTAGTAGGGTATAGGAGCAGTGGTGCAATGTGTGAGGGGTGCAATGTGTGTGAAAGGTTCAGTGTGTGGGTGTGGGGGGCAGTGTGTGAATGTGTAGGGTGTGTGTGTGTGTGGGGGCAGTGTGTGAATGTGTATGGTGTGTGTGTGTGTGTGGGGGCAGTGTGTGTGTGTGTGTGGGCAGTGTGTGAATGTGTATGGTGTGTCTGTGTGTGGGCAGTGTGTGTATGTGTCAATGTCTCCCCTCTCCTTCCCAGTCTCTCTCTTCCCCCTCTGCCTCTTTCTTCCCCTCCCCTTGTGTGTCTCTCTCATTTCTCCCTCTTTGTCTCTCTCTTCACCCTCTGCCTCTTTCACCCCCTTTCCCTGTGTCTCTCCCTCCTCCCCATCTCTCTCCCTCCCCCCTTTCCCTGTGTCTCTCCCTCCTCCCCATCTCTCTCCCTCCCCCTTTCCCTGTCTCTCCCTCCAACCCATCTCTCCCCCCTTTCCCTGTGTCTCTCCACTCTCCCCATCTCTCTTCCTCCAATCTCTTCCTCCCCCCTTTCCCTGTGTCTCTCCCTCCTCCCCATCTCTCTTCCTCCCCCCTTTCCCTGTGTCTCTCCCTCCTCTCCATCTCTCTTCCTCCCCCCTTTCCCTGTGTCTCTCCCTCCCCACTTTTCCTGTGTCTCTCCCTCCTCCCCATCTCTCTTCCGCCCCCTTTCCCTGTGTGTCTTTCTCCTTTGCATCTCCCTTTTCCCGTGTCTCTCCTCTCCCTCCCTACATCCTTTCACCTTGTCTCTCCCTCCCTCCCTCCCCGCTTGCTGCTCCCTCTCCCTCCTCCCGCTTTCCTGTGTCTCTCCCTCTCCCTCCTCCCCTTTCCTTGTGTCTCACCCTCCTCCCTCAGCTTTCCTGTGTCTCTCCCTCTCCCTCCTCCCCAGCTTTCCCTGTGTCTCTCCCCTCTCCCTCCCAACCCCCTTTCCCTATCTCTCCCCCTGCCCCCAATTTACCTTAGAGAAGGCAGGGGGCCGGCCGCGTTCCAAACTGGAGCCGCCGGGCCAGGTGGCAGCTTCGCCGGTCCGGCGGCACTCAAGTCACTGGTGTCACTGATGACTGAAGGAGTAGGAGCCTGTCTACCATGCTCCCTCGCAGTTCCTGTGCTGTGAATTGTGGGAACCGTGAGGGAGAATGGTAGACAGGCTCCTCCTCCTTCAACCATCAGTGACTGGAGTGCCGCCGAACCGGCGAAGCTGCCACCCGGCCCGGCGGCTCCAGTCTGGAACATGGCCGGCCCCCTCTCAGTGTGCCACCTATGTGGCAGCGCAGCCCCCAGGTGCCGCGGCCCACCGGGAAATTTCCCGGTATCCCGGTGGGCCAGTCCGGCCCTGTCAGTATGTAATGCTGGACAAATATGTTCCAAGAGGTCCAAGTGCCAGCTTTACAATAATTGTCAGCAGAGACCATTGCACCAGAAGCCCAAGATGCTGCAACTGCATGAGTGGAGAGTGCCCTGATACCCTTTGGTACAGGTAGAGAATGGCATTGATAAACCTTCAAGATGGCTGCTACCACCCACTGTCTCAAGGTGGAGATCGAGGTCACTTCGCCTTTTCTGTGGCCAAATAGGAGAATAAAAAGTCTAGATGACTTATGGAAAGAGTTGGTCCTTTCAAGATAGAGGGAGAGTGCTCTAACCTCATCCAGATTAGGCCTGGTGTGTGCTTCTGGAGAGGAAGGATAAGGGTAAAAACAAAGGTAGCACAATCTCCTATTACAAGTGGAATTTGGAGATCAGCTTAGGCAGGATCTCTGGTGTTAAATGCAAGACAACCATATCCTATTGAAAATTTGTGAATGGGGATTCACAGGAATAAGCCTGGAGTTCACACATTCTCCCTGCTGAGGTACTAGCTGTAACGGACCGTTTTGCACAAAAGGGGTAAAAAACTTTTAGGCGATCGGCCCCCTTTCCAGAGATGCAGGCACAGCTACTGCAGAACACCAAACACACGAATCGCCAATAAGTGAATGCTCCAAACTCCAGAACAGCATCCAATATAGCACTCCAAACAGAAGAACAGGAACCATACGACTTGCTGCTAGCAGACGAATAGTAAAAGCATCCAAGCGGCTTACACTCCTAGCAATCAGTCTCTATCAGCATTCAGTAAATTCCCCCAAAGACGAGACAAGGCTCCGTGTTGGGGGTCAAGCAGTGGTCTGTTTAATGAGGGCTAACTGCCCAGTATTTATGCAGGTCTCCCACCTGGTGGACACTCCCCTAGGGGACCAAATGGGAGACTGTGACAAGGGACAGACAAGCAGACAAATAGGACACACAGTCACAATATATTCCCACAATGCATCCTGGCTTCCTCCCCTCTGCCCTGGGAGATAATTGAGAAGTAATTCAATTATCTCCCAAGACAAAGGCAAATCGCCATTATGCACGTGGGGATACTAAAACAAGTATTACTGTTAAAATACACCAGGTAAGACACATTACATTAAAACTATACATTTAACATATCCCCAGATAGCTCAGGTCTGAGCGCACATTATTAAGTGAATGGCGCTCAGACCACACGAATACAGTTTAATGGCAGGCTTTCTGGGTACTTGCACACCGAATACAATTGCAGCACTAAAAGTCCCGAATGCTCCGTTGTTCGGTTCCCGAACGGGTTTGCAGACTTCCAGCCTCAGCGGGGCTTGTAAGACAAAAGTGTCTGCTTTTGGTGTCCTGCCGCTGGGTAGAACCAGCGCTGGCTACCCGGGGAGCTTCCATAACACCGCCATCATGTGGCGGCTAGGTGTAACCGCGACCACCCAGTAATTGTCAATTAAGCTGCGGTTAACCGCAGCTTCAGGGAGGTTAATTGCCGGCACACTCCAGCTCCCAGGTGGTCAATTCATTCGTGCGGATGTTCGGTAGATTGAATCTACCGAACAACCGGCAGAAAAGCACGAATACAGCTTTTCTGCAGGCGAAACAAAGTCTTTTAACATGGGGGCCATAGTCCAAAGGCAGCAGGCGAGCAACCCAGCTTCTCCAATGCAATGTGGCGAGATTGGTCTCGTCACACTAGCCACCAGCAACAGCATTTTCTGTGCTAATAACACCATAGAAGCTCCTGCTAGAGGTTCGAATGATGGTTTAGTCACAGCTTGTAAGAACAGTGGTAGGTCCCATATTGGCATGAACACCCTCAGTGGAGGCATGAGTTTAATCGCTGCTTACATGAAGCAAAGCACCAGGGGCTCCAATGCTCAATGGGTACCCGTCAATGTGGAAAATGCCGATATGTGCACCTCTAGAATGTTATAACTCAGACTCTTTCTAGGCCTGATTGATGAGTAATTCCAACCTCTATTCTTGAGACCAAAAGACAAACGCATGTCAAATGTTGTAATAACATTTATAGGACTGTAAGAGGATCTTAGGTCTTAGGAATGCCTATACTTATAGAGACTCCCGCACAATAGCCAGAGCATCAATACCAGAGCTTGAGGATCTGGGTGTGTCAAGGAACCTTGTAACAATAGGTCTGGAACCAGAGTCGATGTGGCCTTAAACTGTATCCTTTTGAATTTCCTTTAGGAAAGTTGAAATTAGAGGAACAGGAAAAAATATGTACTTTAGACTGAAAGTTCAAATTTGAGTCAGAGTATCCTGACCTTGAGGAGTCTGGTGTCAGGATTACAAGTTGATCCAGCACGCAGTACTGTGTCACACCTAGGACTAAGGATAACATATAACTGGACCTTAGAATGGCCGGACTTAACGTCTCCAAGAATAGTCAAAATACTAGCCGAGATCAGGGACACAGAATCAGACACAAAGATGAGGGAAAGCCAAAAGTCAAGGATACCAGATATCAGGGAAGTCAAAACAAAGCCAAATATCAGATAATCAAGATCAGGAACGCACTCTCACATAACCATAGGCATGAAACCACGACAGGGCAATGAGCAAGAGGAGAGCTGGGTTTAAATACCCCTCCTGTGGATCCGATTGGCTGTAACCGGCCTTTCACCCCAATTACCAGGTTTACATGTGCTTGATTGCTGCTCAGCACAAAACCCTCCTGTGGATTTGATTAGCCATGACCGGCCTTTGACCCCAAAAGTAATTACCAGGTTTCCATGAGCATGATTGCTGCTTGGCCCAACTTTTCCTGTCAGGACAGTAATGTTGCTTGGCACAACTTTTCCTGTCAGGACAGTAATGTTGCTCGGCACAACTTTTCCTGTCAGGACAGTAAATGCCATTAACCACATTTTTATGTGCAGATGAATACGTGACATTACCCCCCACCTGAAGACCAACCACCGAGCGGGTCTGACCAGGTTTGAGAGGAAACTTGGCGTGAAAAGAACAAATTTTATGGCCAGCATGGATATCACAAGTTGAAACCCAAGAACGGTCAGCAGGCCGATAGCCCCTCCAATCAACTAAATACTGTAAGGAACCACGATAAAACCTGGAATCAATGATGGAGGAGACTTTGTACTCCTCCTGTTCAGAAACAACCAAAGGAGGAGGGGGAACAAATGTACAGATTGCAAACAAACGGTTTGAGCAAGGACACATGAAAAGTATTAGGCATACGTAAGGACGCTGGAAGGGCCAGAGAAAGGGAAACAGGGTTGATTCTCCTAACCACACAAAAAGGACCAAGGAACCTCAGAGCAAACTTCATGCTGGGAATCTTCAACCTGATGTTGCGTGAGGATAACCAAACCCGATCACCCACCTGGTAAACTGGATTGGCACTCCGTCGTTTATCCGCATGAAACGTAAAGCGAGCAGCCGCATGCTTCAAGAACGGAATGAACCTTAGTCCAGGTATCACGAATAGAGGTAAGGTAATCAACCAGAGTAGGCATAGCCGTATCAGAAAACACAGCAGGGAGAACAGCAGGATGACGAGCCGTATTGACAAAAAAGCCAGATGAGTCATGGGTAGTGTTATTCCTTGCAAATTCGGCCCAGGGTAATAATTCAGCCCAGTTAGACTGTGTACTATTCACGAAGCAATATAAATACAGCTCAAGTGATTGGTTAGCTCTTTCAGCCGTACCATTAGTTTGGGGATGGTAAGCAGAGTAAAATGACAATTCAATGCCCAACTGTTTATTGAATGCCCTCCAGAACCGTGACACAAATTGGGAACCCCTGTCAGACACAATATTTTGAGGAATACCATGTAGCCTGACAATATTGCATATAAATATGTGCACCAGGTCCTGAGACAATGGCAATTGTCTGGCAAGTGGAGTAAAGTGTGCCATTTTGGAAAAACTGTCAATTACCATGAGGATGGTAATATATCCATTGGAACTAGGCAGTTCAACAATGAAATCCATCGATAAATGAGACCATGGGATACTGGGTATAGGAAGTGGCTGTAACAATCCACACGGAAGTTTATGAGGAACCTTCGAAACTGCACAGACAGAGCAGGCTTCTACATAATCTCTAATATATTCCTCCTGAGTGACTCCCAACAAAATGACCTGAAAATGGCAGATACAGTTTTAGAGACAACTTTCTGGAGAAGTAACCACAAGGATGCAAAGGGGCATCCTGACTCTCTCTCTGAGAAAGAACAGCCCCGACCCCTGTCTCTGAGGCGTCAACCTCAAGTAGGAAAGATTTACTAGTGTCAGGATGTCTTAATATGTCAGCAGATGTGAACATTTGTTTAAGAAGCTCAAAAGCCTCTTTAGTACAATTAGCCTCCTTGCGTGTCATATTGGTGATGGAGGCTATTACCGAAGAGAAACCTTTGATGAATCTCAAAAAAAATGAATCTCAGATGCCAAGGTACGAAATTCTATGACATAATCCGAGATAGACTGGTTCCCTTGTTTGATATGCATTAGGGCAGCGGAGACTTCTTCCTCTCTGCCTAATGGTTTAAACGTCAGTTTGAATTCCGCCAGGAATTCCTGGTAACAATGAGCGGTTGTTCTTCTGTGCCCTGATCATCATGGCCTGTAATTCTGTCATAAATAAGTGGCTGTGAGACCCACCTTGATGATTGATATAGAACACAGTCACGTTGATATTCAAATAAATTCGGACCCACTTTTTTTTCCAGCAACTCTCTGAAATGTAGAAGAGCCCTGAAATTAGATTTTAATTCCTGAAAATTGGATAGTAATATTGTTCCTTCCCTTATCCACAGACCTTGTGTAACATGGTCAAGACAATGCGCATCCAATCCTTGAAAACTCAATTCAGAGCTTATAATTGCCCAGTGAGGATCTGTTTACTGGAAACCCAGAGCAAAATTCTCTCTTTTCAGCTACCAGGTAAGGTGTAACACCACTGGTGGTGACATCGTCAGCGGCTGTCTCCACTGTGCAGGCTTGCTGTCTAGGTGTTCTCTTTGACTCCGACCTCTCCTTCATGCCTCATGTTCAGTCTATTGCCAAATCTTGCCGCTTCCATCTCAAAAACATTGTGCACATTGGGCCCTACTTAACGCCAAATGCGACTAAGGTCATGGTCCATTCCACTGTCCTTTCTCAACTTGACTACTGTAATCTGCTTCTCAGTGGTCTTACGTGCTCCCAACTTGCGCCATTACAGTCCATAATGAATGCGGCGGTGAGGCTCAACTTCCTGTCTGTCCGCACCTCCCAAGCCTCACCCTACATTGGATTCCTGTACATTGGCTTCCTGTAAAATATAGGGCTCAATTTAAAATTCTGGTTCTTGCATTCAAATCGCTACATAATGCTGCTCCCACCTATCTATCCTCCCTAATACACAAGTATGTCCCATCTAGACCCTTACGCTCTGCTGAAGACTTACGTCTATCTTCTGTCCGTAATCCCACCTCTGATGTTCGCCTTCAAGACTTCTCGAGGGCTGCACCGTTCCTGTGGAACTCACATCCCTCCTCCGTTAAATGCTCACCCAGTCTCCACTCCTTCAAAAAAATCATTAAAAACCCACTTCTTCATAAAAGCGTATCAATTAAACTGTTAATAACTCCCGACTGATTCCTCTCTTGCAACTGTCATTAGTCTAATACTATCCTTACCTTTTGTGTCACCTTACCCCACTCCCTCTGGCATGTAAGTTCATTGAGCAAGATCCTCAAGCCCTCTGTTCCTGTGTGTTCAACTTGTCTGGTTACAACTACATGTTTGTGTCAGGGTGGCAGTCCGGTGCCCGGGACCCAGACACTGTCCTGGCGGCGGTACGAGGACCGGGACCCAGTATGCCTGATGATAAGTGGGAGTCTTTAGCGTGAGAGTGGATAGGTCAGGGTCTGGTGCTGAGTAACCGCAAGCCCCCTAGTGTTGAGCACAAGCGTTTGTGCAGCCACATACCAAAACCCTGATGCAGCTACAGCGGATCCCAGGAACTAGGAGCTTGGAATTAAGCAGACCTCCCAGGAGCTGAATAGGGAGGCTCTGCAGCAGGAGTGTATCCATTACAGAAGCAAGGCAAGACTAGAGATAGGCACCAAACATGGAAACAAGACAAAACTAGGGGAACCCAGAACCAGAGCAGGACCGAAAGCATAACCCAGAACATGTACACAAGACATTAAAGGACCACTATAGTGCCAGGAAAACATACTAATTTTCCTGGCACTATAGTGCCCTGAGGGTGCCCCCACCCTCAGGGACCCCCTCCCGCCCGGCTCTGGAAGGGGGAAAGGGGTTAAAACGTACCTTTTTCCAGTGCTGGGTGGGGAGCTCTCCTCCTCCGATCCTCCTTCTCTCCTCCCCGTCGGCTGAATGCGCACACGCGGCAACAGCTGCGCACGCATTCAGCCGGTCGCATAGGAAAGCATTTACAATGCTTTCCTATGGACGCTTGCGTGCTCTCACTGTGAAAATCACAGTGAGAATCACGCAAGCACCTCTAGCGGCTGTCAATGAGACAGCCGCTAGAGGGAATGGGGGAAGGCTTAACCCATTCATAAACATAGCAGTTTCTCTGAAACTGCTATGTTTATAAAAAAATGGGTTAACCCTAGCTGGACCTGGCACCAAGACCACTTTATTAAGCTGAAGTGGTCTGGGTGCCTAGAGTGGTCCTTTAAGAAAACAAGAACAGGGCAGGACAGGACTGTACATGAACTGGGAATACAAGACAAAATAAAACAAGACAAGAGATACAAGGTAAAACAAGAGGAGACATAACTAAGCACTATATATGAAAAGTATGGGGATTTAGTTACATTATATGATCATACATTGCATAAGCCTGCCACAACGCCAATGTACCCCATATTCGGCAGGTCCTACACTGCCTAATGTTCGCTAAAAAAAAACATACTAAACCACAATAGCACTTACCTGCAAGAAAGGGCAGAGACTTGAAACACTGCTGCAGGTCCAGACTGAAAAAAAAGGAAAATGGAAAACAAACAGGTGTGGCTACATAAAACAAACATTTAAAGGAAACCTGGAGACTGGGAATCCCAGGGATGGATTACAGGAATGAACCCAGAAATCCCAGCAATAAAGAAAACCAGACATAGACTAGAAAACCAGAAAAACCAAGAAAAACTAAACAAGAATTGTAAAAAGAGTACTGGATATCAGAAGCCATTGCCAGAATGATCCGCAGCTAGGAACAGGATGTGACAACTTCCCTCCTATGGAGCGACCTCTGGACGCTCCCAACAGCTCCCAGGCAGAGACCAGGAATGGCGAGCAGATCCTGCAACAAAGTCCTCTTGACTTCCACAGAGGCAAGGATCCCCCACCGGAGAGGCCTCCTGCATAGGAACCACAAGCAACGAATGAAGATCACTGCCAGAACAGGAGCACTGCCACAAAACCATAAACAAGCATCACAAGAGAACACCTGACGTGACCACCGTACAGCTTAGAAGATCGACCTTCGCCACGACAAAAATAAGGAAGCCATCTCCAGCAGACTGGTCCAGATACAGGATCTCTTGCATGCAGAAGAACCCGGCATAATACAGACACAACAGGAAAGCTGCAAAGTCCACTCCACGAACTCCAAGTGCCTACGGCCATACTGTCAGGGTGGCGGTCCGGTGCCCAGGACCCAGCCACTGTCCGGGCGGCAGTGTGCAAGGACCGGGACCCAGTATGCCTGATGATAAGTGGGAGTCTTTAGCGTGAGAGTGGATAGGTCAGGATCTGGTGCTGGGTAACCGCACATCCCCTGGTGTTGAGCACCAGCGTTTGTGCAGCCACATACTAAAACCCTGATGCAGCTACAGCAGATCCCAGGAACTAGGAGCTTGGAATTAAGCAGACCTCCAAGGAGCTGAATAATGAGGCTCTGCAGCAGGAGTGTATCCAGTACAGAAGCAAGGGAAGACTAGAAATAGGCACCAAACATGGAAACAAGACAAAACTAGGAGAACCTAGAACCAGAGCAGGACAGAAAGCAGAACCCAGAACATGTACACAAGACATGAGGAAAATAAGAAAAGGGCAGGACAGGACTGTACATGAACTGGGAATACAAGACAAAATAAAACAAGACAAGAGATACAAGGTAAAACAAGAGGAGACATAACTAAGCACTATATATGAAAGGTATGGGGATTTAGTTACATTATATGATCATACATTGCATAAGCCTGCCACAACGCCAATGTACCCCATATTCGGCAGGTCCTACACTGCCTAATGTTCGCTAAAAGAACCATACTAAATCACAATAGCACTTACCTGCAAGAAAGGGCAGAGACTTGAAACACTGCTGCAGGTCTACAAAAACACACAAAAGTCCCTGCACACATGAACTGTTGTTTTACAAAACCCTACGTCCTTGTTTGCTCAAATTATTTCATTCATACCTGTCTACATGTGTATGTTCTATGAGACTGTCCAAGAAGAGAGTATCCAGTTTCCAGAACTAATTGTGAAAATGCCTGGCACACAGACCAGCGAAAGGCTACAGAAAACGAGCTCCAGTGACTGTCCGTCTGTGTCATGATTCACAGGTGTTATAGGTTTGTCGTGTCTAATGCTATATTAGGCTCCAAAACACATTCTCACATGAACACAATATCATTGGTTAATCTAATAAACATGGTTTGAGTTGTTCATTATTATAAGGGTGGGTATGTGCCTACTTTAGGCCAAGGTTTGCCAACTGGTAATGCATGTGCTCAATGGTGAACATTTGAATAAGCAATAAAGTGTTATAATTAATGGGTAAATGGGTATCGTTCTTCAAAAGGTGGGTTTTGTTGTAGGGCAGGTAGTGTTAAAATGGGGAAGATTCAAAATGTACTGGTTTTATAAATGCTTGTTTTTTGACATAAGTCAAAGGGTGGTTTGTAATGGTATTTATTAATTTATGACTTTACGTCATAAAGAAAGCATATTTAGTGTAATGCCTTGGAGACACCACTAGGGGCAGTGTGTAAGAAGACATGTGCTTCTGGCAGTGACATCACAGGCCAGCCTATTTAGGAATACACTGAATAAAAACCAGATGTAGGAGAAACTCTGGCTCTTTGCCTGTACCTGACTGAACCTAAGATGTAGTACCAGCTCTGACTTATCCCCAGCCAAAGGGCTGGGGCCTTGTAAGTAATATGAATCCATTGTAACATTTAGCAACTGTAATAGCCTTTTGTATAACATTTAGCAACAGTTATAGCCTTTTGTAAGTAATATGTTGTAGTTTTGTATTGTATAATTATTGTGGTAAATTGACATTCTGCTAGCATCTGTTTATTTATTATAGTTATATTAAATATACATTTAATATTACAATGTTTTGTGTATTTTCTATCCACATATTCGACTATAATACCATGAACTATAAAAATATTAATGTTGTTCCATATTGCTTAATTATTATGTATTAAGAGATTAATATTCGTATTTAAGTCACGACCACAACACTCTGACATTCAGCCATCTTAGGTCCACTATAGGCTTCCATGTACCTTTACTTTTTGCATTAGAAGAGAGGTGAATATTGTCCCTGGAACCGTTCTTCTTATGGAACCTGAGAAATCACCTCTTCGTCAAGAAGAAATCTTACATATTAATTTAGTGCTATACCTTTGATTCGTTTGACTGAATTATCTTATTGGTATACAGACTCCCGTGTCTGAAGAAAACTCCAGTCTATATCCCATCTTGACTAGAATGTGACAAGCCCAGGTATCTCTAATCAAAAAAAGTAAGGCTCCTACTACCGGAGGACAGCCACAAGTTCATTGCTGAAGAGCGAAATGACTGCTTCATAACTCTATTAGAACCTTGAAAGGCAGGTTGACTAACCTGCCACAAGCTACTTCTGGAGTATTCTCTGCAGGATCAGTAACTCCATGTATCTTGGAAATGCAGGTCACTGGATGTTCTCCTGTCTAACCATGAGGAGCCGGGCTTCTTGGATCTTCTGTCCTGAGGTACAAATACCTTGTGGCTCTTGGCAGCCTTCTTAATGGATTAATCCAAAGCTTTCCCAAACAGCAGCTCCCCTTTAAATAGAATGATGTAGAGGACAGACTTGGAGGATGAGTTATCATCCAAAAAACAAAACCATAATGCTCTCTTAGCTGCTATAAATAAAGCCATTTGTTCGAGAGAATATCCTATTTACATCTAAGGAAGCTTTTGTGAAGGGAAGTCATTTCTCACCTGAAGTCGCCAGACTGCATCTTCAATATTCAATATCCACAGCAGCATTTCGATCTTTAATCACACTTTCTATGGCTGTAGAAACAGCAGTGGAAGCTACAGCTGGATGATGTCCTGCACCGGCAGGCATATAAATATGGATACTTTTGATCCATAGGCTTGCGTAAAAAAGCTGTGTTGGCAAGTGGTAGCATCGTCCTACAGGCTACCCTGGAAATAGGTGCATCCACCTTATGTGGCATAGTTCAGGGGGTAGAAGTACCTTCCTCCAAAGGGTAAAGTTTGTCCTCTTTTTCTTACCTCTAAGGCCTCTGAAATACCTTGGAGCTTCTTTTGTAAGCCATGCCAACATTGCCTATGGCTGTGCAGGTATAGGTGATGCTGAAGCAGCAACCTTCTAAAGACAGTAAAGCATAACTGCTTTCCTTCCACTGCTTTCCCATTGCAACCAGAACATGGTGTAGATTCAGACATCAAAGAAATAAAAAAATAAGGTTAAAAAAAAATATTACCTGTGGCAAAGTACTAAAGTACATATTCTATGTCCAAGAAAACAGTCAAACAGATTTAAAACTGGCTAAATACAGCACTTACCCACGTCTGGAGAACCTGCAAATACCTTACAAATAAGTTTGGGATGTTTACTGTAATTTTCGCTCCATTTTAGGTACTTTCGGCACTTGCTCTTATCCAAGATGACTGCCGAGACTTGTATTCCCATAATGCAAGACATCTGTATTGGGCCCTTTAAAGCACAACCTAAGCATGTGCGGGCGTCTTCAATGCACATTTGCTGTTTAGAGACCGGGGGAGAGAGTATACCAAGGGAACCGGGAATAAATCTCCGAGACCGAGGGGAAGCATAAGAAATAAAGTAAAAGTGCCTTCAAGGTGATTAAAAGGCAACAAGGTGCAGAAGTTACCAAAGTTTAAAGGCACCACTGCATTAGGCACCACTTCATAAACACGTTACAGTTTAAAGGCATCACAGTATAAAGGCCCCACAGTGTAAACCTACCACTGTATAAAAGTACCATAGTATAACGATACCACAGTATAAAGGCACCAAAGCAAATATAAAGGCACCAAACACCTAAAATAGCAAATACAAATAAAGTAATGAAGAGAAATATATATATATATATGTCCATAAGTAAAGGGAGCAAAATGCTCCCATCCTAAGGGATGTAGGACAGGAAAAAGACTGAGGACATTAGGAATGGAGCCGACTTTTAACCCCTTAGTGACAAGACCACTTTTCAATTTTCTTACCGTTTGGGACCAGGGCTGTTTTTATATTTCTGCGCTGTTTGTGTTTAGCTGTAATAGAATGTGACGGCAGATCTAGTCTGCCCAATTTTCTAAATACTTTCATTAGTCCCTAGCCTATCTTATAGTTAGGATAGCCTTATGCCTATCCCACGCATGCTTAAACTCCTTTACTGTATTAACCTCTACCACTTCAGCTGGAAGGCTATTCCATGCATCCACTACCCTCTCAGTAAAGTAATACTTCCTGATATTATTTTTAAACCTTTGTCCCTCTAATTTAAGACTATGTCCTCTTGTTGTGGTAGTTTTTCTTCTTTTAAATATAGTCTCCTCCTTTACTGTGTTGATTCCCTTTATATATTTAAATGTTTCTATCATATCCCCCCTGTCTCGTCTTTCCTCCAAGCTATACATGTTAAGATCCTTTAACCTTTCCTGGTAAGTTTTATCCCGCAATCCATGAACCAGTTTAGTAGCCCTTCTCTGAACCCTCTCTAAGGTATCAATATCCTTCTGAAGATACGGTCTCCAGTACTGTGTACAATACTCCAAGTGAGGTCTCACCAGTGTTCTGTACAATGGCATGAGCACTTCCCTCTTTCTACTGCTAATACCTCTCCCTATACAACCAAGCATTCTGCTAGCATTTCCTGCTGCTCTATTACATTGTCTGCCTACCTTTAAGTCATCAGAAATAATCACCCCTAAATCCCTTTCCTCATATGTTGAGGTTAGGACTCTATCAAATATTCTGTACTCTGCCCTTGGGTTTTTACGTCCAAGATGCATTATCTTGCACTTATCCACATTAAATGTCAGTTGCCACAATTCTGACCATTTTTCTAGTTTACCTAAATCATTTGTCATTTGGCTTATCCCTCCTGGAACATCAACCCTGTTGCATATCTTAGTATCATCAGCAAAAAGACATACCTTACCATCAAGACCTTCTGCAATATCACTAATAAAAATATTAAAGAGAATGGGTCCAAGTACAGATCCCTGAGGTACCCCACTGGTGACAAGTCCAAGCTTCGAATATATATTCCATTAACTACAACCCTCTGTTGCCTGTCACTCAACCACTGCCTTACCCATTAAACAATTAAACAATATTGGAATCCAAACTTAAAGATTGCAGTTTATTGATAAGCCTTCTATGTGCAACAGTGTCAAAAGCCTTACTGAAATCTAGGTAAGCAATGTCTACTGCACCACCCTGATCTATAATTTTAGTTACCCAATCAAAAAAATCAATAAGATTAGTTTGGCATGATCTCCCTGAAGTAAACCCATGTTGTCTCTGATCTTGAAATCCATGTGTTTTTAGATGTTCATCAATCCTATCCTTTAACATGGTTTCCATTACTTTCCCCACTACTGAAGTAAGGCTTACTGGCCTATAGTTGCCCGACTCCTACTAATTTTCCTCTTACTCATTTACTGTATATTATATATTGTTTTTCTCTCCATTAAATGGTCTTTCTAAAGATACTATTATTTTCATCATATCATATAATGTACTATAAAAAAAATTATAAAATATGATGAAAAAATAAACAAACACACACTTTGACCCCCCAAATCTGTTACGGATCTACAACTGCCAAAAAACACCCATGCTAAATAGTTTCTAAATTTTGTCTTGAGTTTAGAAATACCCAATGTTAACATGTTCTTAGCTTTTTTTGGAAAGTAATAGGGCAATGAGTACAAGTACCACTTTGCTATATTGTAACGCTGATATCTGTCAGGAATCCCTGAATAACCCTTCCCATGTACATATTTTTTAAAAGAAGACAACCTAAGGTATTAGACAACCTAAGGTACTTGGCATATTTTGACTCTTTTAATGCAACCATTTTACCACCAATCTATGCCAAATTAAAAAAAATAATAAGTGGGTTTTTTTTACACATAGTACGAATACATGTACGGAGAACTTTAAGGGTTACAATATGTGTTCAGCAATATCTCCTGAGTACAGTGATACCACCCATGTACAGGTGTGTCGGGTTCTCTGGGGCTTAAAGACCTTATTTGAAGGGTGCGCGTTCCAGTTTTCCAACTTGGAATTTTCACAGCTAGTCATCATGCCCCCATGTCCTACTATGGACATTTATTAAACTGACCAATGTACTTAATCCCATCAAACCATAAATTTTTGAAAATTAGACACCCTAGGGTATTTTAAAAGGTGGGAAAAGAGAGGGAAAAATCAGCGCTAAAATTGCCACGAAGAAGTATAATAAATAAAGAAAGAAGGCAGCACTCCTCAAAGGGGAGTCCCCAATAATCCCCTAATGGTAGCAAACAACATAAAAACAAACAGAGAGATGAGGGTGCGCCTAAAGTATATAAAAGACAATATATATAATGTATAGATATAAAATAATGAAAGGATATAAAACAGAATAATAAAATATTCGGTAAAACAGAAGGTGAACTTATCACAGTGAAAAATTTAAAATATATTAGATAAAATGGATAATAAGCATTAGTCAAATATTAAAAATATATTGAATAAAATGGATAATAAGCAGTAGTCCGAAAGGGTGAACTTATCACAGTCCGTAAAGGTAGGTCCCACAGGTAGAAGGATATTCTTAAGATGTAGATGGGATCATGTCTTCACAATCAGAAGTTGGAAGTTCAGCATATGTGGAAAGAAGAATAAAACTCCAATGGCACAGTAAATCGATGAATAAAAAAAATATAAATAAAATCGGTCATACTCACACTTTTCAGAGCTAGGATCAGTTCTGATGTCGCGCACGTGAAGTGGAATGGATATGTGGAGTAGAGTTTGATAGCTGAGTGTCTGGCGTAAACTCGACGTCCAAATTGATGTTGTGCGACCCAGAAGAAGAGAATAAAATATATAGTGCTCACTGAGTATAATCTAAAATTAAAAGGGTGTAAGGTATACTACTCACGTAATATAGAGCAGGCTCAAACTGCTCGGTGTAAGCGCTTGGGTGGTATTATCCCCACCTATGGATTCTTTGCACTTCTTATAAAATATGCAATATATATAAAATCAGGTAAAAAGGAAAGCAAATGGCAATAAAGTGTTTTATGCCAATAAAATTACTTTATTATAAAAATTATGAAGAATATCTAAACGCGTTTCGCCTTAACAGGCTTCTTCAAGTAGATAGTAGTAAAAGGGGAGGCATACCTGACATACATGAGCTTATATAGTGAATAGTAATACTATAGCTTTAAAATTCCCGCCATAATGACGTCATTAAAATTAACATAGTTACATAGTTACATAGTTAAAAAACAAACATTTTTTTTAAAACAGTAGTTAGATCAATAATAATGGAGATGATATAGTAGACATAATCTATACATAACTTTATTAATAAAACGAAGGGTTTTTATTGTATAAAATTGGATAAAAAAGCAGTCACGTGACGCGCGATAGGGAATACTTCCGCGTCACGTGATGCTTAGTGGAACGCATGCGTTCCGTTTTAATGGAACGCATGCGTCATTGTAATATAGTATGCAGAGGGGGGGCTGCCCGCTCATACTGGGAGACGGGAGGGACAAAAGGTGAGGCCGTCCGCCTGTAAGAGCAGGCAGACGGCCGCAGCTCCAGCACATGAACCTGCCGTCTCTCTGTTTGTTTATTTTAAAAGGTGGTATTTTAACACTTTACATGCACTAATTCTACCACCAGTCTACTTTTGGGTAGTCATTTTTTGGAGGTTATTTTTCACTCACATTGTACTTTAGGCATGGATTCTCAGTTCCTGTCATGTGTTACTGACAAATAACACCCCAATATGTGTTCAGCAACATCTCCTGAGTACAGCAGTGCCCCCAATGTGCAGGTTTTATGGGGTTTTGCAAACTTACATGGGTCAAATGTATAGCTTTCCCCTTTTCCATGTTGCACATTGAAATTTGCCCGATTGGTTTGCTGGGCCTATGTTGCCTTTGAGACCGTATAGCAGCCCAGGAATGAGTCAAAAGTTAGCGTTTTTATTTGTTTTTTGCATTTTTTTAAAAAAACTGCACTTTTACTGGTGATTATATCGTCGTGATAAGTTTTACAGTTTTAAACACTCATATTTGTGTTCAGTGAAGTTACGCGAGTATGTACAGGTTTTATGGTGTTTTATGGTGTTTTGGAAAGTTACAAGGTCAATATAGGGCTTGCCCAGTTCAGTTTGCCAGATTGGTTTGCTGGGTCTGTGTTGCCTTTTGAGACCATATGGTAGCTCAGGAATGTGAAATAACTCCATCATGGCATACCATTTTCAAATGCAGACAACACAGGGTATTCAAAATGGGGTATGTCCAGTCTTTTGTAGAAGCCACTTAGTCACAAACGCTGGCCAAAGTTAGCATTTTTATTTGTTTTTTTATAAATGTTTTTTCCCCCCAATTTATACATATATATATATATATATATATATACACACACACACACATATAATACGTACTCAAAGTACACTTTTAAGTGTGCTCAAAGTACACTTATAATGAAATCTTATATATGCATTATATATGTATAATATATAATAAAATTATTTTTTAATATATTATACATATATAATATGTTTAGAATATTTTTTTTAAAACTTTTTAGCAGCCTGGGGAACTATCTGACAGATCAGACAGTCCCCCTGCTTGCAGCTCCTAGACTCCTATTGCGGCGATGTGATCATGGTGATCACATGGCCCTGGAGGGCCGGGGTGGCAGGAGCTGCTGCAGGGGGACTGGGGTCTCCGGCAGTCTCCCCCGACCGTGATGGCCGCGGATCGCCGGTCCAGGTAATTCCAGGGCTCCTATTATCCTTAACGACCATTTTTGTCTGACGTACCTAGTATGCCCACACAACATATATAGTTGTTATATATATTATATAGATACGTGTGCAATTTTACTCTAAGTGTATTTTTATATTAATATATATTAATATATATATACATATATATACATATAATATATATACATATATATATTTTTAATTCATTACCTTTTTTTTTTTTTTTTTTACTTTTTTCACCAGTCAGTTCCCCTGCTGGCAGCACTGTGCACACCTATTGCGGCCATTTGACCGCTCTTTTAGATCGGTCACATGACCCCTGGGGGTCCTAAATTGCAGAGGGGGTACTGTCTGGGCTGAGTCCAGACAGTCCCCCCTAAGAAGAAGACCGATAGACGGCGGGGGAACGGCGGCGATCGGTAAGTACATGGGGAGGGGTTACATTTAAAAAATATATATTTTATTATTTAATTTTTTTTATATTTACTGAGTGCCTCGACCCCTCAAGGCACTCAGTACAGGCAGAGCATCGGGGGGAGCGTTCACTTGGGGGCCAGGCAGTGAGGGGGGGGTTATTCCACAATGCCTCGATATCGAGGCAGCGTGTAATACCCTTAGAGCGTCTGGAAGCGACACCATCGCTTCCAGCGCTCATATTGACCGCGGATGTACAGGGTACGTCAGCAGTCTTTAACGACTGTTTTTTCTTTTCTGACATACCCTGTATGTCCGCGGTCACTAAGGGATTAAAGTCTTTGGTGTTTTTCCTGTCCTATCGGCTGTAAGGGGCGTGTTACCTAGTCTTCCTCACCTTGCGGTCTCTGCACCCAGCGGCCGTGCGTCTGCATGACTGACACTTGCGGCATGTTAATGGACGCCGGCCGCTGCGGATCCACGGCAAAATATACCCCCATGTCCACTCACGTGATTGACAATATCATCGCGCGCATGATGTCACGCACGCGCCGCACGCGCATGTTTTGGGGTCAAAGACCGATTTCGGCCAATCAGAAGATTTGAACAGGTATTTAAACCTCATTATACCTGACACGCATTGCCCTGTCGTGGTTTCCATAGTGGTTGTCCAAGAGCGCGTTATCGATTCTGGTTATTTGACTTTGGCATTGATTTTGACTTCCCTGTTTTCTGGAATCCCTGACCTCTGGCTTTCATTTATCTTTGTGTCCCTTTCTGTGTCCCCTGACCTTGGCTATTCCTGACTATTCTTTGGTACATTAGTCCGGCCATTTTAGGGCCCGGTAATACGTTACCTATCAGTCACCTGTGTTACACAATTCTACGTGCTGGATAATACAGTAATCCTGACAGGGCAAAGCTAACCCATTTGTATATGCTGCCACGATTAGCCAGGAAATATATATATATATATATACACACACACATATATATATATATATATATACACAGAAGATCCAGAGCGCTTACTCATCCACTAAACAGCAACTTCAAAAGCTCACACATTTTATTGGTTAAAAAAACAAACAAACAAAAAAAACCTAATCTAGGCAAAAATAATGGGGGTGTGATTACAGTATATGATCATACATTGCATTGGTAGGGGGGGGGGAAATTTCACCTGGGGCTCTCTGCAGTGCAAGGTTACATAGGGCCCTGGAATGAGGCACCTGTGACAGGGAGGGGTGCAAAACCAAGTAGTTGGCATAGACTCCCAAATATATATATATGAAACCACGGGACTGCACACACCTGAACATGCATAAATGGGGTGCTGCTGGGGCTAATTTATACAATAACATTCCTGATATTTCTAAATATAAATATTTATATATTAATATCAAAATATAGTTAGAATAAAATTATATATATATGCATAATTTAAATATATATATATTTTTGTTATTTATGTATTTATTTGTATGTATTTAATATTTTGATTCTATAATAATATATATGCACAATATATATATATATATATATATATATATATATATATAGTTATATATTATATGTAATTTCATTTTTAATGTAATTTTTATATTAATATATGTATACATATTAATATAAAAACACATTTAGTATAAAAATTATATATTTGTGTTCAGGTCATCAAAGCCGTAGAGTTAGTAACATAAAACATACAAATCGCCAGACCTGAGACGGTAGTGAGAAGGGGGCTGGTGCTCCTTAAGAAGGGAAACCAAGCCCCTACCACAAGTTCAGGCCCAGCCTTCCATTTGTGTTCAGGGCATCAAAGCCGTAGAGTTAGTAACATAAAACATACAGGGGGAGGGGCAAAGTCAGTTGTGGTGTGCCGGAACTGACGATATGGTAAGCCTGAAATAAAAGAGGGCAAAAAAAATATATGATATTACAAGTTTATTCAGCCTACAATACAACATCAAGTACATCACATAATCATACTCCTGAATGCTAGGCGTACCTCTTGTACAGGTATGTATCTGATGTAAGCAGTGGACTTCCACCGCCCTAACGTTTTGATAATGTGTGCTGGAATATTCCTCTTGGATGCTGTGGTAGCGGCTCCTATACGAAATGAATGACCCGAGTATTTGGCGGGGTTAAAGCCTAATTGTACCAATAACATTCTCACATAGAGCATGAACCTACTAGTAGTAAGGGTATTACCGCGTAAAGCCAGAAGTGGTTGTTGTGGTGCACTTTGTATGGAGGAAAGGTAGTGATCGAAGACTTCCTCGGGCCACCATTTATTGCTTCTGGGCTAATATGTGGTTGTGACCGTCTGTCCCCTTCCACCAGTTTTGGTATGGTTAAGTGATAGTAGGTAGTGATTTAATCAGATGTGCTCTTGTGATGAAGTTTGGGGATTTAGTGTTAGATGTGGTGAATTCTCTGGGCCGAAGAAATCAGTAGAATGCTAAATAGATGGCAGTTTTAATTACGTGATTTGTCTGTGTTTCAAATGGTGAGGCATCTAGGTGGTCTGAAAGTGACTGGAACAGGTGATCGTGAATGGGTAGTCTAGAAGGCGTGGGTGTAGGTGTGGAGTCCTTGATACCTTTTAATATGGGTTTCACCTGGTAAGATGAAAGGAAGCGTTGCTTATTAGGCCAAGTGGTGAGGATGTGGTGTTGAATACAGGTAATATATCATTTAATGGTGTTGAAGGATAGCTTTAGGTGAAGGTGGCAAAAGGAAATAAACGAATCAAAGTTTCCACAGAGAATTTGTCGATTATGTGGAGTTCAAAAAAAAATCTGTTGAAAATATGAAAAGCCCTGTCATATTATTTCCTTGTGCTATCAGAAATACCTAGTTGTGAGAGGTGACGTCCGTGAGTGAGTAGACTATCTAGTCCATAACCATGTCCTGCCACCGTGGTGCCGGGATAGGTATCAGGGCTTCTGTTGGAAGTGCCACCTCGAACTCCTGAAATCGAGATTGGGATAAATGATAAGCTGCGATATTCAGGACCCCAGGAATATGTATGCATATCAAGAAAAAGCTGTGCCTAGGAGCTTGCCATGTCAGATTCCTCATGAATCGCATGATGGCCAGGAATGACGAACATCCCTTGTTAACAATATGGCAAGTTGCCATGTTGTCAGAGAAGCTTCGCACCGTATTACCCGACCGGCAAGCGCCCCATTTTACTGCTGCAGCCACAATTGGGTAAAGCTCAAATAAAGCAGTGAACTACGGGATCTCTTTAATACGCCACATCCAGACGTTACCAAAAATTGCAGCAAAACTGGATGTGGCAGTAGCATCCGTCCAGATTGACAAAGACTTGTCCCTCAACACTGGAATGAATATGCTTTTCCCGTTCCAATTCAGCAAGAATTCCCTCCACGTGCGTAAATCAGCGGTGGCATGTGGATCTAGAGCAATGCGGGAGGAATCCGACTGAAATTTGGGAAACAGGCAGAGTAACAGGGATATGAATGCCCGCCCGTGTGGTAGAATTTTCATGGCAAAATTAAGTGACCCCAATAATGATTGCAATTCCTTCCTATTGCAAGAACCCCCCCCACCAGGTAATGGTCAATAGCTGAGAGGATGTGCTCAATCTTATCCGGGGGAAGGCTGGCTTGCATATGAACAGTCCAGCACTACCCCCAGAAAATTGATAACAGTATCAGGACCTTCAGCTTTAGTGGATGAAACAGAAACACCCAGGAATTTAAACAATTGTATTGTAGCCTGGAGGCTTACTCTCTACGGTCAGAAAATCGTCAAGGTAATGGATTATGGTGGAGCATCTATAGATGTTAAGCAGTATCCAACACAACATCTCGGCAAACATATCAAAGATTCTTGGACTGCTCTTTGAACCAAAAGTGAGTCCTTGCCACTTAACACCATGTAGATGCCACAGGGCAGGGTGGATAGGGAGGAGCTTGAATGTGTTTACTATGTCTGTCTTGCTAAGCCACGCTCCTATTTATGCTGACAAAATAGCATTGATGGCATTGTCCTCAGTCGCGTATTGGAGTGAAAATTCCTCCGATGGGTGTCAGAATCAGCCAGGGCAGTAGGTAAGTTTTTACATTCAACGATTCCTGCCGGCATATAAATGATTCCTGTGTGAAACCCTACCGTGAACCCAGACACCAAAAAATCTACAAGATGTTGAGAGGGGTGATTACGCAATAATTCTCGTAGCAGAGAGACATTGAAAGACGATAGATAAGGCTTAGGGTACAATTTATTAGGACACATCACTTTAGAGTGAGCCCGGAAACATTGGGAGCATATATGTAATATTCTGCAGGAACTGTACCCGCAAGTGCCAGCGTTGAAGTTGTTACAGACTTGTGATTTTCCCAAGAACACTATATTCCGTCCAACTTATCTTTAAGAACCTGCAGGCATCGGGTTGGTAGGGGGTAGAAAGTACTCCCTTCAGGTGTGGTAGGGCATAAATCAGCTGTGTGTGAGTTGGATGAACAGACAGCACAAGCTGGTGTCTTCAGGCCCGCAAAGTATCTACAAAAGAGTTCTATGTCCAGCATACTCCAGTCAGCTTGATAGTTGAACTGGGTTATTGATGCAGACACCTTTGTGGAATAAGAACGGTGGAAGTCGTAAAAAGACGTCCACCAGCTTGTGGGGGTAAAAAGTAATGGACACCATAGGAGAGTTTTCTTTATATTTAGGATATAAACTAAATCTAAATAAATCTGCAGCTCTCCCGTTTAATTTGTCACAAATTCTTAAAAGGAAATTATTTGATAAATTTGGATTTGGTTGTAACAAAAATTCTATAGAATGTTTGGGTATAGAGATTACTAATGAGCCAACTAGAATGATGGACTATAATGTGTTAAATTTGTTAAACAATACAAGTAAAACCTTAAAAACATGGAAGGGAGTGGAGGCGTCTTGGTGGGGGAGAATTAACATGATTAGGTCTTATATATATCCAAAGTGGGTCTATCTCTTCCGCATGGTGCCTTTACACTGCCCAGAAAGTTGGCTGACTTTGGTACAATCGATTTTTAAAAAAATTATATGGGCTGGGAAACGCCCACAGATAAGTCTCGATCAATTAACGTTAAAAACCAAACAAGGGGGATTAGGAATTCAACAGATACAACAAATATGGAAAGTATGTAATATAGCACAGGCAATTATAACTCAATCGGATACTGCAAAGGATCAAATATGGTATAAAATCGAGCAAAGTTTATATAATGAAGACAAATAGGAAGAGTTATGTTCTCTTTTTTGGAAAACGAACAGTAAACACAAACATAGACAGAGATTTGAATCCAACAGTTTAATTTTAAATAATGTTATACCCATATGGAACAAGCTTAGAAAGGATTTAGAGATTTTTACATATATGAGAGTAAAGGGTTATCTTAAAGGCCATTTACTCATAGATAATTACAATAAACATGGAATACTTGAAGAAATAGTAAAAAATAGAAATATTGTTAAAAAACTTGTTTCAAGATGCTTTGATTAAATGAAAGAGAACCAGAAAATATCATCTGTCTTGTAATAAATAAATGGAAGGAAGATATACACATTAATATAAGCTATGATGATTGGAAAAAATCATTAGATATTGTTTCAAAGAATATACATTGTCTCAATTCAGTAGAACTTCAGTATAAGATAATGAATAGGTGGTATTTAACACCAAGTAGAATAGCAAAAATGTACTCAAGTGCTTCGGATGGATGTTGGCGATATGAGGCCCATGGGGCTGGAATGTTGCATATATGGTGGGAATGTGGACCAATTTCTCTTTTTTGGAATATGATTGCTTGTAAGATAAATGCGTTGGCTAATATTACGATTGATCTAATTCCGTGTATCTTTTTGTTGCATTTACATATACCCAAAATTTTGGGAAATTTTCTATACTAATTATACATATCTAACTAGTGGCTAAAATACTTGTAGCTAGGAATTGGAAATCTACTCCCAGTATGGGAGGTAGTTAAAGAACAAGTGGTATATCAGTTAAAGATGGAAATGGGTATAGTTAGAGAAAGAACAATGTTGAAAGAATGGCTCGGTAAGATACAACAGATTTAAGGAGTACATTTTATTATATGAAGTTAAGCTATGTAATTACCCTTCTTACACTGGTATAAAATCCATAATAATGGTTAAGATTTATATGAGGATGTATATAATTTTAAAATGGTATAAGAAATCTCCTCCATATTTATTCTCTATCGCAGGAAATTAAGGTTAAGAGTTTTATATTTTGTTAAGTATGTTATGTTAAATGTGGACTTGCTAAATGGGTATTGTTATAGTATAAATAAAGATGACAAGCAATATATTAAAATATGTAAATTAGAAGAAGATATAGCATTGTGCAATATATATAGAGATTTACATTTATGCATGTCAATATGTTGTGATATATAGTGAGGACTATATGTATGTGATGTAGTATGTTTTTTTCAGAAGGATCAATTAAAACCTTTGCTCAAATAACAGAGATACATAATCTCCCTCCTAGAGAGGTGTTTAATTTTCTAAGACTTAAAAGCTATATTAATACACATCTTATAATACCAAAATCTAATCTAAGCAATTCGATAGATTTATTATTTACATCAAAAAAAGTCAATAAACCACTTTCCAAAGCTCTAATACTAATTAAATCAATAGCTAAAGACACAAATCCTACTGCCATACAGGCTTGGAAACAAGACTTGAATATCGATATAAATCTGAATCAATGGGGTTCTTCAATGATGGATGTTAAGAAGAATATACATTCATTAAATTTATTAAACGCACTTTAAAGTTTTAAATAGGTGGTACTTAGTACCAGCTAAATTGAATAAAATTTACCCTCTAGTAAATCCTATCTGTTGGAGATGCAATAGTATTAGAGGCAATTTTAGACATATTTGGTGGGATTGTTATAAATTAAAAAATCTCTGGTTGAAAATGCAGCATTTTATATCTAACAATTTAAAACTCGAGTTGATAATCTCTCCAGAGGTAGTTCTACTTCATCTAAATTGGCCTCATATGACATATGAATTAAAAGCAATTCTTATACATCTGTTTTTAGCGGCTAAAATAGTAATTGCGAGATGGTGGAAAAGGGATTCAGAAGTCCCCTGGAAGAAAGTCAAAATTCAACTCGAGTTTCAGATTAGAATGGAGCTGATGCTAAGTAAACAAAGATTAAGCAATAAGATTTCTGTTTGGTCAAAGTGTATTGAGATGATTGATGTATAAAATAATGTCGCTCAATTAGTAGTAGAATAATTCCATGAACATTGTAAATAATTATGAGACTTATCTAAATGATATTACCACTCTACTATGGAAGTCTTTTTGATGTATTTTTCTTCTCCCTCCCCTATTTTGCTGCTGTGTTGTTTTTTTTTTGTATTATAAATGTATATTTGTATGATATTTGTATTTGTATGATATATGTATTTAATGAGATTTAAAAGAAAAAAATTTAAAATAAAGATTAAATATTCAAAAAAAAATAAAAAAATATTAAACATAAAAAAAAAAGAACGTACTCACTTCAGGTGTGTTAGGGCATACATTAGTTGTGTTCGGGGCATTCTCATATGATATAGAATAAGATGGGTTGTAGAGATGTAGCTTTAGGAATAATCGGTTGAGGTGTGCCGAAACCGACGTATGCTGTAGGCTGGTAAAAAGTGGGCTTACATAGAGGAAATATGAACAATGGGAGTGTAGGGTGGGGCTATTCATCTGACCAACAAAGGTAAGTAGGGAAAGGGGGGAGTCCCTTTTATAGGTCTATAGCCCTACCCACAACTTCAGGCCATGCCTTCCAATTTGTGTTCGGGGCATTCTCATATGATATAGAATAAGAAGGGTTGTAGAGATGTAGCTTTAGGAATAATCGGTTGAGGTGTGCCGAAACTGACGTATGCTGTAGGCCGGTAAAAAGTGGGCAAAAAGAGACATATTAATGCAAAACATTATACAGGATCATAGTGCATTTGTTAACATCAGGCAGACATTTTAATGAAAGCTTCCTAATTCCTGAATCGGCTGTGGTATGTAAGTCGCATAAGCCTATGATTCCCAGCGGCCCCGTGTCTTAACGTGTGCGGGGATGTCTTGGCCATGGAGGCTGCTCCTATCCTAAAGGAGTGCCCTGAGTAGTCGCTAGGGTTTATTTCGAGCCCGTTGAATGAGTAGGTGGACATAGTGCATGAACTTACCTGTGGTAAGGACAGTATCGTACAGCGACAGTAATGGTTCAGTGGTGCATATGGTGGCGTGCCCAAGAAAGTAACCAGTACCTTAACCGGGCACCCAGCATTGCTTGTAAGGTAGTAGGTTATATGCACTGGCTCGCCCATCTGACTCGTCTTAGTTTTGGGAAGGGACCGGACATAGTGGTCAGTGGGTTTTAGAAGGTAAGAGGTCAACAGGCACTCTTGTTTATGATGTTGGCCGCTGATAGTGAGTTATTTTTTTGGCCTGAGAAAGCTGTTAAAGGCTAGATAGGTAGCAGTTTTGATAACTGAATTGGTGCGTGGTTCAGAAGGTGCATGGTCGAGTGGTTCTGACATGGTTTGAACATTGAATGTCTATGGCCAGTATTTAGTTTTAGCAGGAACGTCCGCTTGGCTATGTCTCTAAGTAAGGTTTGGATAGGGTAGGAGGATAGGAACCCTTGTTGTTTGGGAAGGAGAAATACGTATAGTGTTGAATGCCCGTGAGATAAGTTTAACCGTGTTGTGCGAGAATTTTTAACTTAAGGTGGCAAAAAGAGGCGAAGGCCATAAGTGGTGAAACCTCAAACCAGTTAAGTGATGGTCCGACATAAAACGTATTGTATAAGTGGAAAACCCTGTAGCAAGCGTGTTGAGTGCTGGTGGACAAGGCCAGTTTAGTCAGAGCCCGGCTATGTTGGCGGGTTCATGTATTCCATGACCTTGACCATAAATGACCCCCCTAGTTGCCACAATAGTTTACCATTACGTGTGGTTAAGAAAGTCCACTATGGGGGCGGCGCCTGGCTTCCGAGGAAGATGGCCGCACAGGCTTAGAGCTCCGCGGGAAGCAGGCACACAATAGCAAACTACAGCGAGCGCACACTCTCACCAAGTCCCGGGACATAAGGCACCAAGCCCCGGCAGCGCAGCTCACCATGGGGGGAGGCAGGAAATCCAAGTCTAACACGGCTGTCGCCCCGATCTTCCGAAGCCGCGGGGAACAAGACCGCCCACGTGGTAATGGCGGCAACGGCGGTCAGGACTCTGAATCAGAGTCAGAGCTCAGCGAGCACAGCCACACACAAGACCAGGGTCCCCTCACTAAAAGGGACCTGCTCCAGGACATCAAGTGCAACATAGCAGCAGAATTTGCAAAGCATCTAGCCCCACTGAAAGAAGAAATGGCAGACCTGACTAAACGAACCTCAGATATAGAAGACAGAATGGAGCAAGTCACTTCAACCTCTACCACACAAGCACAAACTATTCTAGAATTAAAAGAGCAAGTCAAAGCCCTTGAAGAAGCACAAGAGGATTTGAACAATCGCTCGAGGAGAAACAATATCAGAATAAGGGGGATCCCTGAATCGGTCACCATGGAAACCCTAACGGCCACATTACGAGAAACCTTATGCGGCCTCTTACCTGAAGCGCCTCCGGCAGAGTTACTCATGGACAGAGCACATAGAGCCCTGAGAGCACCAGCCCTAAGCACTACTCTACCTAGAGATGTAATAGTGCGCATGCACTACTTCCATGTCAAAAAAGCCATTATGAGAGCAACACGGGACACACCGCTCCAAATTGAAGGCCACCAATTCTTCCAGGACCTGGCCCCAAGCACCTTGCGCAAACGGAGGGAACTGCGGCCCCTGACCCAAGCATTAACGCAGCAACGAATTAGATATGCCTGGGGCCACCCATTCAAACTTCTGGTACGTAAGGACAACCAGACGTTTACCCTCCATCACCCGTCAGAAATGACAGACTTCGCAGAACAACTCGGGATCTCAGGTCTGGACCACGGACTCCACCAGTCACAGAGCAGAGCACCTCCAAATAGACGCAGGGGGCCGGGAGGACCCACAGAATATAGAGACTAGCTCTGGCCATGCAGACACACCTGCCACCAGCCACCCGCTCACGACCCGACCCTCTACGCCCAGCTACCTAGAAGGCAACGACAGCCCGCCCTCGTCAGCTGGCCACCTGCACAACGTCTGGTTCATAGAACAGAGGCGCCTCTTCACGCATAAGGAAAGACTCTATGCTATCAGACAGCACAACCAGAGACAGAGGCGAGCCAGGAGATAGCAAGTATACAAGGGACCCCACCCAGCCAGAAACATAGACCACTATCCAAAGAGGAAACCCCACACTTTAACTTAATACACTCCCCCCCACCCCCCCGAGGGAGGAATGGGGCCCTCTGACATCTAGCCACACCAAGGACCCCGCTAAATCTAATTGGGGACCGGGCCTGACTTCCCCGGCCGGGAACACATAAACACCAGCACTCTACCTACACCACAGAGCCACACCGCATGCATCTGAGGGCTGGGCGCCCCGGTAGATCCAGGGCAGGATTGTGTTTCATAGCACATTGATATGCTGTACCCAGACAACCAGGGACACTGGAGATATGGGAATAACCAGCTGAGGGGGTGGGGTGGGGGGGCGGTGGGAGCGGGGGGCTGGGGGTTAATGGTACACCAACAGGGACTGAGCAAAATGTTTCATGTTAAATGTTTAATGTTTAATGTTTGCTGTTAAACGCTTGTGCACACAGAAACCATAGAACACGGACTTGAGAGTGCGCATACCACACCACTATCACAGCCTGCTAGCGAGACTCTGACAGACGGTCACGACCCACTACACACTCTTACTACAACTCACGACCCGGCAATCGAGGAGCTGCCGGACGACTAACCCCAACTCTTACTGGCCCCAAGGATAAGACCAGTAGACCATCCTTTGTCACTCTCCCTGCATCGGCCGGTCCCCCAGGGACCCCCACGCCCCGGACGCGGGGCACCCATTACCCGAACGCCACAAACACGCTACATATCTAACTAGAGGTCCAGACATTGAAGCACAAATCCAACAATGCCTGTCACAATCAAATGTGTGTCGATTAATGCACAGGGACTCAACTCCCCCTCCAAACGGCACAGTCTTCTGAGATGGGCCTACAAGCTTAAAACAGATATACTTTTTGTGCAAGAGACCCACTTCACTACCCAGAGAACATTCACCCTAACCAATAGATACTACAACCGAAGCTATCTCGCAAGCTCGCCAAACACAAAAACAAAAGGGGTGGCCATTCTCATACGCTCATCTTGCCCGATAACAGGCATACACAGCACCGCAGACCCCCAAGGCCGCTTTCTCACTATAACGGGCTACATAGGGACCAATCAATACGCATTTAGTACCATATATGCCCCGACCACGTCAGACCCTAACTTCTGGCCTTTATACTCGACACACCTACGGGCGTACACCAACGTACCGATAATCATCGGGGGGGACTGCAATGCAGTCCACACCCCGGCAGTTGATCGACAACACCAAACCAGAACACAACCGAATAGAAATGACACCCTCTTTGCCAACTTCCTAGCTACCCAACCATTAATAGATATCTGGAGAGCCCAGCACCCAACCGAGAAGGACTTTACCTTCTACTCACACCCACATGCTTCGTATTCACGCATAGACCAATTTCTAATTTCACCAGGACTACTCTCCCACATAACAAATACCACTATAGGAACGATAGCATGGTCAGACCATGCTGACATCACACTCACCTTAAACATACCCCACCTCAAAAAGCACTGGACATGGAAGCTCAACCCACTCCTCCTACACGACACAGCACTCAAAACAGAAATCTCAAAACACCTCACAGACTATTTTGAATTAAACTCCACAACAGACATCTCACCAATCTCCATATGGGCAGCCCACAAAACAGTCATCAGGGGACACCTGATTAGCCTAGCATCGGCTAAAAAAAGACAAAGACAACAAAACCTCTTAAATGCCCTAGCGGACCTCCGACGCTTAGAAACAGAACACAAACAACGCCCGCTGCAGTCCACTCTGGCCCAACTGACAGACATACGGCGACAAGTGAAACAACTTACACAAGCGGATACGGCAAAAGCCATGATGTGGCTTAAGCAAACATACCACGAAAAAAGTAACAAAGCAGACGCAATGCTAGCTCACCGCCTGAAACGCAGAATAGAAGCTAAACAAATACACAAAATACGGACCCAAGCAGGACAATGGAGAAACAACCCAGACAGAATAGGAGAAACATTCCACAGCTATTTTGCGGCCCTTTACAACCATTCCCCTACACCGAAGGGAACAGAGCATACAGACGAAACGGCCATGACCGACTTCGTCGACAAACTGAACCTCCCCACCTTGACCGAGACCGCCCGAGCCACACTAGCAGGAGAGGTCACGGCAGACGAACTAGCAACAGCACTTAAATCCTTCAAACCCAACAAAAGCCCAGGCCCAGACGGTTATACAGCCATATATTATAAAGAATACAGCCCCCTCCTACTACCGCATCTCACACGGGTCTTCAACGCCCTCCTACGGGGAGAGACACTACCAACCGACATGACAACGGCACACATTTGCTTAATACCGAAACCTAACAAAGACCATACACAACCCGAACACTTCAGACCGATTTCTCTCCTTAATGTGAAACCTCAAAATCCTTACCAAAGTAATGGCCAACAGATTGAACCCCTTCTTAGAACAGATAATACACCCAGATCAGGTGGGGTTCATCCCCAATAGACAAGCCTTAGATAACACTCGCAGAGCCGTAGACCTGATCTGGGTAGCACAACACAGACAGATCCCACTGAGTGTCATTTCACTTGACGCCGAGAAGGCGTTCGATCGCCTTCTCTGGCCATACCTCTATTACACCCTTGAAAGATACAACTTCCCACATAACTTCATTACCTTCTTGAAAGCTATGTACCACACACCACAAGGTGCCCTCATACTCCCTAACATCAACCCACCACGCTTCACTATTGCGAACGGAACAAGACAGGGATGCCCTCTCTCACCCATACTATTTGCGATCTCGCTGGAACCCCTGATGCAAGCAATACGCACCGACCCAGACATAAAAGGACTACAAATAAGGGGAGAGGTCTTCAAAGTAGCAGCGTACGCGGACGACGTCCTGCTAACGCTCACAGACCCCGAAACATCAATAGCGGCCCTACTGACCTTAATACAAACATACTCCACACTGAGTGGCTATAGACTCAACATCGCAAAGTCGGAACTACTACCACTAAATATCACCGAGGCAAGATTGCAACACATCCAAAACCTATTCCCAGCACGCACCTGCCACGATTCCATCACATACCTGGGAATCCAACTTACAAGTGACTTGGCACGCCTATACGAGGCAAACTACAAACCCATACTTCACCAGGCCCGCGAGGACCTGAGAAGATGGCAACCACTAGGGATATCATGGCTGGGCAGGGTAACCTCAATTAAAATGAATCTCCTGCCCAGATTCCTTTACTTGTTCCAAACCCTGCCCATCCCTGTCCACAAACAGGATCTTAAAACATTCCAAAAGGAAGTGGACTCCTTTGTTTGGAACGGCCGAAAGCCACGGGTGCAAAAATACACGCTTTACGTCCCCAGACGAGCGGGAGGCCTAGGACTCCCAAACTTCACACATTATCTGACAGCAACACGTCTGGCCCAAATGGGCATCTCCCACCGGGTAAAAAACGATGGGTAGACCTAGAGCACCTAATATTTGTCTGGGACCACCCGTCCCTATATATGAGGCTACCCAAAACACAAAGACCACTACCACCACCCACATCCCCCGCGATAACACACTCCCTAGATCTATGGGACAAAGCAAAAGACAAATACGACCTGTCCTCCTATCTATCCCCGATCTCCCCCATATGGAGAAACAAACTATTCCCACCAGGTCTAACCCCAGCACATTTCGCAAGCTTTGACAATAGGAATATATGTAGATTGCAACACCTATACGCGGCCTACAACGATTTACCAGACAAGGACACACTCACTACATTTGATCACTTTAGATACCTGCAACTCAGAAGTTTCGCTGCCACACCCGTCATCAAACAGGCAGGCACAGCCCCTCTAACACGATTTGAACGAGATAGTATGGACCACCCAGCGAGAAGGGGCCAAATCTCAGACCTCTACACCACTATAGCAACACACCCAACCCAGGTGAAGCTCTCCTACATCAGGGCATGGGAAAAGGATCTAGGCACATTGGAAGACCCCACAGAGTGGTCAGATATATGGGAAGCCATAGCCACCACTTCAATATGCATCACCCACAAGGAACAAGTATATAAAATGCTGTTCCGGTGGTACTTGACACCACAAAGACTAGCCGCCATGAGAGCAACTCACCCCAACCTCTGTTGGAAAGGCTGCGGAGAAATAGGCACCTTCCTTCACTGTTGGTGGTCCTGTCCTAAACTGAAACCGCTCTGGCAAAGTATCACAACCCTGATCACTAGACTATTCGACAGACCATGCCCCATGGATCCCTGGCTACTATTACTATCCAAACCTAGTGACATCTACACAAGAAGAGAAAACAAACTAATAGCAAGAATAACACTCGCAGCTCGCAGAGCGATCGCTGAACAGTGGGCCACACCACACATCCCATCGCAAGTTGCCATCACACACAAGATACAGGACAGCGCAAACATGGACAGCCTCACAGCCCAAATACACGAAACAGCCACACAATACCACAAGCTCTGGGACCCCTGGCTAAACGGAGACACTACACTACCCTGGTAAAACTAATTATCAAGAAATACACCACAAAAGACCTAATACCTCATAAAACTGTTCCTACAGAGACATACCCATGCTAAGATACACTCTTAGCACCCACGGCAAACCAAATCAAGACCTGCAAGCCCGGGCTGGGGGGGAATGGGGGGACCGGTCGATGCACCCCTACCTCACCCGGATCCAGAAACATCCTGGCTTTTCATGCCACTATCCCACCTCCCTCTTTCCCCACTAATGGACACAACTCAGGGAGGCTACAACTATCACGACAAACTTCTACCTACATAACAAATCCCAACAGTCACCTACAGTAGCAGACAAAGACAAGGGAACCAAAAGACCCCCGGAATGTCTTGAGAGTCGAGGAAACCCCACCAAAGCTCAGGGATAAAACCGAGCCACCAACAAAAAGACTAACAGATAGAAAACGTAGGGCCCTCAGAAATACCAGCACCGGTGAAAACCAATAGCCAGAAACAGATACCCTACCCACAGAAAACCCGGAAACCCGGCCTGAAGGGCTGAGGAACCAAAGACTTAGACAGCACAAGCCTAACCACTCACTAGACTGACGGGACGTTCCGGTCCTCCAAGCACGCCATAGCAGCACAATGACGACTAACCTACCCTCACCTACCCAAACAACGAATTGTCAAACAGGATATCTCAAAACAGAACAAGCTTGCAATGTATATATGACAAGGAAACGTTGTATCCCCCTACCCTCTCTTCATTCTGTACCCTAAAACCAAATGCAAAAGAAAAATGACAAAAATAAAGAATTTTTTTTAAAAAAAAGAAAGTCCACCATATGGTCTTCCGTGGCTTGGTTGTCTAGGGACAGCCCCTGATCATCATGCGGGAGTGTGGAAAAAGTGAAGTGGTCTTAGATGAAAGCGCGGCCTGCGAAACGATGCTCATGGCAAAATTTAAGGAACCTGGTAGGGATTGTAGTTCCATGTGGTTGCAAGTACCAAGCAGGAGGTGGTAATTGGTGTTGTTGCGACTGTTCCTATTTCTCACGTGGTAACTTGTTTGCATGGATGCCGAGTCAAGTTGTATGCCCAGGAATGTAACGATAGTCTTCTGTGACCTTAGGGAATACTGGGACACCCAAGTGTTCAAACATACTAATGGCTTCCTTGAAGCTTCTAGAGGGAAAGGCGTTCCCTTTGACCAACAAGAAATCATCTCGGGAGTGTATGACTGTGGGGCATCTGGATATGTTTAACCACAACCAGCAAAGAGTTCAACGAATATATTGAAGATTGTGGGCTGCTCTTGACCCAAAAGTTAAGCGGGAGGAGAAATATATAACTGCTGCCCATAAATGCCCTGTAAGTGCCAGTGTAGGGTGGATGGTGGCAGTCTGAAATGCGTTTGTGATATCAGTTTTACTTAACCAGGCTTCCCCCCCTGCTTGAGTGATAGCTGTAATGGTATGAACAATGGTGGCATAATGTAATGAAAACTCCTCGGAGGGTATGAGGGAGTTGAGACTTGGGGTAGCCGAGGCGTGAGGTGCAGATAAGTCTATGATCAGTTACAGTGTGAGGGAAGATTTCCTGTGACAATCCCAATGGGATTGCGCCACACTGTAAATGGTGTAGATCGGAGAGGCCCAGGTAGAAATCTTTCTGCCATTTCTTGGGCCATGAGTGTAATGCCAGCTGTTGGATGCTGCTGTGATGACTGCAAGTTAGGGCATTCTAGATTCCCCCAAAAGTATATGGCAATACCTGTACGGAAGGCCTTTAAAATTCGAGAGATTAGGAAATCAACTAAATGTCTGAAAGGGTGATGAGTTAGAAAGTACTGGAAATGCATAATGTTTACAGACGTGAAGTAAGGTTCAGGGTACATTTATTGGGACACGTGTTTTTTTGTATGTGCCCTGACATATTGAGAACATATCTGCAACAGTCTGCATGCACTGAAACTACATGTGCCAACATGGAAATTGTTGCCAATCTGGGATTTGCCAAAGAGAATGAGACGACCCAATTTGTCTCTGGTAGTTCTCTACGTACTACCAGAGGTGCTAGAGCCTGGAGCCTGAAACGCGATCGTCCACTGTGTTGGGACAAAATTGTCGTGTGGGACTAGCAACATATTCTCCAAGTGAAAGTGTGTTGACTCTAGCTGGAGTGTTAGGTAGAGAGAAATCCTTACCACCTGCTTGATACATACTAAAAAACATGAAGATAGCCATTATTATATGAACCCACAGTGTGCTAGTACTGGCTTCTAGCTAAAGCCGCATGGCGAAACAATTAATCCTTTGATTGGTGAAAGGTGAGGCCCTGCTAGTTGCCAAGTGGCTTGAGAGGCTCTATCTATGCAATGGCGCGAGGGGATTTTTGTGGCCACCAAACGTAGTGGCTGGATGTTGGCCTCTCGGTGACTGTAACCAGAAAAAAGGGGAAGGGAGTGGCAGGTGAGGCCCTATCTATATACCATGCGAGACGGCTAGCTCACGAGTGGCCCGATGGGTGTTTGCCTCCGAGCGTTGAGGCGGGGTGTTGGCCTCGCGGGACCACTATACGACAGGCGTAGATGCCAAGAAAGGAGAATACCTATTGGAAACCTATAGTCCCTAATTGCCAGTACCCAGAGGGAAACAGAAAATGTATGTATATACCACATGAGCAGGTGTATGTACCTGGTAGTATGATTAGATACCCTTACTGGTCGTAAGGGTTATTAATACCTGTATCCCAGACGGGTAAAACAATGTATGAAAATTGAATATAGACATTTAAAAGCGTATACCCATATGTGTGTTATGCAAGTTTAATAGAGACAAGTGCTCCGTCCCAATGTTTATTGTATGCTTGTAATGCCCCTGTTTGAAGGAAATTAACTTGTCAGGAGTGTTATATCATGTGTGATATGGAATACAACTGTACCCCGAAACATGAGTGTAGTGAACCATGACTGGCAGCTGAATAACCTAATATGTGAAAATACGTAATTGGAAGGACTTATATTTTAAGTGTGCAAACATGCAGATATTCCGTATTAGACTCTGGAATCCTGCATAGTGCTTTAAATAGTATGTGCATTCCTGGGTAAATGTATGCGTATTGTCAGTAAATGTAACTAAATGCCTATGTAGGCAGGTATGCAGGAATGATTATATCATAGCAAGCATGAGTTGTAAGGAAGTGTTATTGTGTAATTATAATTATAGTGGGAATGTTATAAGGGGAATAACCATATGTCTGAAAAGCCTGTAGTATACCGTTTGACAGATAGGAGTCAGTATAAAAGCGAAAATGCTGTGGTTCGTTGGTTTGTACATGAAATGCAATAATGTCTGAGAAGCCTGTAGTACACCGAATGACCGGTAGGGGTCAGTGTCTAGGTAGAAATGCAGTGGTTCGTTGGTTTGTACATGAAATGCAATAATATCTGAGAAGCCTGTAGTACACCGAATGACCGGTAGGGGTCAGTGTGTAGGTGAAAATGCAGTGGTTTATTGGTTTGTACATGAAATGCAAAAACGTCTAAGAAGCCTGTAGTACACCGAATGACCGATAGGGGTCAGTGTGTAGGTGAAATTGCAGTGGTTCGTTGGTTTGTACATGAAATGCAATAATGTCTAAGAAGCCTGTAGTACACCAAAAGACCGGTAGGGGTCAGTGTGTAGGCGAAAAATTGTATTTCGTTTGTAGTTTTATCCGAACAGATTTTAACCCAACAGATTTTAACCAAAACAGATTTTAAACAACAGATTTTACCTGAACAGGTAGATGAGTATAAGGTAACAAAATAACCGTGCAAAACGAAAGGAAACCGCAAAGTGAGGACCCGTGCTGTGCTGAACGCCGTGGGAACTAATCCTGGCGCGACAGGTGGGTCAACTTACGGTTTGAGAGTCCCTGAGACACCAAATGCGATGCTAACCGGAGAGAAAGCCACTGGATTAACGGAAATCCCTGCTGCAGGATTCCTGGACACAGCTTGGAGTAATAGACCTCATGGAGCAAAGGTGAAACCAAAATGGCATCTTGTATGACCTGGAAGTGGATCTCATGCAAATGCTGACCTCAAACAGTCTATTCGTCTGACTAACAAAAGTAAGTAGGGAAAGGGGGGAGTTCCTTTTATAGGTCTATAGCACCTCCAACAACTTCAGGCCATGCCTTCCAATCTGTGTGTGAGTTGGATGAACAGACAGCAGAAGCTGGTGTCTTCAGGCCCGCAAAATAGCTACAAAAGAGTTCTGTGTCCAGCATACTCCAGTCAGCTTGATAGTTGAACTGGGTTATTAATGCAGACACCTTTGCAGAGAAAGAACGGTGGTAGTCGTAAAAAGATGTGCCACCGTACTTGTGCCCTAAGTCCACCAGCTTGTGGAGGTAAAGATCAAACTCTTCCCTCCTGTCGTGATAGACTGCACACACCACATCCCTATAGAACCCAAAGGCCAGAACAAATTCAGGTATAGACAGTTTGCGATTCAGCCTGGGGTCCCTGGATTTCAACACAACAGACACATCACCATATGCATAAGTTTTGTTTTCCAGGACATCTTGAGAGGCAATGAGAAGCGAGATCAAATTTACATCTTTCCCTTCCAAGATGTCCTTTTTTAAGTTTGCCGGTACCATGTGTACCGGGTTAATGATATGCGGGTCTTTTGGACCAATTGGGTTATTACCAGATTGGGAGCCGGGGAGAACAGCAGAGTCAGGATTAACCGGGGCCGCTGGGGAATTCAGCTGGCTTCCTGATCCATCCTTTCCAGTTTGTCATTGATACGACCTAAGGAGGATAGAACAATACAGCTTGAAGATTAGAAGCCTGACTGCTACTAGACCCTTCTCCCGCCCCCGTGTTATCAGTCTGAGTATTAAGTAGCCTATATAATTCGGCTTTCCAGGCTGTAGAGGGGTATGTGATGTTCCTCTTGAGTAATTCAGCCGTGATCCTTGTGATGGTCCAGGATCTGAGGGATGAAGGGCTTGCGGTATCGCAACCCTGGGATGGAGTTACAGACCTGGCTGGTGTACTGGGGATGGATATTTCCTCCCCGCCTTCAGGTAGTTGTGACATGCTACAAATGAGAATGGAAGGCTATAAAGGTGGCTTCTTTTAATACTGGCTGGCTAGCTAATGCCAAGTGGCGAAAATATTATCTATTCACGTGACCGGTGAAGCCCTGCTAATTGCTAAGCGGCTTGAGAGGCACTATGATTTGGCTAGAGTGGGGTATGTGGCCACTGACATTGTGGCGGGATGATGGCCTCTCCGTGACTTGTAACAGCATAAGACAGAATGGAAGTGACAAGTGAGGCCCTCTCTATGCAACCAAGCGGGGTGACTAATTATGCGTTGGTCCGAGGGGCTGCCGTACCTCTGTTTTGAGGATGGGTGATGGCCTAGCGGGACCACTAAGCTAAGGCATAGAAGGCCTGGAAAACATTCTTAGAGGCTTCTTATGCCTATAAGCCAGTATGCACCTATACTATGAGCCCCAATGGGGTAGGGAGGCTGGGGCGGGGGGAATGCCCAGAAAAGGGGAAAGACATACCTGCTGAGGTTACTGAAAAGGAGCAGGATATGGTGAACTGGCCATCTGTAATAACCTATGAGAGTAATCGTGAGTTGCAGAATTATATCCAGGGCCGGAGCTACCTGTTAGGCGGACTAGGCAGCCGCCTAGGGCGCCCCTTGGGAATGGGTGCCGCTAGGAGCGCTGCCCCCCCCCATGCTGCAGCCGCCCAAGCGCTCTGTAGAGAGCCTCAGGCGGCTGCAGCTTTGCCCGGGCTGATGCGTCCATGAGGGCGCACCGCCTGGGCGCAGCATGAGGAGAGGGGCTGACAGGAGGGAAGCGCTCAGCGCTCCCTCCTGTCACTCCCTCACTGTAACGTGGCCGAGCCCTGTATGGTCCGCGGGTACAGGGAGTATCTGTCTCCTGTGCCTGGCCGGACTAACAGGAAGTGCAGACTGTTTAGTCCGGCCAGGTACCGGAAATAAAAGCTCCCTGTACCCGCGGACCATACAGAGCTCGGCCACGCTACAACAGAGGTAGGGGAGGGGGAAGACATTGACATTGGGGAGAAAGACATTGGGGCGGGAGAAAGACCTTGACATTGGGAGCATTGGCAAAAGACATTGGGGCATTGGGGTGAAAAGACATTGGGGGAGAAAAGGACATGGAGGAGAAATACATTGATAGGGGAGAAAGACATTGACGAGGGAGAAAGACATTGACGGGGGAGAAAGACATTGACGAGGGGGAGAAAGACATTGTGAGGGGAAAAGACATTGAGGGGAAAAAGACATTGACAGGGAAGGGGAAGAAATTGACAGGGGAGAAAGAAATTGATAGGGGAAGACACTGACAGGGGAAGGGAAAGAAATTGACAGGGGGGGAGAAAGAAATTGATGGGGGGAGAAAGACATTGACAGGGTGGGGGGAGAAAGAAATTGACAGGGGTGGGGGAGAAAGAAATTGACAGGGAGTGGGGGAGAAAGAAATTGACAGGGAGTGGGGGAGAAAGAAATTGACAGGGAGGGGGGAGAAAGAAATTGACGGGGGGAGAAAGAAATTGACAGGGAGGGGGGAGAAAGAAATTGACGAGGGGGGGGAGAAAGAAATTCATCACATACACACACGAAGACAATGCACCCCTTGCACACAGAAAAACACACAATGTATTACACACACACACACAGAAACACACAATGCATTCCTTACACACACTCAATGCACCCCTTACAGACGCACACACTGCATCCCATACATACACAGAAACACACCTTGCAGCCCTTACACATACAAACACAGATTCACACAATGCATTCCTTACACACATATCAGGACATCCCCTACACACTCCACCCACTGTGAACAAACCATTGGTGGAACATGAATTTGGACCCTGGGACCCAGACCTTGAGCTGTGTAAAGGGCCACAAAAAAAGGGAGCTGCTTCCCGTTCTCCCAAAACATAGATTTTTGTGACCACAGTTACAAACAGCCTCCAGAGATCCTGTTCTACACCAGACCAGTGGAGCCAGACTGCAGCTAGAGCCCATCATCATCCTCATCTGGTTGTAAGTAGGCAATCTAGCATATTATTCGTGGTACTAGTCTCTAATTTACCTCACATTAAAGAAACACTATAGTCCCCAGAACCACTGCAGCTTAATGTAGTGGTTCTGGTGTCTATAGCCTGTCCCTGCAGGCCTTTAAATGTAAACACGGCAGCACTGCAGCACTGGCGTTAGTTAACATGGCAGATCATATGGGTGGGGCATTGTGATGTCACATGGGGGGGCGGCAAACTTTACTTTTGCCTAGGGCGGCAAAAATCCTTGCACTGGCCCTGATTATATCATAATGTACCCTTAACCCCCTCTACTAAAAAGATACCTACTGGTATTCTACATGAAGGCAGTAGACCGGTACTAAAAAGCCTCGAAAATGCGGCTAGGATGGCCTAGTACCTAGTAATGTAGAAAAAATACACATAAGGATCAGGCCTTATGAGACCAGAAGTGGACATAATAACCGTAATCACTAACCTATATACACGGTGAAAAGCAAATGGTAGAAGAGCTGAAGCTCAATTGTTGAATGCTGTTGAAACTGAAACATAAGATGTCTATAATCAAATTTATGAAATCAAATGACAAAACACCCTTATGAGAATTGGCCTGAATACATGACACTGAGACCAGATAATCACTGAATTAACGGGGTCTATGAAACGTAATTGCAAGATATACCTAATCCATAGTATTGTAAAAGTAGTGAAACAACCTATTAGCAGACAATTTTCACAACTACTTGTCATAATCAGAAATGACCACCGGAGGTAGCTATGTAACACATAAAATCCCCCTAAGACTGCTATCGTCTATGTAAACATAGGGCGTTCGATTAAAACTATACAAATGGCCATGCGGTGGCTAAGTTTAGTATATAACTGAAACGCTCCTTACTCCTGAACCATACAAATGAATAATATTGAACTGTATGGTACATTGTTCGTGCATTTGTTCCTGAATGCTCGATCGGCTAGAAATAGCTGAGAACAACCATGTGAACGAAAGCGTTTATATGGCCGCGAACAGAAACAAACAGGGATGCCTGCCTGAGTCAGAGCCGACCCAGGACAACATAAATGCCAATCTCCAAACCTGAGATGGTAGTGTGGAGGGGCCTGGTGCTCCTTAAAGGACCACTATAGTGCCAGGAAAACATACTCGTTTTCCTGGCACTATAGTGCCCTGAGGGTGCCCCCACCCTCAGGGTCCCCCTCCCGCCTGGCTCTGGGGAGAGGAAAGGGGTAAAAACTTACCTTTTTCCAGCGCTGGGCGGGGAGCTCTCCTCCTCCGATCCTCCTCTCCTCCTCCTCCTGGGCTGAATGCGCACGCGCGGCAAGAGCTGCGCGCGCATTCAGCCCGTCGCATAGGAAAGCATTTACAATGCTTTCCTATGGACGCTTGCGTGCTCTCACTGTAATTTTCACAGTGAGAAGCACGCAAGCGCCTCTAGTGGCTGTCAATGAGACAGCCACTAGAGGATTAGGGGGAAGGCTTAACCCATTCATAAACATAGCAGTTTCTCTGAAACTGCTATGTTTATAAAAAAAATGGATTAACCCTAGAAGGACCTGGCACCCAGACCACTTCATTAAGCTGAAGTGGTCTGGGTGCCTAGAGTGGTCCTTTAAGAAGGGAAACCAAGCACCTCCCACAAGGGTAAAATACACTAAAGGGGGCCATGGTGTAGGTGCTGTGTATGTCTGTAGGTGCTGTGTATGTCTGTGGGTGCTGTATGTGTGTTGGTGCTGTATATGTGTGTAGGTGCTGTGTGTGTCTGTGGGTGCTGTATGTGTGTGGGTGATGTGTATGTCTGTGGGTGATGTATGTGTGTAGGTGCTGTGTATGTGTGTGGGTGCTGTATGTGTGTAGGTGCTGTGTATGTCTGTGGGTGCTGTATGTGTGTAGGTGCTGTATGTGTGTGGGTGCTGTATATGTGTTGGTGCTGTGTATGTGTGTGGGTGCTGTATGTGTGTAGGTGCTGTGTATGTCTGTGGGTGCTGTATGTGTGTAGGTGCTGTGTATGTGTGTGGGTGCTGTATGTGTGTGGGTGCTGTATGTGTGTAGGTGCTGTGTATGTCTGTGGGGGCTGTATGTATGTGGGGGCTGTATGTGTGTAGGTGTTGTGTATGTGTGTGGGTGCTGTATGTGTGTAGGTGCTGTGTATGTCTGTGGGTGCCGTATGTGTGTTGATGCTGTGTATGTGTGTTGATGCTGTGTATGTGTGTGGGTGCTGTATATGTGTGTGGGTGCTGTATGTGTGTTGGTGCTGTGTATGTCTGTGGGTGCTGTATGTGTGTAGGTGCTGTGTATGTGTGTGGGTGCTGTATGTGTGTAGGTGCTGTGTATGTGTGTGTACTTAATATCCCCCCTCCCTTCTTACTTTATGTAGGAAGGGGGGATCTTGTTCCTTGCTGCCTTCCCTGGTGGTCCACTGGAGGTGGGGGCAGATTACTTAATATTCCCCCTCCCTTCTCACCTTTTGTAGGGAGGGGGGATCCTTCCTTGCTGCCTTCCCTGGTGGTCCAGTGGTGAGTGAACTCTAGCCTACGGGGCTAGAGTTCACTCTCATGAGATCTGAGCATTGCCGCGGCAACGCTCAGGTCTCGCGAGAGGAACCCGGCGGAGCTGCCGACAATAGCTCCCCGGGTCCTCTCCTGCCTCCCTCCCTGTGACTCGGTGGGGAGGGAGGCTGAAAGCAGAGCCGGCGCTCGGATAGCGCCGGCTCTGCATGAGCCGACAGGGGGGATCCTGAGATCTCCCCTGCTGGTCTCACTCCATAGGCGTGCCGCGGGGATTAGGGTGTGCCCAGGCACACCCCGTGCGCACGCCTATTGATTTCAGATGTCCCAACAGCTAGCTCTGATCAGTAGGCTGATTGCAGGCTAGAAACTGCTGGCTTTTCTTGCTGTGTGTTGTGTAGAGCTGCTCCCCTGAAGCTTCTTCCCTGCCTCTCTCTTACTGACCGGCGGCTGCATTGCGTCTATTTTCAATCAGAAAAAATACCTGCATTTGTATTGCCAGTATTTTTGCAATACCGGCACTGGACAGGCAGCCTGAAATACCAGCCAAATGACAATCTTACCCTGTCCTCTATCCCTGGAAAACACCTGTCTGCCTCTTTCAGATATCTCCTACCCCTAAGATGACCCTTGTCCTCAATTACTGGAATGCCACCATGCCCCATCTCTATTTTAGATATTCCCCGACCCTAGGATGTCCCTCTGTGACCACTCACCCGCATAAGTGATCACTGTGCACACCACCCAGTTATTTCACTCAGGGCTCTCCTTAAGGGCCCAACATGCCTGTAGAGGCCAGTCACCGACTTGCAGCACAAACTCCAAGCAGCAACATTCCAGGAGCAGGATCCCCAGGCAGAAGGGGAGGCTCTTACTGGTGCCTGGGGCCCTGTTTTGGCGGCTGGGCACAACCGCGGAGCTCTATCCGCTGGCTGCCCCCAAGATTCCGTGGGAAGGGCACAATGTCCAAGTGACCGGCGCGAGAGGAGCACACAGCACTTCTCCAGTCAGTCAAGTCATGTAATGCGGCCGCCCCCCCCAGCTACTGGCCATGGCACACTAGTGTGTTTCAAGGTCCTTGTCACGCTACCTATAATTTATGCTCCTAAGAACATCCAATTTTATCTATACATTGTACCAGCAGATTTTCTTGCAAATGTATAGATTAGGAGGAAAAAACTATTTAATATAGAAACCTTCTGCTCTCCAAGCATAGAAACCACAGCACATGCACATGCTTACTATATTAACTCCCTCTTTTTCTTTTTTTTGTAACCCAATAAGATTGCCTTGATGAAAAAAAAGGGTTGAGAACTACTGACCTGTAGAATGCAGTGAACATGGGGTGGGTTTCCCGTTTAGTACTACTGAGTGATAATATGATCACCTCCTAACCATAATAGCACAGGTATACAATGTTTATTTCATCCAACCCGAACCTCACTTCCCAAATGTACGAACTCGCGTTCTATTGCTTATTTTCTATCTTGGGGGCATTTACTACACGCGGGCCCCATGACGTAACAGGAGAGGGGCTGCCAGTACTTATCATGGCTGCCGAGGGTCGCAAAAGTAGATGACAGAACGCGCACTTCGTAAAAAAAAAAAAAACTACAGGCCAGCGTTTTGCTTAGAGACCTGGGAGGTTGTGCCCTCATGTATTGTACTGTAAGCTCCTGTAAAGAAAGTAACCAATGGCGGAAACGAAAGTGGACTGTTCTCCTAAGAGAGCGCGTTTCTTCTGCACCGCAGGTCGGGGCTTGGAGCGATTCGTGACCGAGGAGGTGACACGAAAAGCTTCCGCTGTAGATGTAAGCAAGCTAGATACACTTAATTTAAGGCAACATTGATCTTTTTGTTACGTGTCAGCGCGTTTGGCGCCATCATGAGTGAGGGCAATGTTCTGCTTTGAGCATAGCGTGAAGATAGTGTTAAATTACAGTGTGTTGCCAGAAAGTCTCTCTTTATATAGCAAATAGCCGACCCCTATGAGTATAAGATTTAGTTTAAGGAACATAATCACAACAGTGCACTGTGGTGATTATGGTGCCAGGTGTTTTCTAGCACAGCCTCATGGTAAGCAGTTTGCATTTGTTTGGACCTCCATGGAATGTATTTGTTAATCCCAGGAGATAAGGGGGGTGTTTATTAACACAGCCTCCCTACATCCTGACACTTAGTCCTCATGCATTGTCACCCCTTACACACTGCTGCAGTCCCTCACTTCTCCAAAATTGACACATTCCCCATCCCTCTCACTCTGCCAAACTAACCCTGTCACACTCACCCCCCGAACGCAGCCACACTCAATCCCCTTACCTTGCCACACTCGTGCCCCATGTCATGCCACATTTACCCACCCACTCCCTGCCAAAGTTACCCCCCTACTCACCATATCACAGTCACCCTCTGAAATTAGTAATTATTATACACCATCACCTCCCAAACATAAAACACACAATGCAAGCACAACTACCACATAAACATATGCTCACAGACATACACAAAAGTACAAACACATATTCACCCACAAGAATACTCGGGGACATATATGAATATATTTTGCTAGAGACACAGAAACACTCAGCTCTTCCACAATCACTCTCACCCCACACACAAAAAAACAGGGATCTATGAGGGGGGTCCAAACTGGCACCCTGCCTAGAGATTGTAGACATTAAAGGACCACTATAGGCACCCAGACTACTTCAGTTTAATGAAGTGGTCTGGGTGCCAGGTCCAGCTAGGGCTAACCCCTTTTTTTTTTTTTATAAACAGCAGTTTCAGAGAAACTGCTATGTTTATGTTAGGGTTAATCCAGCCTCTAGCGGCTGTCTCTTGACAGCCGCTAGAGGCGCTTGCGTGCTTCTCACTGTGAAAATCACAGTGAGAAGACGCCAGCGTCCATAGGAAAGCATTGTAAATGCTTTTCTATGAGACTGGCTGAATGCGTGCGCAGCTCCTGCCGTGCATGCGCATTCAGCCGAAGGGGAGGAGAGCTCCCCGCCTGGCGCTGGAGAAAGAGGTAAGTTTAACCCCTTCCTCTCCCCAGAGCCCGGCGGGAGGGGGACCCTGAGGGTGGGGGCACCCTCAGGGCACTATAGTGCCAGGAAAAAAAGTATGTTTTCTGGGCACTATCGTGGTCCTTTAATCTGGCTCTGTTGCCACTGGGTAGTTTGTTTTATTCTTTTAGCCTTGCTGTGAGCAAGCAGCAGAGCTGCCTTGGGGGAGGGGAGGTCAGAGCTTGTAGCGTGAAGTTTTAAGCCCTGTCCGGCACTGAGAGTAATTGCTCCCTTGCAGTCTTGCACTCTCTAGTGAGTCCGAGTGAGGTCGCCAGATGTTCTAATCTTACACTCTGACTCGCTGAGTACCAATCTGCGAGGGAGTGATTTACTAATGTCCGAGTGCCAACCGCACACTCACCCCCAGGGAGTCTGACAGAATAGCCCATCCTCCCTTGAAGAAAGCCAAGCAGGAGGGACTACACAGAGCACAACCACACACATTACATAAAGCCACCACTCACATCACATACAGCCAGTGCACAATGCACACACACGACATACAGCTTGTATTTTTTTTATTAGTTTTTATGGTAAACATATGTAATAGATGGGTGCAGCGAGAGGTGCAATTTCAGTGCTTGCCATAGTCCCCATTTTCATTTGATATGCCACTTCCTGCTTTTCAGGCACGAGTGCCCACTTTGGGTATCATCAGTGAGGCTAGTTGTATCACTAGCAAACCTCCTCTAGGTTCAACCATGTCTATCATGTTTTCATACCTCCAGAAGTTGGGCTCTACTGCCTCTGTTTGAGCTGGGATATAATTCAATGGCTAAGAGTGTTAACTGAGACACACTATTTGAATGTGTTAACAGTTAAAACAATATTGCTGAACAAAGGAGAATAACACTGATCTGCCACAACATTAACCCCTTAAGGACTGGACTGTTTTTGCGATGTTGTACATTTGCGACCAGGAATATTTTTACACTTTTGTGGTGTTTGTGTTTGGCTGGAATTTTCCGCTCTCTCATTTACTGTTCCCATACAAATTATATATTGTTTTTTCAGGACAAAAGGGGCTTTCTTTACATACCATTATTTATATAATCTCATGTATTTTAATTTAAAAAAAATAAAAAAATATGATGAAAAATTGAAAAAAATACATGTTTTTTGACTTTTACTTGAAAATCTTTTACTCATCTACAAAAGCGAATGAAAAAAACTGCTAAATAGATTCAAAATTTTGTCCTGAGTTTAAAAATACCTAATGTTTACGTGCTTTTTTTTGCATGTTATAGGGCTATAGGTACAAGTAGGATATTGCGGTTTCAAAACATACATTTTTAAAATTTATCAATAGTGACATTGTAACACTATTATCTGTCATAAATTTCTGAATAACACCCCACATGTACATATTTTTTTTAAAGTAGACAACCCAGGGTATTCAATATGGGGTATGTCCAGTCTTTTTTAGTAGCCACTTAGTCGAAAACACTGGCCAAAGTAAGCATTCATATTTGTTTGTGTGTGAAAAAAGTAAAAAAACTAAATTGAACGCTAATTTTGGCCAGTGTTTGTGACCAAGTGGTTACTAAAAAAGACTGGACATACCCCATTTGCAATACCTTGGGTTGTCTTCTTTTGCAAATGGTATGCCATCATGTGGGTAATTCTCATTCCTGGGCTACCATACGCTCTCAAAGGCAACGTAACCAACCTGGCCATTTTCAATGTAAAAATATTTGACCCATATATTTGACCTTGTAACTTTCAAAAATGCTATAAAACCTGTACATGGGGGGTACTGTTTTACTCGGGAGACATCGCTGAACACAAATATTAGTGTTTAAAAACTGGAAAACGTATCACAACAATTATATCATCAGTAAAACTGCTGTTTGTGTGTGAAAAATGCAAAAAAAGTAACTTTCACTGAAAATATCATCGCTGTGATATGTTTTACTGTTGTGAATCACTAATATTTGTGTTCAGCGAAGTCTCCCGAGTAAAACAGTACCCCCCATGTACAGGTTTTAGGGTGTCGTAGAACGTTACAGGGTAAAATACAGTGCTAGCAAATTAAATTCTCTGGAATTTCGGCCTGGGTTGGCAGGCAGGTCCCTCAAATTGCAATCAATAAAATTACTTAATTATGTAAAAATATTACATAAATACGCACGTAGAATTTAAATATATATGCATATTTATATATTTGAAGTCTACGTGTATATTTATATAATTATTTATGTAATTTTGTATATGGACGTATGTATATTTCTTATTATTTTTATTTATTTTTATATACATAGATATATATATACAAATTCATTCTAAGTGTATTTTGATATAAATATATATATATTAATTTTAAAATACAGTTAGAATAAAATTTCATATAGTTATATAATTTTTTTAAATTTTTTTATTATTTTTAAAAAATTATTTAATTTAAATTACTTATTATTTATATTTTATAATAATATATATATACAATATATATAGTTATTATATATATTATATATATACGTGTGTAATTTAATTATAAGTGTATTTTTATATTAATATAAGTACATATTAATATAAAAATACACTTAGTATGACATTATATATATGATATATAGACATATATTATATAGATATAATATATGTCTATATATCATATATACACATATATAATTATTTTATTTTTTTTAATTAACACTAACTTTATTTTTTTTTTCTGATTTTACACAAGCAGGGAGACTGCCTGTCAGCACAGACAGTCCCCCTGCAGGCAGACACTAGGACACCTATTGTGACCATGTGATCGCTGTGTTAAGCGATCACATGGCCACAGGGGTCCTAATCTGCCGTGGGGAGACTGTCTGGGCTGCAGGCAGTCTCCCCACACCGGGAGCAACGCTGATCGCCGCCAGGGGAACGACGGCGATCAGGTAAGTACCCCCAGACCGTTAGGACGGTTCAGGACCGTCATCGGTCGGCAAGGCAAAAATGCCTTAAGGGGTTAAATTCACCTGCCTAATATCATGTAGGTTGTGCTTCCAAAACAGCTCTGATGCGTCGAGGCATGGACTCCACAAGACCTGTGAACGTGTCCTGTGGTATCTGGCACCGAGACATAAACAGCAGATCCTGTAAGTCCTGCAAGTTGCGAGGTTGAGTATCCATGGATCGGAGTTGTTGTTCCAGCACATCCCACAGATGCTCAATAGGATTGAGATTAGAAAAATCTGAAAACCAAGGCAACACATTGAACTCTTTGTCATGTTCCTCAAAAAGAATCCTGAACAATTTTTACAGTGTAGCAGGATTCTTTAACCTGCTAAAATAGGCAATACCATTGCCATGGAAGGGTGTATGTAGTCTGCAATAATCACTAGGTTATTGGTACATGTCAAAGTAACATCCACATGAATGCCAGGACCCAAGGTTTCCCAGCAGAACATTGCCCAAAGCATAACACTGTATCAGTCGGGCTGCCTACTTCCTATAGTGCATTGTGCTGCCATCTCTTTCCCAAATAAATTACTTGCATGCACCCATCCATAAACCTGATCTAAAAGAAAACTTGATTTATCAGACCTGGCAACCTTCTTCCATTTCTTAAAGGGACACTCCAGGCACCCAAACCACTTCTGCCCATTGGAGTGGTCTTGGTGCCAACTCCCACTACCCTTAACCCTGCAACTGTATTTATTGCAGTTTTTTATAAACTGCAATAATTACCTTGCAGGTTTAACTCCACCTCTAGTGGCTGTCTACTAGACAGCCACTAGAGGGCACTTCCATGTCTCTAGCACAGATTTTCACCGGCCGACGTAATGCAGAGGAGGAGCGGCGGTCTCAGGTAAGTGACTGAAGGGTTTTTCACCCCTTCAGCAACCGGGGATTGGGAGGTGGGAGGGAGAGGGGACCTGCAGTGCCAGGAAAACGGATTGTTTTCCTGGCACTGGAGAGTCCCTTTAATGGTCTAGTTCTGACACCCACGTTCCTATTGAAGGCACTTTTGGCAGCAGACAGGGCTCATCGTGGGTACTCCGTATGCTGATATGCAGCCCCATCTGCAGCAAACTGTGTGTTCTGACACCTTTCTGTCATGGCCAGCATTATACAAACATTATAGGGTTAGGAATACAAACGTATTCCTGACCCTATGGTGTTAAAAACACAATTTAGCCCCCTGGCCCCGCTTGTCCCCCTTGAATAAGTAGTTTACTTACCTTTATTCCAGCCCCACGCATGTCTGCTGGCCCCGCTTCAGATCTGCCTCCTTGGCATCAGAATTGACAATTCCTATGGGAAAGCATTGGATTGCCTGAGATCGTGAATTCCGATGATGGAAACGCCGACCATTAGTGCTGCATGTTGTGCAACACTGACCCAGGGAGCAACTCTAGTGGAAGACTTTGTGAATTCCACTGGTGGTGTCCCTAGGGAACAATGTAAGAAAAGGCAGTGTTTACATGAACATGCCTGCAGCTACAGGCTATACTCACCAGAACAACTACATTAAGCAGTAGTTGTTCAGGTGACAATAGTCCCTTTAAGTTTTTCAGCAACTTGAGCTACAGTAGCTGCTCTGTGTGATCATACAAGACGGGCTAGCCTTTTCTCCCCACATGCATCAATGAGCTTTGGGCGCCCAATGCATACTAACCATTGCATTCCGGGATAACCTCCGTTTGGAGATGCTCTGACCTAGACTGCTGCCTGTTCTATTCCACAATATTGACTTCACCTGTCAGTGGTTTTACTGTTGTGGCTGGTCAGTGTATACCTATATAAATGAGAGGAATAGGACACGGAAGTGGGGAGTGGTTGCACTAAAATGGGCCCACAAGAAGAAGCTTAATGGGCCCACAAGAAGAAGCTTTCACAGGGCCCCACTGCTGCTTCCACTTTTGGGGTGTTTGTATTTAAAAAAAAAAACAACATTACAAGGTGATTTTTTTTTTTTTATTTTTTTTAAAGGAAGCACGTAAACAGGGTAATATAGTAAAAATTACATTTTTCTGAATGAGCAGAATCCAGTGAAAATAGCTGTATTCTGACCGAAATGCCAGTTCTCATATTTATTAAAGCCAAATCCAGTTGCAATTCTTTCCATCTGACCGGATCTGATGCATTAAGTGTCTGTATTAAAATTAGTGTTTTCACATCCGAACCTTATACAATATATAGGATTCTGACTATTCACTGTTAAGACCTGCAGTGGTTATGGTACTGCGGTCTTCTATTCCTTTCCCAATAGCTGAGCATAAATGATTATAACTGCAGTTAGGAGGTAGAGGAATAGTGTAGATGAATGTAGCTTCCAAGACGATTCTCCCTAGCAAGTAGAATACTCCCCAAGCATTAGCCTAGACTTCATGAAGGGGGTAACAGGAATAGCTTTTATTGATGCCACACTGGCTTTTATTAGAATCCTCCCGCAAGAGGACCTCCCACAGTAAACAAAGACAATAACCAATCAGCATACAGATTTACAGTAACACCCGCCCTCTCTCTGCCTGGGAGATAGTGAGATAAGTTAAGGAATAACCCAATCATCTCCAGGCAGAGGGCACACAATTTTCCCCAAAAATTAGAACACCCCTTTACACACAAGGTATCCCCACAAATTACATATCCCCTGATAGCCCCGATCTGGGGGACCAACATATTAAAATTTTACCCAGATCGGTTCAGGGGTTCTCAAAAAGTATGGAAGTCATAAGTTACTGACCACACACGAGGCTCCTGCCCAAAACCGTTCCACGAATTCAGCGAGTGCGGTTGGTCAATTCAGTAAATGGCATAAAAACGAATAAAGTCCCGAATGGATCCTCCTGGCTCGTAGGAGCTATTGCTCCCCTTGTTCATATGTACCAAACTACTGAATGGTGCTCTCCTGGCTGTTCAGCAACTAAAGGAAGCAGGCGTTCGTATGTTTCAGCGGTGGTTCGGGAGGTAGAGTGTCCGATTTTAGTTCCAGACACTCGACGACCAAGTCCCGCTGCCTCCTTTCGTGCAAACAAGATGGCCGCCGTTTTCTGTTCCATGTGGCATTCGGCTATACGAATGGCGGCCGCCCAGAGAGCGCTTAATAGACGGTTCTTTTTGAAGTTAATGAGGAGGGTGGTCAGTGTTCGGTAGTTTTAAACTGCCGAACCAATAAATCCAAAATGAACGAAAAGTTGCAGAAAAACACGAACACAGAAGAAAATGCCGAAACTCAGTCTATTTTCTTAACATTCACAAAGCACCAAGATGCATTGCTTCCGGAAGGATGCACGTCCGCAAATTATAGCTTATTTTAGCTAATTTCAAGTATTATTTACCTGCTGGCAGCATGAACTATGTGGTGGCTACTCGTGTGTGCATATCTACTATGCATGTAAGACTAGCGACTGGGCAGCCATGGGGTTGGTGCCAGTAAAATAACAGGTGGGAGGCATAGCAGGTGATGTAAATACTGTTATATACAACAGTTCCACTCTATCATGACAGAAGTCTATATTTTTTATTTATATTTGCATTATTTTTGTATTGCTTTATCTATATAACAAATTTAAAAAGGTATCCATCTACCTCTATAGTTTCTCTTTAATAATGGATATTGTGCTGCTTTCCAGGGCTTGCAAATAAGGCTGATGCCTTAAGGTGGCACTGTTGCATCAAACATTGTATGACAAATATTACTAAGTTATACAATGTATTTATAAGATACTTTACGGTATACTGTTTTTATATATTTGAGAACCTTTAAAAAAGTGTATATATTTTTTTTATTTTATCAAACGCAAGCCACTAAAGCCAAAAGTTTAAATTGCTTTTATAGATTAAAAGGGGAGTCTAAGCACAATAATCAGTATATGCTGTTTGGTTATGATGCTGAGGCCCTTGTGATTCTTTGTTAAACTAATTTGCATATGCCCACCCAGAATTCTTTGCGGTAGTAATATCACTGCAAATTTGTGATTTCTGTGGAAAAAGCAAATCTTATGGCTTCACTGGTGTGCAGATTTTTGTTTAACATTGTACTAACTATATATAATAAAAATAAATAAAAATGATGTGTGCAATTTTGTTCTAACTGTATTTTGATATTAATATGTATTGATATCAAAATACACTTGGAACAAAATTTTATATATCTATCTATATCTACACTGAGCAAAATTCTAAACGCAACACTTTTATTTTTGCTCCCATTTTTCATGAGCTGAACACAAAGATCTAAGACTTTTTCTATGTACACAAAAGGCCTATTTCTCTCAAATATGGTTCACAAATCTGTCTAAATCTTTATTAGTGAGCACTTCTCCTTTGCCGAGATAATCCATCCACCTCACAGGTGTGACATATCAAGATGCTGATTAGACAGCATGATTATTGCACAGGTGTGCCTTAGGCTCGCCATAAAAACAGGACACTCAAAACCGTGCAGTTTTACTGTATTGACATCAGCAAACCGCTCACCTACACGCTGTCTGCCATCTGCCGTGTACAGTAAAAACCAGGATTCATCCGTGAAGAGAACACCTCTCCAAAGTGCCAGACGCCATCAAGTCGGTTTCGACTTCGAACTGCTGTCAGATCGAGACCCCTATGAGGACAATGAGCATACAGATGAGTTTCCCTGAGACGGTTTGTGCAGAAATTCTTTGGTTATGCAAACCAATTGTTGCAGCAGCTGTCCGGGTGGCTGGTCTCAGACGATCTTGGAGGTAAATATGCTGGATGTGGAGCTCCTGGGCTGGTGTGGTTACAAATGGTCTGCGGCTGTGAGGCCGTTTGGATGTACAGCCAAATTCTTCATCCCTGTGTGCTGGGTCACGTGACCAGGTTCGCCACACATCTAAGGAAGCCTTGAAGTGTGCAGCGTCAGAAACCCTGTCAGTCTGGGGAGTGGCGGTGGGAACAGCAACAAGCTGCGGACAGGGACTGGAAGACGCCACTCGCGGTGATGGGATAAGCAAGGACGTCGCGAGCGGCGTGGGGGCAGGGGACCAGACAATGAAAAATGGGGGCAAAGACAAAAGTGTTGCGTTTATAATTTTGTTCAGTGTATATAAACACTATCTCACAAAAGTGAGTACACATTTTTGTAAATATTTTATTATATCTTTTCATGTAACAACACTGAAGAAATGACACTCTGCTACAATGTAAAGTAGTTAGTGTACAGCCTATATAACAGTGTAAATTTGCTTCCCCTCAAAATAACGTTAGCAACAAAAGTGAGTACACCCCTAAATGGAAATATCCAAATTGAGCCCAAAGTGTCTATTTTGTGTGGCCATTATTTTCCAGCACAGCTTTAACCCTCATGGGCATGGAGTTCACCAGAGCTTCACAGGTTGCCACTGGAGTCCTCTTCCACTCCTCCATGACGGCATCACAGAGCTAGTGGATGTTACAGACCTTGTATATCCCTACTTTCCGTTTGGGGATGCCCCACAGATGATCAGGAGGGTTTAGGTCTGGAGACTTGTTTGGTCAGTCCATCACCTTTACATTCAGCTTCTTTAGCAAGGCAGTGGTCGTCTTGGCGGTGTATTTGGGGTCGTTATCATGTTGGAATACTGCCCTGAGGCCCAGTCTCTGAAGGAAGGGGATCATGCTCTATATCTCACAGTACATGTTGGCATTCATGGTTCCCTTAATGAACTGTAGCTCCCTGGTGCCGGCAGCACTCATGCAGGCCCAGACTATGACACTCCCACCATCATGCTTGACTGTAGGCAAGACACACTTGTCTTTGTACTCCTCACCTGGTTGCCGCGACACACGCTTGACACCATCTCAACCTAATAAGTTTATCTTGGTCTCATCGGACCACAGGACATGGTTCCAGTAATCAATGTCCTTAGTCTTCTTGTCTTAAGCAAACTGTTTGCAGGCTTTCTTGGGCATCATCTTTAGAAGAGGCTTCTGTGACGAGACCAATCTCGCCACATTGCTTTGGAGAAGCCTGGTTGCTCGCCTGTTGCCTTTGGATTATGGCCCCATGTTAAAAGGCTTGATTTTCCCCTGCAAAGACATGAAAGCCGGGTCATTTGGTGCTTGCCCTGTTTGAGCGGTGATACCCCAGATAGCTATGCCATGGAGTAATAATGTGCGCTCAGATCTGAGCTATCTGGGGATATGTTGAATGTACCTGTTTTGTACAATGGCTACACAGTTATATGTTTTTATGTGTTTTATTGTCTTTTGCTGACATGTGTTCAATGGAGTTTTGCTTCTGTCCTTGGAGATAATTGGATTACTTCCCAATTATCTCCAGGATAGAAGACTCTGTGGAACTGGTTTTGGGCAGAAAAGCCATGCTTCCTTTGGTCACAAAGGACTACGATCTATCTTTTGAACCACTGGACCACTTTGTATGATTTTGACGTATGTTTGTATTTGGAGTATGCTGATTTTGAAAATGTAAGTTTTATGTGAATGTGATGCATACTTTTCAAGTTATGAATAATGTGGAAATGTGGAAAATTTTTATTTCTCTGCTTGTTATAATTACATTACCCATTGTGTAAGGTAATTGTGTCACAGGCAGAGGGGAGGAATTTGCGTGGGAGTGTCTGAGTGTATTGTACGTGTTTATTGGTTGTGTTCCAAAACCCTGTGGATGGTAGTAATGTGTAAGAATGTGTACATAAGCACAATAAACCCACAGCTCTGACTGTTCACTGCTTGACCCTCAACATGGACCTTTGTCTCGTTCTTGGGGGGATTTACTGTATGCTGTTCCAGTGTAAACCTATTCGTATGGTTTTTCCTATTCGGCTGTTTACAGCATTCGTATGGTTTCCTGTTCGGCGGATTGGTGTTCTGCAGTAGCTGTGCCTGTGTCTCTGGAAGGGAAGATCTACTAAACGGCGGTTTAACCCTTTTATGCCTGGGGGTGCCGTTACAGCTTCCTTCTGGGACGAGAGCCATGTAGCCATGTGTGCGGCATATGGTCTGAGCACTGACAGGCTAACCCCCCACCCCTTCAACCTCTGCAGCAATGCTGGCAGCAGTCATATGTCTATTTCCCAAAGATAACCTCTGGATATGACGCTGAGCACGTGCACTCAACTTCTTTGGTCGACCATGGCGAGGCCTGTTCTGTGAAACCACTGCATGTTCTTTGCCCACCGTGCTAAAGCTCAGTTTCAGGGTCTTGGCAATCTTCTTATAGCCTAGGCCAGTGAAGGCGAACCTATGGCACGCCCGGCCTTCTCTGTGGGCACACGGCCATATGTTCGCCATCAATACAGAGTAGGCACCTGCCTGCCCAAAATGGCAGGCGCCTACTCTGCTTCCATGTCGGGAGGCAGGGGGAGGGATCTGTGAAGCAGCTCCCCTGTCCTCCCGCGAGCAATCTGTGTGGAGCTTTGCCGCACGTTACCAGGGCAACGCTCCACACAGCATCGCGCGGGAGGACAGGGGAGCTGCAGGGGACAGGGGAGCTGCAGGGGACTGGGAAGAATCAGTGCAAGACGCAATGCTGGCTGAATGGATAGGAAGAGGATAATCTAAGGGTGGTGATCTCTGGCAACTAAATATCATTAAGAGCAGAAAGGTAAAACACAGAATGGAATCTGGCTGACTTTAATTCCCAGTACCTGCTGAAGACAGGTGGAGGAGATAAAGTAGCTTGTGTTATAGGAAGCAATTTCACTCTACGGTGGCCATAGATGCCAAAAGAGACCGGTTATCTGCCAGTTTATGCCAAAATAAAATTCTTTCTACTGTGTTTTTTTTTTACTTACCACCACCGGACCACCAGGGATGGCTGTGTGCCCCGCCTCCCCCACCCCCTCTTTCATTAAAGGTAAGAAGGAGGGAGGGGGGATATAGATTTAGCATACCTTAACGGAGTGTAATGTTTCTTTTGCTGGCAAATTCTTTTTATATCTAGTTTAAAGGGACACTCCAGTGCCAGGAAAACAAATCGTTTTCCTGGCACTGCAGGTCCCCTCTCCCTCCCACCACCCATCCCATGTTGCTGAAGGGGTGAAAACCCCTTCAGTGACTTACCTGAGACCCTCGCCGATGTCCCTCGGTGGTGGTTTTGGGTCCGTCCACACTCCTCCCCCGCCGGCGGGGGAGACCGATGGGCTGATTGTGCTTGAGGGGCACCTTACCCTTGCCAGGAGCCCTCGCCCTTCCAATGGCGTTTCACAGGGCGTGCCCTCTCTCTGGAGGAATCATCCGACTCAACTGTCTTCCTTGCCTTGGGAGCGTTTTGGAGCCAACTTGAAAGCATCAGAGGCTGCCGCGAACACTTTGGCCATAACCTTCTCCAGGTATGCCAACGCCGCATTACTCATAGCCTGGAGGTCCATGGGGTTCTAGGTATCTTCCATGATAGACCTATATGGATAAGTTTTTTTTCTTTCTTTTTCCAAACAGGCATATGTAGGAGAGGTATAGGGACCGGTTGGGAGGGACGTGAAACAGGCTATGGGCCTTAACTTACAGCCTAATGGCGTGTGGCAATTAAGCAGACTCTTATTACGATCACTGGGGCTTATCCAGGAAACCGGAATTGCAAATACAGATTCTGCTCAGCAACACTCTGTGTAATACCCAAATGGGGGCTCACCCCTTGCAAGAATACTTGGGTATACTTGACTGGCAGTCCCACTTCCTAGGGGTATAACAGCCAGAAACCGTAATCACAGAGAGCCTCTTCGTGATGGGAGTAAAATCCATGACTAACACCACCAACAAGATGGCCGCCACGGGTCTCGCGAGAACGAGGACTAAAATGGTGTTTAAAAGCCCGCAAAACGTGTTTGCGGGAAAACATACGAAATTTAAAGCGAATGCTGTTAGACGCGAACAGAGAAATCCGCAAACAGTCCGTTCACATAAAACTACAGAACGTTGAAAGATGCCTGTATGCAAACGGGAAACCCTGCGAACAGACAACCGCGAACAGCCAGTTAGTGCACAAAACACCGAATATCTATGCACAAGAATATGCGTGAAAGGGGAAAAAAGCAGCGACCGGCCCGTTCTTGCCTATATGCATGAATCAACAGAATTCCCTGCCTGAACGCACTAAAGTCAATGCGAACGGTGCGGGAAACCCGAAGAAAGTGGCAAAGGTAGCCACATGGGAGGAGGCGGATAGGCAGCCTCTGGGGAGAGAGGGGACGGAATCCTAATAAGAAAAGAAATACACTGCCCCACTAGAGAGGTGGAAATAAAGGATAGCCCCCCGTCACCCCCACCGGAAAGGAAATCTAGTAATCACATACAATAGGTTCAGCTTAAGACAGAAACAGCAAACAAGTACTCTGACCTGACTTGGAGCAGCAAAGGAAGAGGAAGTGCCTTGGATATGCTTTCCCTTATATACACCCTGACTGTGTTCTGATTAGTTCTTTATTTCACCTGTTTTTTTCTTTGCTGCTATGGAGTTAGTAAAGAAAGTTAAAGCAAAATATGAAGCCTCCTGTCATGTGGTAAAATTAAAGGATCATTGCAGTTCCGCTGGACCCCAGGGAAAGGATCCACTCCAGCTCTCCCAGAGGTAAGGAGGCCGGGTGGCTGTAAATTAAAAAAAATAATAATTTGTGTGAGAGAATGTATGTGTGACTAATGGTACTTTAATTCTAAAAATACAAGGCACGTCATGGACCAAAAAGTCAAGTGAAAAAAAACTGATACATTGCTTAAAACATCTGGTCTGTTAGATAAGAATACATTCATTAGATATTGGACCACAGGAGGTGTCCCTGCACTGATCACTGTTACCAGTGCTGCAGCATGAGGGGGAGCTCTCCCTTTCATGCTGCAATCACCCAGTACAGTGGACTCCCTGAGTGTACTATGAAGTCATCAGCAGAGGGAATCCCTCGGAGGTGGGATTAGAAGTTTGACTACATTAAGCTGCAGTTGTAGGATTTAGGGGTTTGATTACTGGGATACTATAGTCACCAGAATAACTGCAGCTTAATGTAGTTGTTCTGGTGACTATAGCCTGTTCCTTCAGGCTATTTCTGTAAACACTGCCATTTTAGTAGGGGCGGACTGGGAACTAAAAGCAGCCCTGGAAAAAAATTCTATACCAGCCTAATAATGTGTCACACCAGCCTAAACTGCAGATATAGAGTGATACGATTATTTCCTTAAAATTACTTTACAATTCCAGGAGAAAAGTGATCTTCAATATAAAGTACTACCGAGCAGAGTACAGAAAATTCATAAACTCTGACCAGGAGTACCGAAAGAAGGGCTTCACCAGTCAAATGTTGGGAGCTCCTGTGGTTGAAGGGTGCTCCCCCTGGTTCTCTCAGAGCGATTGGTCTCAAGAGTCTGTAGTACCTTCCCTGCAAATAGCGGTTTAAAACAAGGGGATAAGTAGACCGGTTACCGCATAGTTTAGTGACCGATTTGTGTTCCATAGTGTTCGCAGCTAACTCCCACAGAAGTTAATTCGGGCAAACAAAATGGCCATCGTCTGCCAGAGAACGCGTGTTTGGTAGTATGTTCAGCAGAAGGGAAGGTACCGAACCAAGAGGCTTGGGAATAAGTCTTAGGGATTCGTTTGATACATGACCGGATCCGCCACAGCATATGATCAATTTTTCAGTCCAACTACCGTCACATATTTAGAAAAGTTTGGTAATGGGACTGAAATGGTGAATTGTGTTGTTGCACAATTATAAAACATGAAGTTTTCTTGTTTATATTGAGTTCTATGAGTGTCCTCTTCACTTTGAGTATGTTATTGTGCTGGATTGTGCTCCTAGCAACAAGGCTGGGCCAATACGTGCTAATTACATATATGTTATATGTTGATGAAATGTCTGTGTGTATTATACATGTATATTAATATGTGTTAATATTATAGGCATAATTATATTATTAATACACACATTGATATATGGATTACAGTCAAAATCAAGTCAATTACAACTTCTGTCTGTACATTGTGTTAGCAGGATTGCTAGCAAAATGTATATATGTTGAAGAAAAACTATTTAATAAGAGGTCTTTCTCTCACCGGTCAATCAACTCTTCAACATGAAAACATAGAATGAGATGGCAGATAAGAACCATTCGGCCCATCTAGTCTGCCCAATATTCGAAATACTTTTAATTAGTCCCTGGCTTTATCTTAAGTCTAGGATAGCCTTATGCCAATCCCACGCATGCTTAAACTCCCTCACTGTGTTAACCTCTACCACTTCAGCTGGAAGGCTATTCGATGCATCCACTACCCTCTCAGAAAAGTAATACTTCCTGATATTCATTTTAAACCTTTGCCCCTCTAATTTAAGACTGTCCTCTTGTGGTTGTTCTCATTCTTTTAAATTTAGTCTCCTCCTTTACTGTGTTGATTCCCTTTATGTATTTAAATGTTTCTATCATATCCCCCCGTCTCGTCTTTCCTCCAAGCTATACATGTTAAGATCCTTTAACCTTTCCTGGTACGTTTTATCCTGCAAACCATGAACCCATTTAGTAGCCCTTCTCTGAACTATTTCCAAAGTATCAATATCCTTTCAGAATTCCTATACTTTAGTATGTTTTTTTTTTTGTTTGTTTGTTTTTTCCCTTGGTATTTTTTGAGGGAAAAGGTTTTCTGATTTTCCCATATCATTTACATAAAGTGGTTTTATCGATTTTTATTTTATATCATTAACTCTAAAATCAAATTGTGTATTATGAAGTCCACCTAACTATTAAAGGGACACTATAGGCACCCAGACCTCTTCAACTCATTGAAGAGGTCTGGGTGCAGTGTCACATCACCGTTAACCATGCGCATGTAATTATTGCAGTTTTTAATAGACTGAAATAATTAATAAGGTTAAATTCTGCTCTAGTGGCTGTCTATCAGATAGCCACTAGAGGGACCTCCAGGCTAAATGGTGCTTGACATAGCATGAGGACTTCCAGCTTCACTGGTATCCCCATAGGAAAGCATTGAATAATGCTGTGCATGCACATTAGGTCTCCCCTGCCGGCTGACGTCTGCGAAGCCAGTGCTGAGGGACATTGGCGCTAGACCCAGGTAAGTGACAGACTGGGTTTTAAACTGGGGTGGCCTTGACTGAGGGGGAAGCTATAGTTGGCACTATAGTTTCCCTTTAATATCTAGAAAAATTTAGTACTCTTGTAAAAACTATTTGTATCCTCTGCTAGTCAGTGCTGTTTTAAATTAGAGGGTATTCCAAAACTGTTTTATGAGTTTGTCAGTTGATTTGGATACAGTTTTTGAAGGCTTCTTAAGTTTAATTGTATTATCAGTAATTTCATTGATGTCCATATTATAAATCTTTGTAAACTGCCCTTGATGAGGACACTATAAGAAATATTAAGCAAAATAAAATAATTGTATTATTGTAATTATAGATGGTAAATTTACTGAAACTGTACCATTTCTGCTTTCAGGTTGAAGCAATGTCTGGGAAGGTTTTTTTCACAGCAGAACCAGACATGTACAGATTGAGACAAATTAAATCTGGAGAAAGATTATTTTTGTTGCTGCGTAAAGAACCACCTCTGTCTGTTCCTAAGGGTAAAGGTGAGCACAATGAATTCCCTATTTCTAGGATAGAAAGTCAGAATTCAATTGCATCTATGTTTAGATGGCATGTATTTACTCAGCATGATAGCTGACATGCTCAGTCATTTAATGCTGTTAGAAATTCTAAAAAATGTAATGTTGCGTTTGTGAAAGTTTAATGTCCACACTAGCTTTATACCACATGAGAGGCTGTGCTACCTTTGGTTTGTCTCCTAACTTGACAGAAAAAATAGGATTGGTGCCAAGGGTATGCTGGCACCATAGCCATTACAGTAGGCTGTAGTTGGTTACAGTACGTAGAGTGTACATTTTAAATTACTTTACAAAACCACTATACATAGTGTAAAAGAAAACTGGTTCCCGCGTGTAAAGTAATATCAGACAAACCATCTTTAATGTTTTCATTTTTCAGTAACATAAAACTACCTTGCAACACCGACATTTGGTTATTTGCTGCTAGACTTGCTTAACCCCTTAAGGACCAAACTTCTGAAATAAAAGGGAATCATGACATGTCACACGTCATGTGTCCTTAAGGGGTTAACATATACAGGTGTATTAAATAGGGATAGACCCGCTATCGGTTCCGCCAATCATTAGAGGCAATATTTGGCATAATTCTGTTAATTGGTATTGGTCTTGTAATTAACCAATGTTATCTATACAAACATTCAAAATGAAGCCCTGCACTTAAACTCGTACTACTCCTGGGCACTAGCAATGACTATAGTATTCATCAGCCTGAATACATAGAACCAAAACCAAAAAGAGTTACCCGCACTCTATTCCAAATCCATATGCACATCTAAAAAAACTGGAGTTTTTTTTTTTTTTTTTTTATCACTCCAATGGTCATTCACGTATAAGCTCACCTGCCACGTCAAGGCAAAACCCCTTAGCTGAGTCCTACGCTAACAATTTACCTTGCTGATTTCAGCTAAAGGGTACAAATTTCTATATAATGAGTTAAAAGGGGTATTTTTAGGAACCCCTACACGCTTTTAACCCTTAATAGGGTAAACATGGGGTGGATGGCAGCACTACAACAGTGTTTACAGTATTCATCAGGCCAACATTCTTTTGGGCTCAAGAATACTCATTAGAACTTTTTATACCTTTCTAACTGAAATCAGCAAGATGAAAGTGAGCTAGTGAGCTCAGTTAGTGTGTTAGGTGAGTTTACACATTGGAGTGATTAAAGTAACTCTCCAGTTGTTTAGATATGCATATAGATTTGTGATAAAGCCCAGGTAACTCTTTGTGGTTTTTGATATTACCAACTTACCTCCCCTAGTGTTTTGCTTTTAATATTTATAAGGTTCCAGGATGCAGAATATGACACAGATTGAGTGAAATAATAAAATCTTCTTTATTTAGGACAAAACAATATAATATTTATAATTACAAGTTATTAAGGATAATAAAGTATAGTCTTTCTAATTAAAAGAATTTTACAAGAATAAAGTAATACAATACTGATTATGCTATAGTAAAACTACATCCAGGTTACCACAATCATGGCTGGAAAGCTCAATTTTTCAGCCTTGGCCTAGGGTTTCAGGTTAATCGGGAAAGGTTTAGGGGCACACTCAGAACATGAAGTAGTGGTGCTGCTATAAAGATCAAAAACTATACAAAATACAATTAAAGGAACAGCACACACACAAAAACAAAAAATTACAGTTTAAAATTTTACAAGGCTACTTAAATCACCTATCGTGGCAAGCAAGTATGAGGATTTAGTTACCTCATATGGGCCATATTGTGTTAAGCCCACCACTACATCACAGTTCCCCTATATCAGGGGTAGGCAACCTACGGCACTAGTGCCATGCACGGCACTCAAGGTGTCTTTGCATGGCACTCAAGGCTGCTAGAGCCAAACGCACTCTGGCCTATCAGGAGTCCCAGTAAAACTTCAGATATCTGCTAATACAAACAGGTGGTTAAGGACAATCCTCAATTTAAGCATTGCAGCACATAGAGGAAGTGATCTCAGATCACTTCCTCCCAGCACTTGTGAATGGGAATCCACATTGTAGTATAGCAGCCTGCAGCTGCTGTTGCAGCTCCTGACCTTGACCTGTACCTGTCCAGCCTGGTCCCCACTGGAACCCAGGGAAGCCACCCACACTGCTTGATATACACAGACCTGCAGAATAACCCTCCCCTCATACAAATAATACTAAAAGCCCACAGACAATCCCCACAAACGCAACACCACTAACAATCCACATACATGCACACAACCACACACGCAGCCTCTCGTGCAATACCCCAAACAGCCCCCACACATACACACACTACCAAATACACAATGTGACAAATCCATCCACACAAAATTCCACAAGCAGTCCTCATACACAGCCCACATTCATATGTATCATGCACAATACCATAAACTACTAATGAACATATACAATATAATCGCTCATATATGCACAAATACAACAATACAAAGGAATTACAGTAAAAATAACACAAGCAGAATACGGCAACATACACACCTCAATTTAAAAAAAAATAGGATCAGCATGCTATGGGACATCACAATCCTATATCGGCACAGTGCTGCTAAAAGGTTGCCTACCCCTGCCCTATATCGTTGAGTCCTACACTGATTTTAACATGGGGGAGTGGCATGCTGACTTGCAATACTTACTTACAGCTAAAACTGCTTACAGAGACTCTTCAATTTATGCTTTCATGTGGTCACCTCCAAAAGGGGCCCCCACAGTGGGTGGGTGGAGTGCTCAGCTCAATAGGAATCTGGTCTGGATTCCAGTGATTTCTTTTCTAGGCATTTAGCAAAACAAGGTATTCGAAAAGTAAGCAAAAACAACCTTATGTGCTTAGAAAAAAAAAATATGCCAAGGACCCATGGGGAAAAAAATAAATAAAGTGGAAGCTGTGAACAAAATGGTGATCAGTCATTAACATATAAACCACTCTCGTAGTCAGCAGATGAACCTCCATTTTCCTCACCATCTTTCCTTTAGTATTCAGTAAACCCATACAAGGATAGTGTCTTGAGACCCATATAAACTGAGGCCAGGCAATCCATACCAGATAGAGGTCCTGTTGGCAATGACAATAAGATTAGGCCATATAGATGATAGTAGACAATCATGAACATAACATGTCCACAATGTCCTTGCATGCGATATCACAGACAAAGTATATTGTTTCATTTTTTTTGTTTCTTAGAGCGGTGTTTCTTCTCGGACAGGTATTATGCCTGACAAATAGAACTAGGGTTCTGTTTGTCAGGATTATAGTTGATCCAGCACGCAGAAATGTGTCACACACTAAGGGTAACGTCTAACCGGACCTTAGAATGGCCGGACTTAATGTACCTAAGAATAGTCAATATACTAGCAGAGGTCAGGTACACAGAATTGGACACAGTGATAAGGGAAAGCCAATATTCAAGGATACCAGAAGGCAGGGAAGTCAAAACTAAGCCAAAGTCAATAACCAGAAACACACGATCAGGAACGCACTCTCGGATAACCATATAAAGGAAACCACGACAGGGCAATGAGGAAAAGTAAAAGTGAGTTTAAATAAATCTCCTTCAGATCCGATTGGCCGTAACCGACCTTTTTACCCCAGGGGTCTCGGGGATCGCGTGGGTATGATGCGAGCGCCTGGAACGCATAGTGTGCGTTCTGCGCATGCGCAGAACTACCCTTTTTTTTCCCCGGCACTATTTCATTCTGAGTGATCTGAGGCTCTGTGTGCATGCTGCATCTGCTATAGCGACCCTGAGCGCACTGCTTAACGTCCTTTGGTTCAGTGCATTAAAGTTGGAGTTTTTTCCTTTCCTTGGTTGCTTGAATTGTCTCCTTGTCAGAAGGTAGGCTTTTTCTCCTTGTGATTTTTAAACTTTACTTGATATTCAGTTTTGCTTCTGAATTTTGATGGGATGTGGATTTGGGTCTTTTGACATTTCTTTTGATTTCCATTATAGTATGGATTTTCCCTCTGCCTCTGCAAGATCCCTCTCTAGAAAACATAGGTGAGCCAATAATTTTTGAATAGTTGGATTAACCCCCAAGAAAATCAAGGGATAAAACCAATAAATGCGTGAACTGTTCGACCTCTGCACCACAGGGAAGGAACCTCTACAGAGAATGCTTATTGGAAATAGCTGATGCTTCCTATAGGAGTTCCCAACAGGACGACCTTAAACTCTGGATTTCCCAAGCTATTGCTGAGGGCTTTAAGTCTACCACGGATAAAGGTGGGTCCATGTAAGAGATGCAGAGCGGAACCTCAGTCTTCATGCTCTAAAGAAGACCCTGACATGTAGGAGGTCTTAGATGATGATAAGGAAGTTGAATATATCTCCAGGTCTCTTGACTCTAAGTCTATTGATAGGCTGATTAGCCGTATCAGGGACACTCTTAGTCTCACGGAAGAGAAGTCGGAGTTGAGAGAGGCTGACAGGTTCTTTAAGGACCTAATAGGCCAACATTCCTAGTGCATTCTTCAATCAGGGACACGATCCTTCAAGAATGGAACAAGCCGAAAAGAAAACCCACCTTAAAGAATAAGTTCACAAGGATATATCTTTACTCTGCCATTGACTGCAAAGTATGGAACTCCGTCCCAAAAATAGATGCTGCCGTGATTCCTATAGCTAAGAAATCTATGCTCCCCATTGACTCCATGGCCTACCTTAGAGAACCTATGGGAAAACGTATGGATGGGGATCTCATAAAATCTTATCTAGCCCTAGTATCTGCCCTCCATCCTGCGTTGGCTCTAACCACCTTCTCAAGGGCCTTAAGAGTATGGCTCGCAAATGGAGGAGGACATTGACCATGGAGTCTGCAGGGAACATCTCCTGGAAAGTCTCTAGGATTACAGCCTTGCTACAGAATTCTGCTCAGAAGCCTCTTTCGACATTATTCAAATGATTGCTAAAAGTATGACCCTGTCTGTGAACTCTAGAAGGCTTCATTCATGGGGAGCCAATTATGCTTCCAAAGCATCTTTGTGTGGCCTTCCATTCCAGGGGTGCTTATTATTCGGTAAGATACAAAAGGCTGCAGATGGCAAAAAAGCAAGAAGACTAAACGCTTCAAGGATCCGTGCTTTCGGGACAGCAGAAGCTATAAACCAGAAAAGGACTATTCTAGAAACTCCTCTTGGAAAAGCTTCTCACATTCATTGACCAATAAGATTTCCAGAGGGAGAGGATCTAGAACCTCTGGGAAGAACTTCTGAAGGTCTTCAGGCCCATTCGGGGATTGTGGGAGGATGATTAAGGTTCTTCTACCCGGTGTGGGCCGCAAAAATCAGACGTCTGGCCGCAAATATCAGACGTCATAAAAAGAAGGTTACAGGATAGAGTTCTCCTCTTACCCAAAATCAGTTCTCTTCAGGAATTCGAGGTTGTTGACGGTCATTAAATGAAGAGCCGTGAGGAAATGCATCTCTTCAGGAACAAAGGGTTATAGAAGAAGTTCCAAAAGAGGAAAGGTTCGAAGGAGTTTACTCCACAGTGTTCTTGGCTCCAAAACCCCAAGGAGAGGGGCGTCTAATCCTGACCTTAAAAGGAGTGAACTCCATGCTCGACGTGAGAATGTTCAAAATGGAATCCTTACAGACCATCTTGAAAAGCATCAAAAGACAGAATTGGATGACTTCTATAGACTTGAGGGACGCCTACTACCTAATCCCTATAAACTGCGATCATGTAAAATTTCTTAGATTCTGGGCCCTAGGAAGACACTTTCAATTCATGGGACTCCCGTTCGGCCTCAGCTTGGCACCAAGAACGTTCTCAAAAGTTCTTGTCACTATATTAGCCATCATAAGAGTAAGAGGTATCGAAATCTTCCATTACTTGGACGATAATGGGTATTAACCATAAGTGATGCTGCCATGATTAGCCAGGAATAAAGAATATTTATGACAAACTTACCGTAATTTTATTTTCCTGGCTATTTTTCATGGCGCGCATCAGGGTTCCCACCCATTCCTTTATTTTTTCAGCTTTATAATTGTACTGTGGTGTAAGGGGAGGAGGGACTCTTTATACCCATCAGTCTAATCTAATTCCTATCCTGTGACTGCTAAGGGAGGAGAAACCCATAAATGATGCTGCCATGAGAAATAGCCAGGAAAAGAAAATTACATTAAATTTGTCATGAATTTTCTCTATTTCCTCTTACTCATTTACTGTACCCACACACATTGTATACCGTTTTTCTCGCCATTAAATGGTCTTTCTAATGATACCATTATTTTCATCATACCATATAATTTACTATAAAAAAATATATGTTGAATTTTTTTTAAAAAACACTGTTTTTCTAACTTTGACCCCCACTATCTGTTACACAGCTACAACCGCCAAAAACACCTGTGCTAAATGGTTTCAAAATTTTGTCCTTCATTTAGAAATGCTCAATGTTAACATGTTCTTAGCTTTTTTTTTAAGAAAGTTATAGGGCTATAAGTACAAGTAGCACTTTGCTATTTCCAAACCAATTTTTTTCAACATTAACGCAAGTTACATTGTAACACTGATATCTGTCAGGAATCCCTTCACAAGTATATATTTTTAAAAAGACAACCTATGGTATTAAACTTGGGGTATTTTGACTCTTTTCATGCAACCATTTTACCACTAATCTATGCCAAATATAAAATAAAATAATTCGTGATTTTTTAAAAAAAATTTTTTAATACACATAGCAATTTAAGAACACCTGTACTGAGAACTGTAAGGGTTACTGACAAAGAACACCCCAATATGTGTTTAGCAACATTTCCGGAGTACAGTGATACCACCCATGTACAGGTGTGTCGGGCTCTCTGGAGGCTAAAGTACCTTATTTGGAGGGGGCACATTTCAGTTTTCCAACTTGGAATTTTCACAGCTGGTCATCATGCACGCTTGCTCTATTTGGGACATTTTTGAAACCGGCCAATGTAATTTACCCCCATCATACCATATATTTTTGAAAAGTAGACACCCCAGGGTATTTCAAATGGTGGTATTTTAACATTTTCCATGCACTAATTCTGCCACCAGTCTTTGTCAAACCTTTGGGTAGTCATTTCTTTTTTTTTCACACACATTCTACTTTAGGCATGGATTATCAGCTCCATTTAGGTGTTACTGCCAAAGAACATGTGTGTTCAGCAACATCTCCTGAGTACAGTGATACCAGCTATGCATAGGTTTGGTGGGATGTTTGGGGGGTGCAATGCCAAATATTTGACGTGTTTTTCAAATTTATTTCCATGAGCGTGCATATATTTGAAAAGTTGACACCCCACGGTATTTTATATGGAGTGTTTTGATGCAATCGTTTTAAGTAAAAAAATTGGAGAAAATGTGTGGTGGTAATTTTAAAATATTCATTTTTACACTCACATTTGTGAGTGATTTAGGGGAGCCTGTTGTTGGTTATTGCAAGTAAACACTCCAGGTTGTTTTCTGCAAGGCCTCCTGAGTACAACCATGCCCCCCATGCATAAGTTTGCCAGGATTTTGGGAAGGTTCAGTTACAATTGTATGACTTGTCATTTGAGTTGAAATTGAGAGTATTTCTTCTGGTAGGCCTATCTTTAGCTTGGGGATTATCACGCACCCCAGTTTTATTTATTGCCATGAAAGTGTATATATTTGAAACGTAGACACCCGATAAATAGTATATGGAGAGCTTTGATGCCTTTGATACAACCGTTTTAGCCCAAAAAATTCGAGAAAGTGTGTGGTGGTAATTTTAAATTTTTCATTTTTACACACACATTGCTTTTTGACTGTGATTTAGGAGAGCCTGTTGGTTTTTGCAAGGAAACACTCCAGGTTGTTTTCTGCAAGGCCTCCTGAGGACACCCATGCCCCTAATACATAGAGTAAACGTAACAAAAAAAAAAAACTGAACAGCAAATGTTTAAATAAATAAATGGACCAGTGTGTGGAATTGTTTGAAGCAGTCCCTAATGCGGAATCCAGGCTGTCCAGGGCAATCAGGACAGTACTATACAATATCTTTTCTCTGCCCCCTCTTAAAACAGACTCAGCATCTCTTTGGGGGATTCTGCTTTGCTGCAGTAGGGGGGATTTTAAAAATAAATGTGTAGCCCCGAATCTGCTCTCTCCCATCACCGCCTGGGGAGCAGGTGCATCACGGTACAAAATCCCCGAAATGATCTGGAGCTGAAACTGTAAAAAACTTGGTTGCATTCTGGGGATGCCTTTTTGAACAACAAAAAAGCGTTGTGGGTTGCAATCTGCATTCAGTAGGTTGCAACCTTTTTGTACCAGGCCCGTGTCTTCGGTAGGTAGGGCTGCAGCAGCTGATCTTCCAGATCAACCCCACCCATATGCCGGTTATAGGCCTTGATGCACACTGGCTTCCTTGTGCTCTCAGCTCTGCCACAAACGGAGACCTCCACAGTCCTCTCAGTGTGGATGGTGGTAAGAAGGTACACACCCTTCTTGTCTCTGTACTTAACTGCCAACAGCTCCTCTTGTCGCAGAGCTGAGGTCTCCCCCCTTCGTAGTCGTGTGCGTGCAAGTGGTCAGGGGAAACTGCGCAGTTCTTTTCTATTGTACTGCAAGCTACTGTATCAAAACAATATATAAAAATTTATAAAAATTGTCTGTATACAAGTGGTACCCTTTGTTTATCAGGGGGATTATCAGGTCCCAGACAACCTTGCCACTGGTTCCAATATTTTCTGGGCAACCTGGAGGGTCAAGGTGGCTATCCTTTCCCTCGTACACACAGAAGGCCTGAGTATACCTAGTCTCGCTATGACAGAGCTTATACACCCAGCCTTCCCTTATACTTAATCAGGGATTCATCCACGCATATATTTCTTCCAGGTGTATAAGCCTCTTCAAACCTGGCAGCGAAGTGGGTAATCAGGAGGTGGATTTTTTTACAGCCTGTCAAACTGGGGATGCTTTCTAGGGGGGCACAGGCTGTTGTTGCTGAAGTGCATGAACTGTAGAACCATTTCATACCTCTTCCTCGACAGACACTGGGAGTAAATGGGGGTAGAGCAGATGCTCCAGTAGGATCGGATGGAGGGCTTCTTTATGATGCCCATCAGCATAGTCAATGCCCAGAATTTTAATTCTGGCACATCGATAGGGGCCCATTACTGCTTTGCCAAAAAAGAGTCAGGCTTTGCAGCACGGAACTGATGGGCATATAAATTAGTTTGGGCGACAATGTTCCTCAATACATCATCACCCAGAAACACCTCCATAAACTGCTGAGGGCTAAATCTTGCGACATCCACATTGATGCCAGGATTTGCAGTGAAGGGTGGGATATCTGGCCTCTGGCAATGAAGCTCTACCCACTCCTCCACAGTACTGTCAGCTAGAGCAGCATGTCGCCTTCTGGCAGGGGGACTAGCAGCAACAGATGCATCATAAGTAGATACATCACTAGCAGCAGACACTGTATCTAGATCTGTTTCTGAGCACCTATCAGGGTCAGAGTAAGACATAGACGCGTTGGACTCTAACGCAAGGATGGCATGCACCTCCTCAGTGCTATACCAACTCTGTGACATGATCACGATCACTTTATTTAGTGATCTGTCCCAAAAAACTAAAACAAATTAGAGCTGGTGATCTATACAGTGATCACTGGCAGGATAGGGGTTTATAGCTCTGAAAAGAGCTTTTGGGTCTCACAATTTTACAAATCACTACCTAAATCTCTCTACCTATAACACAGATCTCTCTCACTAAAACACAAGTGAAGAGAGGGAGGGAGATCCACACTGATCAGAGTGAATATTTACTAATATTGACCTGATCAGACAAATGGAGATCATAGGTATAATAAATATTATTGTAGGGGAAAGCTCTGATTGGATGTCCTTAGCCTGCCTCTATGATGAGGCAGGCTAGGGGCACCCCCAGAAGCCCCATGATGCACTGCCTCTAGAATGGCAGTGCCATATTGGGAGCCACATGGCTGGGGGGTTAACCCCTTAAGGACGGATGACGGTTCAGGACCGTCCTCGGCATTTTTGCATGGCCGACCGAGGACGGTCCTGAACCGTCCTAACGGAAAACGGGCGGCGGGAGCGATCAGAGATCGCTTCCGCCGAAATCCCGTTGTTACTATCTGCCCGGCATCCCAGGCAGATAGTAACAGCCAATTGCGGCGTGTGAGCGATCCGCGATCGCTCACAATTGGCTGGTGTCAAAGTGGGTGTTACAAACACTCACTTTGACACTGATCTCTGCCTCTCTCCTCTCTGTAGCGTTTTGTGAGAGGAGAGAGACAGAGATCCTGATATATTGTTGCAGCAGCTGTTCCTGTGAAAATTAAAAAGTATCTGCAGTGAATAAAAAATCCCTTTTAACCCCTTCCCTGCCAGATCTGTTACAGACAGTGCATTTGTACTGTCTGTATTTTTTTTTTGCCCTTAAGGGTTAACTTTATTTTAAAAAATCTGTGTCTTAGACTGTCTTAGACTGTCTTAGACTGTCGTAGTCTGTCGTAGTCTGTTTTAGTCTGTCGTAGTCTGTCTGTCATAGTCTGTCGTAGTCAGTCAGTTTCCTTCCCCCAAATCTCCATTAGATTCTTCTAACAGGAGTTAGTTTAGGGATTACTGTTTTAGTCTGTTTTAGTCTGTTTTAGTGTTTTAAAAAAATAAAAAAAATTGTGTTTAGTATTTTGTTAGTTTAGTCTGTTAGTGTGAAACATGCAGCGCATGTACAGCTTGGAGGAGGCATATGCCTTCTTGGCGTCAGACTCTGACGCCACTGACACTGCGTCCGATTTTGACCCAGGTCAGTTTAGCGGCACGTCTAGTGACATGTCATCTGTGTGTGAGCCAGCTGCTAAAAGAAGCTGTGCTTCCCCTGCTACGCTGAATGTGGAGGAGGACTGGGTACCTCCACAGTTAGCTGAGCCCAACATCCCCCCTTTTAGTGCCAACGCAGGCATTAATGTGAATGTGGTTGACTTCTCCCCTATACAATATATGGAGTTATTTTTAGGGGATACCATCTGGGAGGAGATTGCTTCCCAGACTAATTTATACGCTAGCCAATTTATTGAGACCAATCCAGGTAGCTATACAGTCAGGGAGCATGCTTGGCATCCCACAGATGTCCCTGAACTTAAAACATTCTGGGCTCTTACCATGCTCATGGGGATAATAAAGAAGCCATCAATCCGGTCTTACTGGAGCACCAACCCAATTTGTTCGACTCCTATATTCTCCCAAACAATGCCTAGACCAAGATATGAGCTGCTGCTGAGATACTTACATTTCAACGACAATACGCTCTGTCACCCCAGAGATCACCCCCAATATGATAGGCTTCATAAAATACGCCCACTGGTAGACCATCTTCAGAACAGATTTTCTGAAGTTTATACTCCCCAACAAACTTTATCCATCGATGAATCCCTTTTGAAATACAAAGGGAGATTAGGGTTCAAACAATATATCCCCTCAAAGCGGTCTAGGTATGGCATTAAAGTGTACAAACTTTGCGAGAGCGAAAGTGGCTACACATTTGCCTTTCGTGTATACGAGGGGAAAGATGCTCAACTGAACCCTCCTGGCTGTCCTGACTCTCTGGGGACAACTGGGAAACTTGTTTGGGACCTACTGAACCCTTTGTTCAATAAGGGTTACCACCTTTATGTGGACAATTTTTACAGCAGTGTCCACTTGTTTAAAATTCTTTATAGTTTACAGACACTGGCCTGCGGCACTGTAAGAAGAAATGCCAAGGATTTCCCCAGACCTCTCATAGAGGCCAAATTAAAAAAAGGGGAATGCAAAGCTCTGCGCAAGGCTGAACTGCTTGCGCTAAAATTTAAGGACAGGAAGGATGTTCACATGCTAACAACCATCCATAACGAGGGCATGTCAGACGTCACTGTCCGAGGCAGGGTACAGACAAAACCGGTGTGCATCAGGGCTTATAACAGGCACATGGGGGGTGTTGATTTGGCTGATCAGCTGATGCAGCCTTATCTTATCTTAAGAAAGACAAAAGCCTGGTATAAAAAGGTGGCTATCTACCTGTTGCAAGTTTGATACCTGCACATTTGGTTAAAAAAGTTTTATGGTAGTAACATATAACTGGCTGGCCAAAACCAGATGACGTGTGCATAAAAAGCAGAATTAAAAAATTACCACCATGCACGTTCGCTGAAATTTGTTTAGCACAATGGTTGGGGGAAGGATGTGAAAACACCTCATATACAATACTCTGGAATGTCTACTTTATAAAAATATAAACTTTCATGATGTTAACATTAACGGGGGGATGCAAAAATATGCCAAACTGAAGATAGGCCAAGCATACCTATATATCAAGTTGAAAAACTGATATGTACAAGTCTTGAATGTGGCCTTTTAGCCCCCAAACAACCCAGCAAACCTATGCATGGGTGATGTCACTGTACTCAGGAGATGTTGCTGAACACATATTGGGGTGTTGTTTGGCAGTGATACATAACAGGATCTGTTAATTCATGCCTAAAGTACAATGTATGTGAAAAAAAACATGAAGAAAATTACTACCCAAAAGTTTGCCAAAGGCTGGTGGTAGAATTATTGCATGAAAAGTATTAAACTACCACCATTTAAAATACCCTGAGTTGTCTACTTTTCAAAAATATATGGTTTGATGGGGGTAAAATACATTGGCCCAAATAGGACAGGGGCGCTGGTTTACTACATGTCAAAATTCCAAGTTGAAAAATGGATATGCGCACCTGCCAAATGTGGCCTTTTAGCCCCCAAACAATCCGACAAGCCTATGCATGGGTGGTATCACTGTACTCAGGAGATGTTGCTGAACACATATTGGCGTGTTGTTTGGCAGTGACACATAACACGATTTGTTAATTCATGCCTAAAGTACAATGTGTGTGAAAAAAAACACACAAAAATGACTACCTAAATGTTTGACAAAGTCTGGTGGTAGAATTAGTGCATGGAAAGTGTTAAAAAACCACCATTTGAAATACCCTAGGGTGTCTACTTTCCAAAAATATATGGTTTGGTGGGGGTAAAATACATTGGCCGGCCTTACAAATGTCCCAAATAGGACATGTGCGCAGGTTGACTACATGTCAAAATTCCAAGTTGAAAAATGGATATGCGCACCTGCCAAATGTGGCCTTTTAGCCCCCAAACAATCCGACAAGCCTATGCATGGGTGGTATCACTGTACTCAGGAGATGTTGCTGAACACATATTGGCGTGTTGTTTGGCAGTGACACATAACACGATTTGTTAATTCATGCCTAAAGTACAATGTGTGTGAAAAAAAACACACAAAAATTACTACCTAAATGTTTGACAAAGTCTGGTGGTAGAATTAGTGCATGGAAAGTGTTAAAAAACCACCATTTGAAATACCCTAGGGTGTCTACTTTCCAAAAATATATGGTTTGGTGGGGGTAAAATACATTGGCCGGCCTTACAAATGTCCCAAATAGGACATGTGCGCAGGTTGACTACATGTCAAAATTCCAAGTTGAAAAATGGATATGCGCACCTGCCAAATGTGGCCTTTTAGCCCCCAAACAATCCGACAAGCCTATGCATGGGTGGTATCACTGTACTCAGGAGATGTTGCTGAACACATATTGGCGTGTTGTTTGGCAGTGACACATAACACGATTTGTTAATTCATGCCTAAAGTACAATGTGTGTGAAAAAAAACACACAAAAAATGACTACCTAAATGTTTGACAAAGTCTGGTGGTAGAATTAGTGCATGGAAAGTGTTAAAAAACCACCATTTGAAATACCCTAGGGTGTCTACTTTCCAAAAATATATGGTTTGGTGGGGGTAAAATACATTGGCCGGCCTTACAAATGTCCCAAATAGGACATGTGCGCAGGTTGACTACATGTCAAAATTCCAAGTTGAAAAATGGATATGCGCACCTGCCAAATGTGGCCTTTTAGCCCCCAAACAATCCGACAAGCCTATGCATGAGTGGTATCACTGTACTCGGGAGATATTGCTGAACATATATTAGTGTGTTTTTTGGCAGCAAGACATAACAGGATCTGTAAGTTTATACCTGAATTGCAATGTATGTGAAAAAAAAACAAAAAAAACAACTATCTATGCAAAGTTTGGCAAAGACTTGTGGTAAAATGGCTGCATAGAAAGTGTCAAAATATCCTTAGATGAATACCCTGGGTTGTCTACTTTAAAAAAAATATATACATGTGGAGTGTTTTCCAGAGATTTATGACAGATAATAGTGTTACAATGTCACTATTGATACATTTTAAAAATGTTTGTTTTGAAACCGCCATATCCTACTTGTACCTATAGCCCTATAACTTGCAAAAAAAAGCAAAAAAGCGTAAACACTGGGTATTTTTAAACTCAGGACAAAATTTTGAATCTATTTAGCTGTTTTTTTCATTCGCTTTTGTAGATGAGTAAAAGATTTTTCAAGTAAAAGTCAAAAAACATGTATTTTTTTCAATTTTTCATCATATTTTTTTTAAATTAAAATACATGAGATTATATAAATAATGGTATGTAAAGAAAGCCCCTTTTGTCCTGAAAAAAAAATATATAATTTGTATGGGAACAGTAAATGAGAGAGCGGAAAATTACAGCTAAACACAAACACCAGAAAAGTGTAAAAATATTCCTGGTCGCAAATGTACAACATCGCAAAAAAGGTCCAGTCCTTAAGGGGTTAATATATATATATTAATGTTTTAAATAATTTTTTAACATTTTTCTTATATTCTTCACTGAGTGCCTTGACCCCTCGAGGCACTCTGCACAGGCAGAGCATCAGTAGCCTGCCCGGTGGTTTCCGATGCTCTGCTTTACTGCCGGGCGCCACGTGGAGCAACCCGGAAGTGATCGTTCCAGGGGAAGCAATCGCCTGGCAGCAAGGAGAGGTATTGCATGATGCACGAGTCATCACTGCAATACCATCATAGCGGCTGGAAGCGATCATGATCGCTTCCAACGCTCTAATTCTCCGCGGACGTATCAGATACATCCGCGGTCCTTAAGAACTGTTTTTTGTCGGACGAACCTGATACATCCGAGGTCAGGAAAGGGTTAAATATCTTTGTCTATCTGAAATGCTTCATAGTATGCATTCTGGGTAAAAATTATATACATGAATTTATTATATAGACTCTTCTTGTCTGCATCCCAAGTCTTACGTCAAAATGGTTTGCTTTTAATATTTATAAGGTTCCAGGATGCAGAATATGAAACCAATTGATTAAAATAATTTTAAAGTTTCTTTTTTCAGGACAAAATTGTATAATATTTATAAGTTATTAAGGATAATATGGTATAATCTTTCAAATTTCGAGAATTTTACAAGAATTACATAATACTTTAACAATTAATCTATAGTAGTACTACACCCTGGCTAACACAATGATGAATACAACAAAACAGTGTTTTTCACAATATCACACAATAAAAGTGCTTGAATAAAGAAAAGTGCCTATATTTAACACTCAACTTCCCTTCTAGCAATGTAGTTACCCGAAGATTTCCTCAAATCTTCATTCAGTACAAATGCAATATATAGGGTTTATCCAGCTAGGGAAAACAAGAATAATACAACATAGTGCAACACTGTGTGATCGAATATTGGTGTATATTAAGTGCCAATTGGCCACTCACACTTTAGAGACAAATAAAGAGCCTTCAGAAATTATTGGATGTTAGTTAATCTTCTCAATTCTTGACGTCCGTCTTTTGTCTTCAGCTTAGAGGCACTTGGGAGGCAGTGGGAGTGAGGCAGGCATGCAGATAGCAGAGATGATGGGACAAGGTGAAATGGATGAATCTGGGTGATATATCTAGAGGAGACAAGGAAATGACAGAGGAACTTGCAGAACAACAAGTGTCTGGGCTGTCCGTTACCTCTCAGACTTCTGAGGTGGGCATACTTAAGTATGGTTAAGATCAGCAGCAGTATGAGCGGTAACTGACAGCCAGTCTTAAGTTAATCGGGAAAGTCACTGCGTGGTGTGTCCACCCACAGTTGAGGCTTCTGACAAAACTTCTAAAAGCCCCAGCTTTTATTATCATACTAAAGGAGCTTACATAACTAGCTTATACAAGTGACATGCACATTTCATACATGCAACTCAAATATACAAGATATCAGCCCACCCTGGAGCACTAGCCAGATGCCCGAGAGAGTCCAAGTAATGTGATTAGATACCTGACTTTGTTTCTCCAAGCAGTGTGTCCAGAATATTGCAAAATCATAGGATACAGCATTTTTTTAAAACTAAATAGCTTTAGAAAGCAATGAGATATATATATATATATATATATATATATATATATATATATAAAATTATGTTATTATTTATATAGCGCCAACAAATTCCGCAGCGCTTTACAGTGGGTGGACGAACAAACATGTAGTTGTAACCAGACAAGTTGGACACACAGGAACAGAGGGGTTGAGGGCCCTGCTCAATGAGCTTACATGCTAGAGGGAGTGGCGTAAAGTGACACAAAAGGTAAGGATAGTATTAGACTAATGACAGTTGCAAGAGAGGAATCAGTTGGCTAATGAGTTTACCAAGGGAAGCAATATAGATGGAGGACAGTAGGGGACCAAGGACTGAACCTTGGGGGACACCAACAGAGAGGATTTGGGGAGAATAAGCAGAGCCAGAGAAAGAAACTCTCTAAGAGCGCTGGGAATGGTAGGAGGAGCACCAAGAGAGAGCAGTATCTTGTAGACTAATATTGCAGAGGATGAGAAGAAGCTGTGGATGATCAACAGTGTCAAAAGCCGCAGAAATATATATATATACACACACACACACACACACACATATACACAAAGCAGATAATCTGGCACTCTACCCAAACTCAATATAAAAGTAATATTCAAACCATGGTACTGTGCTGGGTATATAATTCAAAGGATGATAAAGACCTTATATAGGTCGAAACATTGATTTTTCACATGCGAATTTGAATACATTTTCACTCCGTTATTGAAAATCCAGTGAGTGCTCTCATTTCTTCCTTTGGATTATATATATATTTATATATATATATCCATACAGTTGGCAATACACTCAGTCAAAACATTGCATTACAGGTCATAGGGGGCAGGGAGCCCATTCCATTCTGTGCTCCTCCTGCACAGCTCCCTGGCATCTCTGCTTGGCGCGCAAAGGACCTGTGCAGGAAGAGCACAGAGGTCCCAGGTTCCAGCCGAGCACAACCACTGGCCACCAGGGACAGAGGATCCATTCCCACCCTTCCAAAGCAAGGTATGGAGGCTGGGTGGACCTCTTTTGTGTGTATGAGATTTAAGTGTTTTGTCTGTGATTGGCTGTGTGTGGAGGGGAGGGGCAGAGGTCTGTGGATATGTCTGTGATTGTGTGGGGGGGAGGGGCAGAGGTCTGTGGATATGTCTGTGATTGTGTGTGTATGTCTGTGGTTTTATGTGTATGTGGATATGTGATTATGTCTGTATGTGATTGTGTGTGATTTTGTGTATATATGTCTGTGAATTTAAGTGTGTGTGGGACTGTGATTGTGTGTGTGCGTGTATATATGTGATTTATCGTGTGTGATTTTGTGTGTGTATGTATGTAATTGTGCGTATAGGTCTGTGATCGGATGTGTTTTTCAGTGATTATGTGTGTATAGATGTGTGACTGTGCGTATAGGTCTGTGATTTTGTGTATGTGTGTGTATCCATGGTTATGTGTGCATACGAATATACATGTGTACTTGTTTAGTACATGGCTCCCTAAGTTGATATCTTTAAATATTGCAATCCCACATAAGGATAACAAAAAGAGTTATTTACTAAACAACTAAAATGTCAAAATTAAGAAAAGAGCTTTTAAAGATATATTACTTATGTACATTATCTATATCAGGGGTAGGCAACCATTGGCACTCCAGATGTTATGGACTACATCTCCCATAATGCTCTTACAGCCATAATGCTGGCAAAGCATCAAGGGAGATGTAGTTAGCAACATCTGGAATGAGGAAAGTTGCCTAGCCTTGATCTACATTATAGATTTGATGTGTGGCCCAAGACAATTCCTCTGCACTCAATGCGGCACAGGGAAACCAAAAGGTTGGACACCCATGGTGTATAATCTACTGTTATGTTCTTTAGTGGCTAAATTAAAGTGATAGGATTGTGATTGCTGTCCGCAATGATACTACCATCAGTAACAGCATTGTACATTCTGGGATCTCACTGGTACCAGCATGTACTGGCTGCTTGAGAGTGATAGGGGTGTGATTGCTATCAGCACGATCAGTTAATGCCAGATTTGTGTAGAAATTATGTTGCTTTTTCAAAGCTTCAAAATTACAGAATATTGGTACTGGTTTTCGTCAATCTGCACCAAAAGCAACAAATAATCTGTGTAATCGAAAAATTATATCGTCCGATACCTAATGCTAAATATAACTCTTTACTGTATCAGTACTCTGACTTCCAGTGCTAAAGGATTTTTCATCTCTGATGATATTCATTTTCTAAAGCAATTTTAACACATAAATATAATCTTATTTTTTTAACATGTGCCTTTAATTTTATTTACTTGTTCTATTATACTTGTGATTTGTATGTATTTATGTACTAAACTCTTACAAACCCTCTATATGAGGTCATCTAAAAGGTAAATAAAAAGCTACTATGACCCAAAGGAGAATATAAATAGAGACTCTTAGATTCCTTCCCCCTTATCTACTGTTTCTTATTTTGTCTATTTTAGTTACAGTGTATCTGAGGCACAACTTAATAAAGCCTGATTACATACACATTGACTGGTTTTAGTGTTGACCCTCCTTACCCCCCCAACCCGTACACTTTTTTTGATACTTTATCTTCTACTGTATAAAACATTTACCAGTTTTTGGAACCCAGTGTTCCGCCGTTTTGTAGTTGTCCTCTTCACTCCATAAGAGGATCACTGGCCCAGTCCCTTGTATAAATTGGTATAGTGCAAAGCAGATAATACATATAATATTCATTTATTTTTAGGAAATGCATTATCCATGTTAAGGGAAACTATGGTTGGAGAAAGTAAGGTGTGGATCAGTGCTTTGGACTTATGGCAGAATCTGCAGGAAACAGTACAGCACATGAATGATGTACAAAATGATCAAATAAAAGCATCAAAAAGGAAGTTGGAAAATGATTCAGCACTGTACACATCAAAACTTTGCAAGAAAGAACATGGTGCTGGTGAGGTCTGCATACTTGATGAACACACAAGCGACAAATTTTTGACCCAGTCAGAAAACCAGTGTTTTTTTAACGATGAACAAACTAATAATATCCCCCCCAAAACACTGTTTTCTGCTAAAAGTATGTTTACTTTTCGAGTTTCATGCCGATGTACTGGAGCAATTGCAAAATTATTTACTGCACAGGTAATGGTTTCTTTCAGGGTTGCATGTTTTTATAGTGGTGGTTTTAATGCAGAGTTGTCTTAGAGCAAGCATGTCAAACTCAAAGGACAACACTGGCAAAATAAACAAGTTTTAAGTTTATGTGGGCTGCAAAAAAACTATAACTTCAGTTTTCATAGAAACGTAGATTTATTTAGAAAAGTACTGTATAAAAAAAGTTGCCTAACTGACACTGGACGAAGTAGGGCTTCAAAGTAAACAAAAGAGCAAATTTATTTTAAGGAGATATGTATTTGCATATAACCAATGTTTCCGTTCAACTGCCTTGACATTAAGAAAAGTTTGGTAATGGGACTGAAATGGTGAACGTAACAAATGACGTTATCTTGTTGATTTTGCAGTTCTATGAGTGTGTTCTTCACTTTGGCTGATATCATCAAACTTGATGATCTCAGCCAATCCAATGCTTTCCTATAGGAAAGCATGGGGTGACTATTGTTTATGTGTGGTAAAGGGCTGCACGGCCAATCAGCATCTCCATGCAGACCCAATCTAATACATTGCCCTCACACCCCATTCTAATACACTGGCCACAAATCAAATACACTGCCACCCCTCCCTCCACTCTAATTGAATACACTGCCTATTTAACCCACATGGCCCCTTCCCTCCCCCAATTTAATACACTGGCCCCCTCCCTCAAATTAATAGAAGTTAAGTTCCAGCCCAGCTCTTCTCTGCTCAAGCAGGCCAGATGCTCCTCTGGCACTGCGAGCAGGAGGGAAAGGGGAGTAGCTGGCCTGCAGAAGCATGCGATCGGCCGTCGGAGGGAAGACCAGAATCAGACAGGAAATATCTTTGCAGCCACAGAACAAAGTAGCCCCAGGGCAGGTGGGCCGCAAATATATCCATTGTGGGCCACAGATTTGACATGCTTGTCTTAGAGTCACATTTATAACTAATTACAAAGCCAGCTGGTAAATTTAACCATTTCAATGTTTAGCTTTAGATTTTAAAAACTTTAGTGTAATAAATGAAAGTCAAAGAGGTGAATATTATTCTCATCTCTTTTTTACTGACCCATGTTGCAGGAAAGCAGACTTATTTGTTTTTTAACTGCAAATTATTACAAGAACTTGGAATTCTAACGATCCAGTGGCATATATAAAGTGTTCACTACTTTCATATCCTACTCTTTATTTAGATGTGACTATAACTTATTCTGTCACTCAAATATATGAAAATGATAACTTTAATATAACAAACTCTTCTAATACTCTCTAATTAGACTCTGTTTCAAATAAATCCAGATCCTAAAAGGGACGCTGTAGTCACCGAGAGCACTTCAGCTAATTGAAGTAGTCTGGGTGCGAAGACCCTTTTGCACTTAGTGCTGCAATGTAAAACATTGCAGTTCCAGAGAACTACCAGACAGCCTCTAAAGGGCTTCCGGAATCCAAACTGACTTTTGTTCCGTTATCTGACGCTGGACTTCATCACGGACCTCCAGTGTCAGATTTTCCCCATAGGAAAGCATTGAGGAGCGTAGGCGGAGCCTGACACAGCGCCGAGGGACATCGATGCTGGATTCAGGTAAGTGGCTGAAGGGGGGCGCAAGGCAGCGGGGCACTCTGGGAGCCTATGGTGCCAGGAAAACAGGTTTGTTTTTTTGGCACTAGAGGATCCCTTTAAGCTACGAGAGAAAAAAAAATAGCATTAACAAGGAGGGAAAATAAATGGGAGGGAGAATATTTGCAGAGTCTTTCCTAAAATCTAGATTTTTACTTTGTTAAAAACTCATTTTGTTTCTGCGGCATGATTGTTAAAAGCTAACATTGCTACATCTGTGACATGAGGATATATATATCCTTATATTACAGTTGTAATCAAAGTTATTCAACCCCCATTGAAAATCAGGTTTATTGTCAAAATTTAGAGCGTTTCAGCTGTATGCAATGAACAAATCAAACAAAAGCAACTGAAATAGCTCAACAAAATGAATCCTTAAAGTGGTTTCCCCAAATTCAATTTAAATCACAACTTATAATGACTAAATAGGAGAATTAACTTACCCTGCACTGTGTCAAACCGTCATCCCTCTGTGCAATATGAACATGCGTGAAGGTGCTCCACGCTCTTGTGATGAAGCCGTATGCATGTGTTGCTATAGCGACACTGTATGTAAAAAAAAAAAATAAATGGGCAAAAGGGCAAAAGGGCAAAAATTAAGTGCCCCTAAAAGATTAATCAATAGAAAATAACATATTATTTCCAGTTTCATTCAATTCAATTTATATCTGGTGTACGCACAGTAATGTATCTTTAAACTACAATAAATGTGTTTAGAAATCATTCTGTGTAAATAAGATGCATTGTAACAGCTCTAAAGTGCAATTTACCAGTCAGATGAAATACTGCTTACTGCAAAGTGACCACTGTTTTTTTATTTACTTTAGGAGCTGGGGCGTGTTATTGGAAAAGCTCTTGTAAGACAGTTTGGTTGGAAACCTGATTTGCGGAAGCCAATTTTAGAGGTAGGAAATAAGGGAAAAAAATCTTGGCTAGCAATTTTATGGGTATGGCATTGCACAATTGTTAACACTTATTTATTTTTGTGGCAAAATTCTAACCTTGAATAATAGGTGCTCTACTTGTAATCTCAAGTCCTTTCTTTTCAATAAATGTTGCCTTCACCAATGGAATTCTCGCTACTTCTGTACTATCTGCTTCTGCAAAACAAATTATTGATATGCATATGCACTACTGTGAAAAAGTACAGGTGTGAAAAATAATGTAATGTAAGAAGGCTTTAAAAAATAGAAATGATAACAGATTATTTCAATCAATTTAACAAAATGCAAATCGATATGTGGTGTGACTGCCTTTGCCTTCAAAACAAAATATATTATTATAGATAAACTTGCACACAGTTTTGTATGAAATTCGTCAGGTTGTAACAAATATCTTGGTGAGCTAAACACGGTTCTTATGTGGATTAAGGCAGCCTCTTTTCATGTAATACGAGACAGATTCGATGATGTTGATTTCTGAGCTCTGTGGGAGTTTTACCAAAATTTCCATGATTCATTGTTCTTCTTTACTCTGAAGATGGTACTTAATTACTTTGACTGTATGTTTGGGGTAAGTTTTATGCTCAAGTATTAGTAAATCAGATCCCTCCCTGAGGGTACTGCATGATGGACAAGTGCCTGCCTGTACTACTGTATGTTCATTGAGGAGACCATTAATTCTGACAAAATCCTCAATTCTACTTGCAGAACTGCAGACACAAACTTGCAAGGAACTTCCACCATGCTTTACTGAGTTCTGTAGATACTCGTTCTTGCACTGCCCTTCAGCAAACTACCTTCTGCTAAAGACAAATATTTCAGATTGTGACTCATCACTCCAGAGCACCTGCTCCAATTTGTTTGCACCTCAGTTCCTGTGTTTTAAGGCCTTGTCTCCATGTCAAAGGTAGACCACTTCTGGCCAGATGTCTAAGGACAGTAGGTGGGTGTACCAGGATCCTGCTAGTTTCTGCTAATACTTAGCTAATAGCACTGCTGGACATCTTCCAGTTACGAAGGAAAAAAAGTATGATGTATTTTTCATCTGCTCCACGAAGGTTCCTTGGCCGACCAATGTGTTAGTGGTCCTCAACAGTGCTTGTTTCTTTGTGTTTCTTTAGAAGAGCATGGAGTGCACAACTAGAAACCTCTGCCTAGGAAAGATCCAGTATAACTATATTGTGTCTTGTTGCTAAGTACAGTCTTGTCATGGTGTATGACTCTTGAAATTAAAAGGTCTTCAGCAACCTTAATTGTTAGCAGAGTTTGGCTGTCTCTCACCCAGGGCTGGACTGGGGATATGGAGCAGCCACCGGAAAAAAAATCTATGCGAGCCCCAAAGCTCATTGTGCTATGTAGTTGCGTGTGTGTTATATATATATTTATTTTTGGTATATTTCTTTTACTAATTCAAAATATTAGTCCTTTCAGGGTAATTAAATTATACAGTAAAGAATACTCACATGCAGACACCGACAATCTTACTGATGCACACAAATAGGCTCCTTGACAGACAATCTCAATGACACACACAGACAAGGTTAATGGTACACACACAAATTTAGTACAGACAAATTCTAAGACACACACAAGCTTACTACAGACAAGCTCACAGTCACACACACATGCTCACTACAGACAAGCCCACTGACACACACATGCTCCCTACAGAAGAGCTCACTAACACACAGACAAGCTCACTGACACACATATGGTCACTACAGACAAGCTCACTGCACACACATGCTCACCACAGACAGGCTCAGACCCACCCATGCTCCTTACAGACAAGCTCACTAACACACACACACACACACACACATGATCCCTACAGACAAGCTCACTGACACACATACAAGCTCACTCACTAGCAGGCACACACAGAAGCTTCCTCACTAGCAGATGTGTGCACACACACTCACTCACTAGCAGATGCACATACACACAAAGACATCCACACACTCACAGAGGCAGACATCCACACACACACACAGGCAGGCAGTCTCACACCCACACACTGACCTGCTTCTTACCTCCACATCCCTGCCGCACGCTAAGCTCCGCCCCACCGCAATATTGGGTTTTCCTTTTTTTTTTTTTTTTTTTATAAACCCGGCAGGCCATGTGTGAGCTGTGTCAGCCGCCTGGGGCCCTGTGCGGCCGCACAGTTCGCACATGGCCAGTCGGGATTACAGGAGCCTGATCAGTGATGATTGGGGCTGTCAGCCCAGCCCCAGGTGCTGCTGCCCACCGGGAAACTTCCCGGTATCCCGGTGGGCCAGTCCGGCCCTGCTCTCACCCAGTTTTATTCCTCCTGCACAGCTATTTTTTTTTTTTTTTTTTTGCTGATCCACCTCTGATGATCACCTTCAAGACTTCTCCAGGGCTGCACCTTTGTGGAACTCCCTTCCCTTCTCCGCTAAACTTTTACCCAGTCTCCATTCCTTCAAAAATAATTGCAAACTCACTTCTTCAGGAAAATATATCAATTAAACTGTTGGCAGGTTTTCATCCCTTGACACCCTGACACCTCTCCTACAACTGTCAAAAATAACCTACTAAGCCCTCAGTGAATACTTTTCTAGCAACCTATTTCATTACCCCTACTTATACCCTTTGTGTCACTATACCCCACTCCCTCTAGCATGTAAGCTCATTGAGAAGGGCCCTCAACCCCTCTGTTCCTGTGCATCCACTTGTCTTGTTACAATTACGTGTCTGTTAGTCCACCCATTGGCGCTATATAAATAATATGATAATATTAATTTGTATTTCAAACCATAAAATTAATTGATCATCAGCATCTATTTGGTTTATTTATTTAATCATGCACCTTACAATAGTGTATTTGTCATAGTACAACCTAATTTATTGTGAATTAAAGAGCATTACATTTTAGCTATCTGTTGCTAGCAGAAATGCAATAGATTTAATCCTCTCTAAAAACATCGTCCCTTCACCACGTGGAAGTGTAGCAAGAAAAATTAATGCTGCTGCTTACTTTTGCTAAAAAAAATAATAAAAAAGCTCTTTAAAGTGAGCCATGAGGGATTCACTTCAACAAACAAAAACTACTACTATGTTATTAAGTATATATTTATTGACTTTGGCAGCCATTATAAACTCACCTTGCCTTATGCTCCAGCACTTGGTTGATCCATGGTTCTTACTATACTGTTATCACCTCCCTGTGGTCCTCTTTCGTGCCACCTTCTTCTGTGATTAACTTTGCTTACGGACACTAATTCTAGCAAGGCTGTCCTCTCTGATGACACAGACATACTGGCTTCACTCCCTGCACATTGCCCTTAGTGTATTGCCCCATACCCAACTAGAGTGAGAAAATCTTGGTTGTTGGAGTCACGAGGAGCAGAGAACCACCTTTTCTATGAGTTATTTTGGTCTTCCAGTTACTCTGTTCTCTGCCATTTCACTGGCAACAGGTCTATTCCCAAGACATGATCATAACGTGGTGAAGGGACGATGTTTTTAGAGAGGATTAAATCTATTGCATTTCTGCTAGCAACAGATAGCTAAAATGTAATGCTCTTTAATTCACAATAAATTAGGTTGTACTATGACAAATACATTATTAAATTACAGTTTAAGGAACAGTGCACACACAAAACCAAATGCAGTTTTACATTTTACAAGGAAGTCTCCTATCTTGGCAAATAAGTATGGGGGCGTAGCCTTGTTCAATTTAAAACTGTTTTTGTTTGTGCGTTGTTCCTTTAACTGTTTTTTTTTGTATAGATTGTGGTCTTTACTGCAGCACCACTATTTAAAAATGCATGTTCTGGGTGTGCCCCCAATTACTATTTTTTTCAGTGTAGATATACTTTTTTAAAGGGACACTGTAGGCACACGAACCACTACTGCATAATGTAGTGGTTCATGTACGAAGATATTTTATTGTTCAGTCTGCAGGGGAAAACTGTATTTTCTGAGGAAAGGCAGTGCTTATATTGCTGCCAAGCACCACCTCTCATGCAGGACCAATGCTTGTCACCGAATTAATGCATAAATGTGACGGAACTCCTGTACTCTGACCGAGTACCTCTGCCCAGTCCGCTTTCTAGCAGCTTGCAGGGACCCTGGAACACTTCAGCCCCAGTCACCGAAGCTTGACTGGGGTCCTTGTGGAGCTCTCCTTCCAGGCAGGTATCGTCCCCTCTGCCTTATACACTGCAATCCTGCATGTATAAGACTAGGGTGGGAAATGCAGCAGCTACTGGTAAATTTTTAAATAAAATTAGATCCTAAAAAAATTTCATTAATTTAATATTTATTTTGTGTATATAATGAATGCAGTGTGTGTAGTGTGTGTGTATGAATGCAGTGTTTGTATGTGATACAGAGTGTGTAACCTTGGTGGGGGTGGGCATTTTTTTTTTAAATTATTATTTTAATATTATTATTTTTTTTATTTTATTTTTTTTATTTTAATATTATTAATATTTTTATTATATTATTATTTAAATTTTTGTAATGAGCCCGGCAGTCCTTGTCTGTATTATGGCAATGGAAGTTGCCATAATACAGACACTCACTCGAGCATAAGACGAGTGGGAGTTTTTCAGCACAAAAATTGTGCATATACATATATATATATTATTATTATTATAAAATATAAATAAGTATATAAAAAAATAATTTTTAATAATTTTAAAAATGTGTATATATATATATATATGTAATTTTATTCTAACTGTAATGTTGATATTAATATATATATATATTTATATCAAAATACACTTAGAATGAAATTATATAGATCTATGTATAAATAAATAAATAAAAATAATACGAAATATACATATGTCCATATACATAATTACATAAATAATTTCATAAATCTACACGTAGACTTCAAATATATAAATATGTATATATAATTAAATTCTACGTGCATATTTATGTAATATTATTACATAATTAAGTAATTTTATTGATTGCAATTTGAGGGACATGTCTGAAAACCCAGGCCGAAAGTCCAGAGAATTTAATTTGCACTAAATTTAACCCTGTAACTATCCAAGACACGTTAAAACCTGTACATGGGGGGGTAGGGTTTTACTGAGGAGACTTCGCTGAACACAAATATTAGTGTTTCAAAACAGTAAAACCTATCACAGTGATGATCAGGGGCGGGCTGGGCCGGGGGGCAGGGAGGCAATTGCCCCCCAGGCCGCCCTAAATTCCTGTAAGGCCGGCCGCGGCGGGCCGGCCCTTTAAATACTGCAGCCGCCTGAGCGCTCTGTTAAGAACCTCAGGCGGCTGCAGCTTCTCCCCTCCCCTCCCCTGTAGCGTGGCCGAGCTGCACTCCGATTCACACAATGCATCCCTTACACACAACCAGAAACACGTAATACATCCCTTATACACAAATACACACTGCTTCCACTACACACAAACACACTACATCACCTGCACAAACTGGTAACCCTATACACTACATACCATAAGCACACATATTAGATCCTCTACAATAACACATAACACATCCCCTACACACTCCACTCCCTGTGAGCGAACTCATGGGTGGGTGGAACTTATGAGTGGGCCTTATGGGCATACTCACCGTCAGGCCCTGGGGCCCAGACCTTGAGCTGTGTAAGGGGCCCCAAAAAATGGAGCTGCTTCCAATTCTCCCAGAACATTGAATTTTGTGACCACAGCTGCAAACAGCCTCCAGAGATCCTGTTCTACACCAGACCAGTGGAGCCAATCTGCAGCCCATCATCATCCTCATCTGCTTGTAAGTAGGCAATCTAGTATATTATTAGTGACGCTAATCTATAATGTACCTCACATTAAAGGGACACTATAGCTTAATGAAGTGGTTCTGGTGTCTATAGCTGGTCCCTGCAGGCTTTTTAATGTAAACACACACTGTGTGCAGCACTGGCGTTAGTTCATATGGGTGGGGCATTGTGATGTCACATGGGGGGGCAGCAAATTTTTATTTTGTCTAGGGCGGCAAAAATCCTTGCACCGGCACTGATCCTGGGCAGGTGCACCAGTCTACTGGTGACCCACAGGAGGGGAGTGCACTGATTGCACTGCACTCTCCTCCTGTCCAGCCCCATCTTTACCGCAGTGCAAGTGCCCTCTGCCCCTAATTTACAGTGGCTCACACTCACAACAAGCAGTGCCTGGAGCCGTGAAGGAGCGGGTATGGCAAAGAGCTACTGATTAGCATAACATCAATATCCGTTATAAAACCAGGAAAAGGTGGGCATGGATGGTGAACTGATTTGGTGGTGCAATGGGCCACTTGACTGGTTTTGCCCCCCAGGCCTAAGGCTGCCAGCCCTCCCCTGGTGATGATATTGTCAGTGAAAGTGACGGTTTATGCATTTTTCACACACAAACAGCACTTTCACTGATGATATTGTTGTGGTACATTTTACTGTTTTGAAACCCTAATATTTGTGTTCAGTGAAGTCTCCCGAGTATAACACTACCCCTCCTCCCCCAACCACCCCTTGTACAGGTTTTTGAAAGTTACAGGGTCATATATAAGCCTTGATTTTTCACATTGCAATTTGGTTATGTTGCCTTTGAGAGTGTGGAAGAATTTTTGGGTCAGAGATGACTCCAGACACAGGTCGTTGAAGAACAAAGGCTATTTATTGTTTTGCAGCTGCAAAATCTCAGTCAGACAATAGTCTTGGAATACCTGACTGAGCACACATTTACAAGAGAACAAAGAATATATACCACAAATGACATACTCCATACGTATACAAAAATTACACCCACATTACTATAGTTACTAGGGATGTGCATGGGCAAAAAATTTGTTTCAGCTCAGCACTTCCTGAATTCGGGACTAAGGCACTTCGGTAATTGCCTAACCCTAACCTTGCCCCTAACCCCAACACCACCCCAAACCCTAGTAGGATTGGAGTAGAGTTAGGGTTAAATTCCTGTCATCATTCCCTTAATTTTCCCTCCCTCTCCTGTTTTGCCACTTTTCAGAAATCCGAAGCACTTTGGCACTGTCAAAGTTCGGCAATTCGATTTGGTTCAACACTTCCGAAATTCGCCAGTTTCGACAATCGGAAGCACCCAAATGTCCAAATTGCCGAAAATCGGCCGAATTTAAATTTGGACCGAAACGAATCGCACATGTCTAATAGTTACATCCAATTATTAAACTAAAATGTATCTCTTACATATGTTATTTAATAGTGGACATTCCTGACATTCCACACATGCGCCCTTGTTTTAGATAGTTGCACAGTAGTTTTAACCATTTGAATACTTAACTTTTCTTAAACATCCTGTAGCTTTTACCACAAGAGCATATGGTAGCCCAGGAATGAGAATTACCCCCATGATGGCATACTATTTGCAAAAGAAAGACAACCCAAAGTATTGTAAATGGGATATGTTCAGTCTTTTTTAGTAGCCACTTAGTCACAAATACTGGCCAAAAGTTAGCGTTCATATTTGTTTGTGTGTCAAAAATGCAAAAAACTAATTTGAACGCTAATTTTGGCCAGTGTGGCTACTAAAAAAGACTGGACATACCCCAAATTGAATACCCTGGGTTGTCTACTTTAAAAAAAATAAATATGTACATGTGAGGTGTGATTCAGAGATTTATGACAGATAACCGTGTTACAATGTCACTATTGATAAATTTTAAAAATATATATTTTGAAACAGCAATGTCCTACTTGTACTTATAGCACTATAACTTGCAAAAAAGCATGTAAACACTGGGTGTTTTTAAACTTGGGAAAATTTGGAATCTATTTAGCAGTTTTTTTCATTAGTTTTTGTAGAGGAGTAAACGATTTTTCAAGTAAAAGTCAAAAAACATGTTTTTTTTTTTTTTTGTTTTTTTTTTCACCATATTTTATTATATTTTTTTAAAGTAAGTTATATGAAATGATACAAATAATGGTATGTAAAGAAATCCCTTCTTGTCCTGAAAAAAAATATATAATTTGTATGGGAACAGTAAATGAGAGAGAGGAAAATTACAGCTAAACACAAACACCACGAAAGTGTTAAAACAGCCCTGGTCCCTAACGTACAACATGACCAGAACAGTCCGGTCCTTAATGGGTTAAATGGGAATCTAATTTTATAATTTATCAACAGGCAAGCATTCCTTTTGTGTCCATATTCATTTATTGGAGTCATGTAGATCCTGCTCTGATTTAAAGTGAATGGAGAAACAAAATCATCTCATCCACTTGGCTGTTCTACTAATTTATTGGGTGTTGTTTCCTGTAATAGGTCCTGCCTTACATAGTTTAGGGACTAATACAAATTGTGTGTTCTCTTTCCTTTAGAAAGTTAATTGATCTGTCTTTCTAACTTGATTAATTTCCATGGGAATGAAATAATTTATATTGAGTTGTGAGATAGGAGAAAAGCCTTTGGATGACCGTTTATCTTGTCTTGACCTTATTAATTTTTAGAAGGTTTAAATCCCTATATTTATCCAAAAATTACTTGAAAACATTACATATTGAAGAAGAGTGGAAAAGAAACATAATTGTCAACTGAACAATACATTTAATATACAAAAAAAGAAAACCACAGGAAACCTCAGATCTATCACAGAAAATAGCGGAACTGGAATGGCATCATAAAACCCCAGTAGATGATAAACAACTGGTTACAGCCAGGGCAGACCTGAATTCACACCTCTCCCAAAGGATCGCCTTTCAATTCTGATAGGCACAGAAAACATTATACGATTATGGTAACAAAAGCAGTAAGATACTGGCAAAAGCCCTGAGGAAATCCAGTCAGAAAAGCTTCATATCAGAAATACAACGGAACCTCTTGAGTCACCCCAAAGTCAATTGCTGAGGAATTCCGGTTGTTCTACGAATCCCTGTACAATCTCCCCAAACACGACACGGACACCAGAGACCCTGACACAAGCAGAACTGCTGCACAAAAAACGTATCTAACCACACACCTTAAATCCAGGATTCATGCAGACATGATCTGCTCCCTGGAGGACCCGATTACAGCAGAAGAGCTGTCTTTGGCTTTGAAACTAGCCAAGAATGGAAAGAGCCCCTGACCTGATGGCTGCACCATCAAATATTATCAAAACCTACTTCCAAACACTAGCACCTCACCTACTTGGCATGTCCAATGTGATTTAAGGATGGTGGGACCCTCGATCCCAATGCGTTAATGGCACACATTGTAGTGTTGCCAAAGGAAGGTAAAGACCCCAGAACGTGCCCAAGCTACAGGCCAATCTCCCTGTTGAACACCGACCTGAAACTCTTTGCGAAGATTCTAGCACTCCGCATCCAAGCCATCCTGCCAAAACTGATCCACCCGGGTCAGTTGGGATTTGTAAAAAAACAGGAAGCCAGGGACAACACCACCAAAGTAATCAACCTGATACCTGCAGCCCGGACAAGATCTACCCCCTCACTCCTGGTATCCACTGACGCGGAGAAGGCGTTCGACAGGGTGGATTGTACCTTCTTGTTTGTGACATTGCAACAACTGGGAATTGGCCTGAACATGAGAGCATGGTTTGAAGTTCTATACAATAAGCCTTAGGCACAAGTCTACGTGAACAGCAAACTGTCCAGCCCATTTATGATACGAAATGGTACTCGCCCTTGCTGTTTTTGCTAAGCTTGGAACCCTTTCTACATGCGATTCAGGAGCGATCAGACATCAAAGGCATAGGAGGCAAGTCGGGTGAAAGCTAGATATCGGCCAATGCTGACGACTTGCTGTTCACAGTGCGGAACCCGCAATCTTCACTCTTGGCCATCATGCAGGAATTCAACAAATACAGCTCTCTCTCAAACCTGCGAATCAATTACACAAAATCCGAGATATTGCATTTGGGCTGTGACCGCACCTTAATCGCATCCCTGAAGACGCAATTCCCATTTCAATGGTGTAAAGACGCGATCAAATATCTGGGCATATGGCTCACTGTAGCGAAGTGGTCCGGAACACATATCACCTGGCTCAGAAGAGTGAACGTTCTTAAAATGAATGTACTACCACGCTTCCTATATCTACTACAGACGCTCCCGATCTTTGTCCCCCAGACCTCCTTCACCCAAGTACGTAAGGCTTTTACACAATATGTATGGCAAAACCAGACTGCCAGGATAAAATGGCATTCTAATAAAACCCAAACCACTGGGCGGACTGGGTATCTCACTGATCTGGTCAAATATCACCAAACTATAAACCTATCACCGAATGATCCTTAGCACCAAAGGACAAGCTTTGGATCGCCATAGCTTCTCAACACTGCCTCTACATACGCTCCCCACGATAGCTGCCATCCTGGCTATCTGGAAGAGGATATCTGACAAGCTGAACCTTTCGCCACATATTTCACCCCTCTACCCCATCACTGGCAACCCATCGTTCCGCATCATCAACTCCACAAGAACCATGATCAGCCTCAGAATGCCATCACCCTGTAGGCTCCAACATGTGCTAGCCAACGGGAACTTCATCCCACTAACAGAACTGCCCATACCCGAACCCCCGAGTCTACTAACACACTTCAGATACCACCAGCTAGTCCGCCTGCTTTAGCAAATCCCAAATCTGCCCTCAGCAGCGCGAACACTTACTACTTTTGAAATCATATGCACCCAATCCGCACCCCCACCACACGCCATCTACCTGCTATACCGACTCCTGAACTCAACACAGGGAAGTCTCAACTTCCCTGTTTCGTCAGGCATTAGGAGACCTTGGTCACCCCTTGACGCAAGAACAATGGATTAATGCCTTCACGATGACACATAAAACCTCCATCAGCATGAAGTACCAAGAATCTGGATACAAAATGATATCTCACTGGTATAAAACACCTGAGAAACTTGCATTCATGCACACCTCGTGTGCGCCGGAGTGCTGGAGATGTGGCAGTGGGCTAGGCACGCTGTTCCATATCTGGTGGGTCTGCCCCGGATTCAGCCTCTCTGGGGGGAGGTGCACCGTATAGTCTCCACACTGACGGATAACTCGATTGATCTCTTCCCTGAGAGCTATCTGTTCCACCTGACCCACCTACCGCTGGCTATTTACAAGAAGACAATCACCCCATACCTGATCAATACAGCGTGCAGCCTGATTCCTCCATGGACGATTGGGTCAACAGAGTAGAGTATATGCGGTCCATTGAGGAACTTATCCTGATTGCAAGAGGGAGACATCAGATATACCAGAAGATCTGGTTTCTTTGGCTGCGGTGGCTGACTACCAGATAGGTGTGTCTAGGACCCCACAGGACCAGAATCCTGCCCCACTGGACGAACTACGAGGCGTGGTGGAGGAGGGGCGATGACATTCGCCCACCAACCCACCCCTTATCTCCCTCCCCTCCGCTTTTTTTCTTCTCTTCTCTCACTCTCTCTCCCCCCCCCCTACCCTGATCTCTCTGAGACCCACCGATACTGCTCTAAACCCAATCCCCACCGCCTGATCCCTAATCTACACAGACAGGAATGAAGTCCACGCTACCATAGACCATAGGTATGCCCCTCCCTTGGGTCACCTCTCAATCTCCCTATTCCACCTCTAGCTGTAGCACTGCCAATGAGCTACCGATGAGCGGTGATGATGAATTGGGGAACACAGACCCACCCTGTATCAGCGCACCTGCTCATAACGATCCCCATGCCAGCCTGTTACCAGATATGGGATATATACTATACTGTATATACTACTATGACAATCAACAAGCATGCTCCTATAGACTCCCATGCAAATCTGGCATTCATTTTATGAAATGTTGTAATGCTACTTTCCACCCAGGATACAGTCAATATTACTCAATCTCGCTTCGCTCACGACCCAGAGATAATAAACCTTGACCTTGACTAAACCACAGTCGTATAGAAAACACTGCATACTCCCAGAGATACCGGGGTTACTTCCCATTTCCATTCTCACATTATACTATCCTAGCTTATTTATTCCTCCTACACTCCCTACAGTATAACAAAACAGAGAGTAGAGTCAGCGCTAATCGGAGAGGCAGCAGTCCCAAACAAGGACTCCCTCAAATGTCTTTAGGAATAGATAAGCAAAAAACAAATAAATAGGGGATGGGTCTGCGCCAATGTACAAAATAAATAACAATAACAAGTCCAATTGAATCTTATATGGTGTCTCCGAAGTTGTAGGGTTCTACTTGTTACGGTATCCAAAAGATGTGGAGGAAGGTGGTGAGTGATGAGAAAAATGATCCAACATAGTAAAAATAGGAGAGGTCTTACTTACAGTTGACAGAGCTTAATCCATCTCTGGTGTGAATGGCTTGCAGCGGTATTATCCCCGCTTACAGGATATACGGCGAGTAGCCTCTTCTATGTAGTGACAGACGGCCAAGTGGGAGATAAAAATAAAAACAATAATGGTGCAGTATGTTCCACACGTGAAATAAAAGATGCTAAAATATAATAGATACACTCACATTCGGTAGAGCTTCTGCTAGCTCTAGTTTTGTAGGTGTCCAGCGGTATAATCCCCGCTTGTAGGATATAAGATGAGTGTTCTTGATGGTAGTATCAGGAGCTCGGAGAGAAGATAAAACAGCGATAGTGCTCTCAATAAAATATTGTTGATGTATAAAATAATAAAATATACTCGCAGTGTATAGGGCAGGCTTGGGATTCTTTGGAGTATAATACCAGGAAGTAAAATAAATAAAAGGAAAAAGTATATAAAATGTATATAATATAAAATATATATAAAAGGCCAGCTAATAGTCAAAAGATAATGGTATAAACGTAAAAAGTGACCAAAATCTATTTATTAACAGTATATAAAAACAGTATAATATCCAAACGTGTTTCACCAATATAAGGCTTTATAAATGGATAAAAAACCTCCTCATAGAGATTAATTGAATCAATGCATCTCTATGAGGTAAATTCAGTGGCTGCATACAGAGGGTGAAGACACTGAATGGCAGTGCTGCTCATCTGAGGAGTGGCCAATGGAGGTATCACTAGGCTGTGATTTAAACAGTGCATTTTCTCTGAAAAGACAGTGTTTATTGCAAAAAACCTGAAGGGAAAGATTCTACTTACCAGTTGTAGTTGTTCTAGTGACTATAGTGTCCCTTTAACTCAACCGATTTGATCTCAGTAATACCCACACTCTCACATATATACATAAGCATGTATGGGAAAGATTGGGTTTGGTCATCTACATGTGTGGGTACAGATAAATGCCCATATTCAAATAGGAACTGGGGCATATAGATCTAGGAAAAGGGACACTATAGCTTTAGAAATACAGATTTGCATTGCTAACACTGCAGAGTTCCTTTAAGAGCTTGATTATGCGTCATGAAACCTGCCATTATTTATTTATTTGTCTGTTTAGCAAATGAATTTGAATGTGGGGGGAAAAAAGACCTTAATTCAATAAAATACTTTTTTTGTGTGTGTGTGTGTGTGTGAGAATATTTACATTTCATGTGTTTAAATGCTACTTTCATTTACTTCTCACTGTATTTTATCTAATAGGTATTTGTGCATATCAATGACCTTTATTCAGTGGTGGGATTTCCAATAATGAGGTAATTGTTGTTATTCTGTTTGTTTTATTTTCTGTTTATTTAAAAGAACGCTTCAAAATTGATATTGCTTTCAATGTACCTATAAATGTTTAAATACATTCTTGCAACTCTGACTCCAGAGTGTCCATTGAAAATGACATTCTAAGCACCATAACTAGTCCTTCTCATTGGGTAGGGTGCAAGGAGTTTATTTCCAGTGTCTTCATCTGTCCATTTCATTACAGCTACAATATCTTTATGAAAATGTCTGCAGTTCTATGCCCATCCTAACCCTCAATGAAGCCATAAGGGAAACTTTATTTATTTTTATTTTTTTTATATATTTTATACAAGTGCAAATCTTAAAGGGTTACTGCGTTGATTAACATTTTGCCCCCTTGCCAAGCTTTTCTTGCACTATCTATCTATCTTACCTCTACACCTTCCAAGTATAAGTGTATAATTTAACAATGCATTCTTCATTATCATTGTTCTTTAGGCAGCCTTTGGCAAATAGAGCATATATTCAGAGTACAGGTCTGCGATCTACAACTGCATGGGCCATGGTGACACTTGCTGAAATCAGTGTAAGTGGAATATATTCTAGGACATGCAGCTAGTATATTTTTTTAGTATATTTTCTCTCTGTGATGTATGCATAAAAATATATGAAGGTACTAAATAACACCCCTAAGTAGTATTAACCCCTTAGGGACCAAACTTCAGGAATAAAAGGGAATCATGACATGTCACACATGCCATGTGTCCTTAAGGGGTTAAAGGGCTAAGATAAAGAGTGTGCAGGAAATAGTAGTGGAGGAAGAGAAGACTTTATTTAAAGTATGGACCCTGGCTAAATTTCTAACTAGGAAGAATCAGAGTTTGCAGGCTGCTATTTGTTTTTATATACCGTATGACTATAATCCTGTGAGTGGAATTATAGTTGTACCCAGAACCATTTGTTCACATTTTGCTGTTAGTTTGTTGTCCTCTATTTTCAAAGGTACCGTAATGCCACAAGAGTTTCCTTTTTAGGTTTATGGGTAAATTTTCAGTTTTACTGATCAAACACAGGTCTCGTATATCCATTGCAAGTGCAAAAACATGCACTAATACTACAGTATGCTTTGCAGGTTGGTGAGTCTGCATGTGGGGAGAGTATATAAGGAAAACAGAGAAGAATGGATTGGCGAGAACTGTGAAACACAGCAAAGGGAAATAAAGAGAGCTTAAATTTATTTGTACGTTTCCTCAAGTCTTCCTTTGCATTGAGGTTATACTAGGAGTTTTAAAATATTATTGTAGTATTCTTGTTGACGTCCCATTTTGTCTTATCTTACAGGCCAAAACTATTGTCCTTGATCCTATGTGTGGTGTGGGAACAATATTGTTGGAAGCTGCAAAGGAGTGGCCTGTATGTTAATAAGTGTTTTTATTGACTTAAAATATCAAAAGTTCGATTTGTTGAATATATATTTTGCATATTTAAATGTAATTTTAAGTCCATTGTTAATGTAAATTTGTACTTTTTAAGATTTGCATTAATCTTTCTCTTGATAGGGTCACATATGAACACAGACTCTCTGTGTTGGGGTGTGTGTGTGTGTGTGTATATGTAGGTATGTATGTGTGTGTGTATATATATATATATATATATATATATATATATATATTGTGTGTGCTCGCGCATGTCTTGTAACTTTAACTTGGCATGTCCCTTTCCACCCAGGTGCAATCTTCAGCAATAAATATAAATGGAAGTTTAGAGAAAAGGTAATAACATTTCTGTCCCAATCTGGGATACATTTGCTACCAACACAAAGACATCACATTTATAAGCTAAAACTGAAGATAATATGAGGTATAAAGATTAGGGATCGACTGATTATCGGTCTGGCCGATATAGGCCGATATTCTGTATTTTCAGCAATAAAGATACCGATATTGCCGATAATGCGGGCCAGGGTCCTGGGGGAGCTGAAGGGAACTGCTGTAAAGGTCAGTAAGAGTGTGCTGGGACCCCCAAGGGAATGCCATCCCTCCCTGGCCAGGTAAGAAGCAGGGAGGGGGGACTAAAAAACCCCCCCTTAAGCCCCTACATTTTATACATACTACTATACACACACTGCACAAACAAACACACACTCTCTGCGTTGATTATACACACTACACAAACACACACTGCATTAACTATACACACACTACACAAACACACACTGCATTCACTATATACACACACACTACACAAACATATACACACTCTTCATCCACTACACAAACACACACACACTGCATTCACTAATCAAATACTCTCACTGTATCCATTACACGCACATATATTCTTGAAAACATAAAAAATTCTGGCTGGTATGTATATTTTGTGCATTTACCTTAATAAAAAAAAAAAAAAATTAATAATAAACATGTTGAATTAACAGTAGATTTGTGTAGAGATAGTAATTTTTATTTTATTTTTTTTAATGGTAAATATACAAAATATCAGTATCGGTCGATCCCCAATAAAGATACCAAAGAGAAGCAGTGATGCAACTGAAACCATGCTTAAAAGGTGCTAAATGACCAATGTAAACCTGGTAATTAAAGGGATACTATTAATGCCAGGAATACAAAGCTGTATTCCTGGCACTATAGCTAAAACCCTTTATTTACTTACCTGATTCCAGCACCGATCCGGTAAGTAAGTAAAGGGTTTCAGCTATAGTGCCAGAAATACAGCTTTGCTCTGCAAATTAATCAATTAATTATTTTCTATGGGGAAAATGCAGAGCGTGAGCATGTCCAGCGTCCATTACCGGACCAAAGGTCTGTTAGCTGACAGCCACTGGAGGCAGACTTAGTGCTGCAATGTAAACACTGTACCCAGACCACGTCAATGAGCTAAAGTGCCTATAGGGTCCCTTTAACCCTGTCACTTTTTCAAAATCCAGGTTAAAATAGATAGATTGGAAAAGTTCCCCAGGTCAGGTATGCTACCAGTTTATCTGCATTGGTCTACAATTTAAAATTCACTTCATATTTATAGAAATTCTCTTTTAACATGCACGGGTAGGTAATGCTAGTGTTTACTTGTTTATATTGGTCATAGAAACATAGAATGAGAAGGCAGATAAGAACCATTTGGCCCATCTAGTCTGCCCACTTCGAAATACTTTTGATTAGTCCCTGGCCTTATGCCAATCCCACGCATGCTTAACCCCTTAAGGACCAAACTTCTGGAATAAAAGGGAATCATGACATGTCACACATGTCATGTGTCCTTAAGGGGTTAAACTCGTGTTAACCTCTGCCACTTCAGCTGGAAGGCTATTCCATGCATCCACTACCCTCTCAGTAAAGTAATACTTCCTGATATTATTTTTAAACCTTTGTCCCTCTAATTTAAGACTGTCCTCTTGTTTTGGTGGTTTCTCTTCTTTTAAATATAGTCTCCTCCTTTACTGTGTTGATTCCTTTTATGTATTTAAATGTTTCTATCATATCCCCCCGTCTCGTCTTTCCTCTAAGCTATTCCTGTTAAGTTTTATCCTGAAATCCATGAACCAGTTCAGTAGCCCTTCTCTGAACTCTTTACAAATTATCACTATCCTTCTGAAAATATGGTCTCCAGTACTGCGTACACTACTCCAAGTGAGGTCTCACAAGTGTTCTGTACAATGGCATGAGCACTTCCCTCTTTCTACTGCTAATGCCTCTCCCTATACAACCGACTCTGTTGCTTTCAGTAGTGCAACTTTTATATAATCCCATATCTCCTGAACTCCATTTAAACTGCTCAGTCTGATAAGGAATCGTTATGCATATTCTTATTTTAGAAAAGTCTGGTTTTCTAAAATCTAAAACTTTTGTTTTTGTGTGGTGTGACCACACTGACTGGTGATCACTAGATCCTAAACTTTCACCTACAGTAATATCTGATACTAAATCTCCATTTTTTAACACTAAATCTAGTAAGGCCTCCTTATGAGTTGGTTCCTCAACGACTTGTTTTAGAGACAATCTCAGTAGGGAGTTTAGCATATGTGTGCTCCTGGCACAAGCAGCTGTTTTGGTTTTCCAGTTCACATCCAGAAGATTAAAGTCACCCATGATAATAACTTCGCCCTTCATTGTCATTTTAGCTATTTCCTCAACTAGTAGATTATCTAACTCTTCTATTTGTCCAGGGGGCCTGTAAATCACACCTACACGAATTACTGTGTGATTTACAAATTCTAACGTAACCCAAATGGACTCCATGTTTGCCTCACTAACTTTTATTAGTTTAGATTTTATGCTATCCTTCACATACAGGGCCACCCCTCCCCCTTTTTTGCCTTCTCTATCTTTTCTATGTAAAGAGTACCCTAGTATTGCTATATCCCAGTAATTCTTCTCATTATACCATGTCTCAGTAACTGCCACTAAATCTACATTCTCAGTTGCCATTATTGCCACAAGTTCATGAATCTTATTCCCTAATCCGTGAGCATTTGTAGACATGACTTTAAGCTTATAATTTTTTAACACACTCGCTAGTTACTTTCTGTCCTTGCTTTGGGGGTCAATTGGATTGATGTTTATCACCCTTTTGTCCCCCCCTCCTAGTTGAAATACTTTCTAGCAAAACCTCTGAACTGCTCTTTGAGAACATTTGTTCCATTTTGCAAACCATCTTTTTTGTATAGTTCATTTGTATTCCAAATAGAGCTACCATGAGAAACAAAGGCAAATCCTTGCTCCCAACACCATTCACCAAGCCACAAATTAAAGTCCCTAATACGCATCCGCCTGTCGTTCTGAGTGTTATGCACAGGCAGAACTTAAGAGAATGACACTGTGGACACAACCTACTGTATATCATTGGCAAGAACATAAAACACTTCCTTTACCTCAGAAACCACATTACAAGCCAAATCATTTGTCCCAAGATGGACAAGTACATCTGATTCCCCTTCCTGCTCTGCTTGCTTCTCAATATTACAAATAGGTCTCCTGTCTCTGTGAGCAGTAGCTCCAGGAAGACATCTCACAAAGCCACTATTGTCCAACTCCACACCTCTTAAGATAGAAACCCCCAACAACAACTGCTTTCTATCAGGCCTCACCTTGTCCTTTTTTTCATTGGCTGCATTCTTGCTCACCTTAGGCATAGAGGATGATGGTTCCACACACTCTGTACCTGAGCCTGTCTCCGTAACACCACTATAATCTGAAAGTGCAGAAAATGAATTATGTAAAGATACAGACTGTGCAGTATGCCTTTTTGTCCACATCTCTAAGTCTACCAGATTCTACAGTAATCCATCTGCCATTCCTAGGACATCTCTGCAGCAGTGGATTTGCAAAAGTCCCAGCCTGAGTTTGTTTAACAGATCATTTACAAATCTCAGACTTCAAAGATACAATCTCCTGCTGCAATATAGAGAACTGTCTACAGATTAGACAACATCCAAACCTCCAAAAAGCAATGTGTGAAACAAATGCACAACAACTATGACACTGATCGAAGTCCACCTTCTGTGTACCTCAGACTACCTCCAGTACCTGGCCATATCCGTTTATGTCCTTTACAATTTTCTGATAGACATGTCCAGGTTGGTCATCACATGAGGGAAGAAACTTGAAGACACAGGTGGGAGAAAGATGTGAGGAATGGAAAAAAGAGATGGGGAAGGCAGGGAAAAGAGAAAATTAATAATTTAATTTGGATAATTTTTTGAAATTATTTTTCATTTTTCAATAAAATGTTAAAATGACTTTTGAAAATTGTTTTATTTTTTGAAAAAAATCTTTTCAAAAGTTTGTCGGAAAATATTACATCGAGGCCTAGTTTAGCAAACATTAGAGGGGTGGGGAAAGAGTGCAACAGTCTTGGAGAGTTAAAAAATAAAGTGTGTGTATATATATATATATATATATATATATATATATATATATATATATATATATATATATATATATTTGTACCTGGTAAAAAAAAATACTTGCAGAGAGATTGAAAATGAAATAGATGAGGAAAGAACACTAGAGCAAATGTGGTGAATAAAGATGATGGAGAGTGAGGACACCAATATAGATATTTATTTATTTTTGTATACATTATTATATTGAGTACCCACTGCCCAGGGAAGCACGTGTTTCATAGAAATCTTATTGCAAGTTTATTTTATGGAATAAATAAAATAATTTGTACTAATAATTTTTTAAATGTCAAGTTTTAAATGTGAGATCTACTGTAACACGCATACCATTTTCATTTTATGGTTTTAACTGTATTGTATTTATCATCGTTAGTTTTTATTTTATTTAACAGCATGTACACTTCCTGGGAATGGATATAAATGCCTCACAGTTGAAAAATGCAGTTGATAATGTGAAGGCAGCTGGTGTTGAAGGCTCAGTAGAGTTTCTGAAAGGATCGGTGTTAGGTATGGTACATTGAATTTTATTATAGTATCTATAAATGATAAAAAATTGCATAAATTATGCTCGAGTCTGTCTCTCCACTAATTGAATGTATCATTTAAGAAAATAATCTGCAAGTTTTAAAATGCAATGTTTGTTAGTGGTAGATAGTAGATTTTAAAGAATCTAAAAAGAGTTTTTTAAATGTATACATTAAATTTGTCATCTAATTTCTCTGAACGTTCATTCCTGTGGGATTCCTGATATTTTTTATTGGACTTGATATATCTTCTCATGATCCTTGCTGGCTGTAACTCTTTTGCCTTTTGATATTGTTAAATACAAATGTAATGCACAGTCTTATAACTATATATTATTATTTTATTATTTATATAGCGCCATTAAATTCTGTAGCACTGTACAATGGGTGGACTAACATACATGTAATTGTAACCAGACAACTGGACGTACTAGAACAGAGAGGGGGAGGGCCCTGCTCAATGAGCTTACATTATAGAGGGTATATCTAAACCTTTCAAAAGCCTTCGATGTCCCTTTTTCAAAAAAGTGACTTTCAATTAAAAAGATGCAACTGCAGTTACCACAACCCTATTGAAAACATTTTAAAACATTTTTACTAATTAAATCTTTATTATGCCTATTGAAGTTTAAACGGCAAAATGTTTGTTGTTAAGCTATATAGTAGGCGGTGCACAGGATGTCATGTGACAGTCTCCAGCTAATTAGGTTTGTTGTTAAAATGGCTTGAAGCCAGTGACACATTTTTATAAAATCATAAATGAGGCATAATGGAATAAAATGCACTTTATTGAATATTATAAAATAATATTGGAAACATATTTTACTGTACACCTATAGTTTTAAAAAGAGAGCTGTTGCTCCTCTGGAAATTACACCATTTCATAAAGCACTGAAAATTACCTTTAACTCGTGTTAACAGTTTTCACGTAATGCCTTTTTCATTTTAAATGTATATTAAAAGATTTAGTAAGTGATATTCAAGTTAAAGGGACACACATTATTTGACAATTATTTTTTTAACCAAGCAAGCAAACACTTATATACAAAAATATACAAACCAAACTAAAGCAAGTAAAAATTTAGGTATGTAATAAACACTTATAAACTTACTATAAACTTGTTGTGGAAATAAGGTCTGCACATATTTCCTAGTTAGTAAAAATGTCTATTTACTCATTTCACGATACATTACATAAAAATTATGCACACATGTTTTAATCAAGATGGCTGCTAGAAGCTTCTAACCCCTCCTCCCCTCCCCTTTAACACCGACTAACTACCTCGTGCAGCAAGATGGCGCCGGGAAACCGTGGGAGACCCTCATGGTCCTGGTGACATCACCCTTAGTAGGCAGAGCATTAGGAAGACCACTTAACACCTAACCAATTATTGATGTATTATTCCATGTTATCTCTGACAATGCTTATGATTTAATTCTGCTTTAAAAGGGACCTGCCGTCCCCTCTGAATAAACATTCCTCAAGTTATTCAACAACCTGGAACCTGTGTTTGGTGTGAATTACTTCAGGGAGCGTGCACGCATTGTTTCATTGATTTGGCTAGGGGCAGATACACAAAGAAATAATCAATACTTTGATAGATTTTTCCATTTCAAAACTATTGCATTATCTGCACACATCTCAATTAGGGGAGTTTCTTCAGCCTCTCTCAACCCCTTACGCACCTATCTCCATTTTAGACCAGTCCACTAATGACAGAAAGGGGCATCATTGTGCAGCATCAGGAGAGGGAAACCTAATATCAGTGCCTGCTCTGCATAATCACACTGATCAGATGCCATCTCTTCTCCCGCATCAGGATGTAGCAAGCTGAAGAGATCTACCAACTGCAATGTGTAAATCTGTCAGCCATGCCTAATGCACTTTGCAGCATTCTTAGGAATAGGACAGTGACTGGTTATATCATTGTTTCCTCAGGAGTGGGTGTGGAAAGCGTAAGAAAGAAGAAGCAGTCAAACAAGAAGAAAAATCGTCCTGCTTTTCTCAGCCTACAGAGTGAGGCAACTGTTTCATTCAAACTTCAAGCTTTTGAATGAGACGGTTGTCTCAAAGTGATGCTTGTCCATGCACAACCAGGCAACACAATGAGGATGAAAACCGGAACACTTTAAGTAGTGGTTATAGTGCCAGGAGTGCCCTGACACTCCCCTCCCCCCAGTGGAAGTAGTCATGTGTTAGCTAGTGGTTTGATTTTTTTTTTTTTTATGTGGGATCAGGGCTCTACTCCCTGCTTCTTTGCAGCTGGTAGTTCTCTTCACTGAGCCAAGCCTGTCGGCACATTGACTGAGCGCAATTAGGTGATACTCTTAGCCAATGTGGTGTCTCTTCATGGCAGGGCTTAGCTCAGGAGAGCTAATAGAACTCCCAGCTCTCACATCCAGGTGCAGAGAACATTGCCCCTTTGGAGGTGACTACAGTAAAGCATTAATTTGAGGAGTCTCTGGAAGCTGTTTAAATAGTACATATTGCAGTTAGCATGTTTATTTCTCTTATTAAAATAGCATAGGACTCACAAATATTGAGGTACTGTGGTATAATAGTGGGCATAACACGACAAGGCCATATGGTGTAACCAAATCCCCATGTTTAGTTGCTAAATTTTTCCTAAGATAGGTCGTTTTGTAAAGTAAAAACGTTATTTATTTTATTTGTGCATGTTCGATGAACATTTCAACTCATTAAAATAGTTAAGGTGTCTGGAGTTCCCAAGCATCATCCCTTTTTATTGTTAAACTATTTCCAAACCATGTAACAGTGAATGGGGATGCCACAGCATCTTCAGCCCAGACATCTTTAATACCAATTAATACCCGAGATACTGGCAGTGCCAGGCTGAGGGTGCTCATCTAACATTCTCTGCATATCATTGGTATGATTTAGTATCAATGGAAACAAACACGTATGATTTTATCAACCATATGGTATCTGCAGAAAATTGTGCATGTTAAATGTGTGATTCACTGCATAGCTCTATGCTTTAAAAGGCATGTTTATAATTTGTCAACAGAAATTCTAATAAATAAGTAGAACTTTGTTTTCCTGTATTTTAGATCTACCAATATTGTCTGAAAGTATTGATGTGGTAATTTCTGATATCCCATTTGGAAAAAAGTTTGCATCCTCTAAAAACATGAAAGAGCTGCTTCCTGAAATCCTTTGTGAAATGGAGAGGTATGTAAATTATATTGTATCTTATGCTGTAAATTATTTTTTTGTCAATAACACTTTATTTACTAAACTCTGGGCTTTGAAACTGATTTAGTCTTAATGGAACAGCCCCAAACCCACACATACCCACACATATTTAAAATGCACTGTTTAGTATATATATCTCCAATGAAAACATTAATTTATTCATATATAGATTTTGTAATTGGGGTTATATCTAAAAACAGCTTGTAAAAGCTACAGATCTCTTGACTGCAGCCTTTGCAAGACCAACTCATTTTTACCAGGACAGATGAAAAGTGTTCTGGCGAATACTACAATCAGATGCTTCTCATTAAGTTTCTTTCCCATGCTCCTTGGTGATCTGAAAAGCAGCTTATTGAAAAGGGGAATACAAAGTTGAGGGTGTGTGGACTATGTATGTGCAGCTTGTTTTTTTTTTTTTTTTTTAATGTATGTAAATATTTTATTTAGCTTCACTCCTGATTACCTTTTGTAAAACTCTAATGCACTATTTCCTGGCGGTCCAGTGGGCTGCTAGAATCCATGGTGGTCCGGTGCGCTGCGATAGCGGTCAGTGGCTTCTAGGCAATGCTCGCTGTCTAGGGAAAGTGCCTGCCATGAGTATGTATAGCACACATTCACAGCAGGTGCACATCTTAGGATCTTGCAATGTCACTGATGACATCACAAGATTGTTTTATTGTGTATGTGCAGTACAGTTTTCTGTGATCCCTAGAGATAAGACACTGATAGGTTAGATGTGTGTTAACGTATTGGTGGAAGTGGAAAGCTTGTAAATATGAAAAAGAGAGAGAAAGCATGGCCAAGGGGAGGTCCGGAGCAGCCTATCCAAGACCAAAGAGGCCAAACTCATGCATGATTACATGTCTGACACAAACTTAATACACGCCACTAGGCAAAATATGCAGTGAAATATATAATAGGTGGTAGCTCAAAATGTCATTTATTGACCCTGGATTGCTCCAGTATAATGTGCACTACTTTGTAGTTATCACAATTTTAAAATTCTGTATACGTAGTAAACTAGTATGTAGCAAATTAAATTAGTACTCATCGATCAGTAAAGTATTGCACAAGATGATTGTATATTCCTGGAACAATAATTCATTGGATTTGTAGTGAATTAGTCCTATTGCATTATTGGTTTTGGATGGAAGGATGGGTGCCTCAGTTCTCTCTTATCTGCTTTTGCAGAGTCGTCCGCATTGGAGGGATTATTGTGCTACTCCTCAGCCAAAGCCTTCATCATCACCTGAAAGCACACTTTCAGTTCAAAGATGTTAAAAATGGAAGCACTGCCAGAACGGAGAATGATTTGCTTCAAAAAGATAAAAATGAAATGGCTTCAAATAAAAAAGATATTGTTATGAAAACAGATTACTTTGAGTCTTTGGTTCCTATAGAGGCCCATCCAGTGAGCCTTGGAGTGACGGAAGCAATAATATTTAAATGCAAAAAGCTATCAAACCCATGACTTTCTAATCTCTTCAAATGACCTGGAATAAACGTATTATGCTTTTAGTCAAATATGCTATTTATCCATTGCCAACAAAATTCTACAGTTAGTGACTGTCCGTGTTTGCCATTTTCATTGTAGTCATATCTCATTGGTGGACTTTACATTTATTTGAACAACACGGGCTGGTGGATTAATATATGATCATGGAATGTCTTAATTTTAGTGGCTGGTGCTTTGGAAACTCAAAATACAAATTATTTGTAGGGCACCATATTCCCAGGCTTGGGAACTCACGTGAAGTGTTGTACCTCCAATTGCATTACATTCCTTGAAACAAATTGAGAATAGACATAAATTTGTTCATTCTTTTTGCTCTTTTTTTTTTTTTTTTATAAATGTATGCCCCAATGTATTTTTATACTTTAATAAACATCAACCCTTATATGTAGCAAAGTCACTAATTTGCCAGGAAATAACTATTGTTTGAGATGTTGGATATTAACATTCTTTGCTAAAAAAAAAAAAAGTGATATAATCCAATTATTAAATGAAAAAAATCTAAATATTTCAATAAAATATATATTTTTTCTAAAACTGTGTGTTTCCTCTCAATGCAGTTACATGATATACTATATGTAGTCTATAGTTATTAAAACCGTGTGTGTGTGTGTGTGTGTATATATATATATATATTCATCATTCCAGAAAGGGTTAACGGTACTGAAGAAAACTTACACACACTTAACTATTCCAACATTGAAGCATCTCAATCGTACAGGTCTAACAACCATTCACATGAAAGATTACGCCATCATGGCTCTATTACAAAATTTAAATTGAGGGGATCACTAACACATATCTATATTGGCTGTCTATTTGCTGCTTCACATCTGCTTACATGAATTTCCTATTAAAAATAATACAGACCATTAGTATGATGCAGTAGATGAGTCTAATACACACTCTATTCTTTCTAGAATTGCATATATTTCTCCTGTCATGTTAGCATGGTCTAGAATAATGAAAATTGGATCACATCATGGTTACAGTTAAAAATTTAGGTTGGATTTTAGCAGTTAGGAGTAAGCATTTGATTAGGGCATCTGTGAACTGACCTTACAACCACGATTATTATTTTCCATGAAACAATGTTGGCACCAATATAAAGGCATCATCGTATTCCTAAAGAAGCCTATACTGCTTCCAGTAATGATTTCAAGGCCAAACCCCATTACCAGAGACATTTTCCCATTGTTAAGAAAACTTGCTTTCATCACATGTGCACCTATGTAAATCTCAACAGCTTGTCCTATACAATGAGGGGAAAAAGTATTTGATCCCTTGCTGATTTTGAACGTTTGCCCACTGACAAAGAAATGATCAGTCTATAATTTTAATGGTAGGTGTATTTTAACAGCGAGAGACAGAATACCAAAAAAACGCATGTCAAAAAAAGTTAACTGATTTGCATGTCAATAAGTGAAATAAGTATTTGGCCCTTCGACTTAGTACTTGGTGGCAAAGCCCTTCATGGCAATCACAGAGGTAAGACATTTCTTGAAGTTGGCCACCAGGTTTGCACACACCTCAGAAGGGAATTTGTCCCACCCCTCTTTGCAGATCTTCTCCAATTCATTAAGGTTTTGAGGCTGATGTCTGGCAACTCGAACCTTCAGCTCCCTCCAGAGATTTTTTTTATGGCTAAGTCACTCCAGGACCTTAATGTGCTTCTTCTTGAGCCACTCCTTTGTTGCCTTGGCTGTGTGATTTGGGTCATTGTCATGCTGGAATACCTATCCACGACCTATTTTCAATGCCCTGGCTGAGGGAAGGAGGTTCTCACCCAAGATTTGACAGTACATGGCCCCGTTAATCGTCTCTCTGATGCCGTGCAGTTGTCCTGTCCCCTTAGCAGAAAAACACCCCCAAAGCATAATGTTTCCACTTCCATGTTTGACGGTGGGGATGGTGTTCTTGGGGTCATAGACAGCATTCCTCCACTTCCAAACACGGCTGGTTGAGTTGATGCCAAAATGTTCGATTTTGGTTGCATCTGACCACAACACTTTTTCACCTAGTTCTCCTCTGAATCATTCAGATGTTCATTGGCAAACTTCAGACAGGGCTGTACATATGCTTTCTTGAGCAGGGGGACCTTGTGGGCGCTGCAGGATTTCAGTCCTTAATGGCGTAGTGTGTTAGAATTGTTTTCTTGGTGACTATAGTCCCAGCTGCCTTGAGATCATTAACAAGTGCCTCCCGTGTAGTTCTGGGCTGATTCCTCACCGTTCTCATGATCATTGAAACTACACGAGGTGAGATCTTGCATGGAGCACCAGACCGGGAGAGACTGACAGTTACTTTGTGTTTCTTACATTTGCGAATAATCGCACCAACGGTTGTCACCTTCTCACCAAGCTGCTTGGCGATGGTCTTGTATCCATTCCAGCCTTGTGTAGGTCTACAATCATGTCCCTGACATTCTTGGACAGCTCTTTGGTATTGGCCATGGTGGAGAGTTTGGAATCTGATTCATTGCTTCTGGACAGGTGTCTTTTATACAGGTAACAAGCTGAGATTAGGAGCACTCCCTTTAACTCCTTCCCAACCTGGGACGTATCAGGTACGTCCTACAAAAAAACTGTCCTTAAGTCCGTACCTGATACGTCCACGGCGAATTAGAGCGCTGGAAGCGATCATGATCGCATTGACCACTATTTGGGACCCTGCATTGTGGTATCAGCGGCTTTATTGTTTATATGTGCTATCTACTTTTTTTTATCTTTGGGCTATTTGTATGCAAATATGTTATTGGCTTGGTGCACTTTCGGTATTAGGACTTTGTATTCGAGCATTTGCACTTTAACACTATACTTTGCACTTTAGCATTTTGCACTTTATTGCCCAGTTCAGCATTATGTATTAGTGAGCTGCTATACCTATGGGTTCCTGTTTATTATATGTTTGGGCACTTATTGTTGTGCTTTTATTCTATTAATTCTGTATCAATAAATTACTATTTTTATTCAGATATCAGATATCTCTCATATATTTATGTATATGGTTCTTTTCCTTACATATACCAATTTAGTGATTGTGGCGCCCTGTTAGCTTATATATACTTTTGTTTATTATTGGATTTGGAGTGTCCAATTTACAGAGGCTAGCCTGCACTTGGTTTACATTTAGTTTTTATTGCTCATTCACCCAAATAGAACTCTGATGCTGCCATGAGAAATAGCCAGGAAAAGAAAATTACGGTAAGTTTGTTATAAATTTTCTCTATTCCTGGCTAATCATGGCAGCATCACTTATGGGGAATACCCAAGCTCACAGAATTATAGGGTGGGAATAATAAACCGAGAAAAAGACACTAAACTGACTCTTATGCTGCAAAGAAATTTAATATCAATGGGATAAAGAAACCGTAGACAGGACACTCTTCCCAAAGGAGGTGGAAAGAGAGTCCACATCCAGTTTGTAGTGTTTCAAAAACATTATCGGGGAAGATCAGGTGGCTGCCCTGCAAATATCATCGTATGGAACCTCTGCTCAATTAGCCCATGAAGTCGACAATGCTCTAGTAGAATGAGTTCTTATCTTCATTGGAGGAGATCGACCTTTAGAGATATATGCTTTTCTGATTACCAGTGAAATCCAATATTTTAATGTAGATAAAGAAGCCGCCTCACCTCTCCTGGCTCCCGACGGTAAAACGAAGAGTTGGTCAGTTTTTCGGTAAGACTCAGAACACTTAAGGTACATAGACAGGCAGTTCATGACATCCAAACATTGCCATCTAACCTCCTCTTGCGAAGAAGGATTGGGGTAGAACGATGGAAGGACCACTTCTTGAGAGAGATGAAACTGAGAGACCACCTTAGGAAGAAACTCAGGTTTTGGTTTCAGACACGCCCTATCCTGATAGAATTGTAAACAAGAAGATAAGGTAGAAAATGCTATAATCTCTGAAATTCTTCTTGCAGAAGTAATTGCCACCAAAAACCACGTTTTATACGTCAGGAGGGTAGCATCCAAACTCTGAAGAGGAACGAACAGATCCTCAGTTAGGTAATTGAGCACCAGAGGAAAGTCCCAAGGAGGGGGTAGATCTGGAAGGAGGTCTCAACCTGAATGTTGCCTTGAAGAACCTGGAGGTCAAAGGATCCGAAGTCCATGAGATATTGCACAAAGCTGAAAGCGCCGAAGACTGAACCTTAAGAGTGCTGAGGCTAAGGCCCCTTTCCGGACCATCTTGCCCATTCCCAGAACACATACCAGATCCTATGGTAGCATGAGGAAGTAGAAGCTTTCATTGACTGCAAAAGGGTATTGACCACAGCTTCTGAGAGACCTAGAAGTTGAAGTCTTTCTTTTCAACACCCATACCCCCAATTTGAGGCATTCCGGATGAGGATGGAATATTGGGCCCTGCGTTTGCAGATCCTCCATAACAGGAAGAGGACAATGCTGTTCTTGGCTCATCATAGCCAATAGGGGGAACCACGGCCTCCGAGGTCAAATCAGAATTATGGCAATAACCTTCTTTCCTTCCAACCAAACCTTCCGCAGGAACCTGGGTATCATGGGTAGGGGAGGGAACACATACCCCAGATCGAATGACCAAGGAAGAGAGAGAGCATCCTGGCCCATTGCCTGACGGGTGGAGGGAGAAGTAATTCTCCACCTGATGATTCTGGGAGGACGCCATCAGGTCGATCTGGGGCACGCCA
>OW240913.1:301287707-301299924 GCA_933207985.1 Pelobates cultripes | reverse complement strand
TAGCTTGTCTACTCTATGTGCAGCCTGTTTGCTCTCTGTTTAACCTGCCTAGTCGCTGAGCATCCTGATACTCAGGGCCGGACTGGGGATACAAAGCAGCCCTGGAAAAAAATCGGTGCCAGCCCCATAAGTCACTGTGCCATGTATTATCACATGTAATACGGCTATGTGTTGCCACCCTAGATGATTGAGTAATATATAAACACATTATATATATATATATATATATATATATATATATATAAAACATGGCTAGGGGGGCTGTATGGTGGGTAGAGGGCTGTATGGTAGGTAGGAGTTCTATAAGGTGGGTAGGGGGCTGCCATGGTGGGTATGGGGCCTGTGAGGTGGGTAGGGGACTGTGAGGTGGGGAGGAGGGCTGTATAGTGGGTAGGGTGGCTGTATAGTGAGTAGGGGGCTGTATAGTGAGTGGGGGGCTGTATAGTGGGTAGGGGGCTGTAAAAACATAAATGCCTTTTAGTTTTCTCTTGGTCCGGTGGGCAGCTTTCCAGCAACGTGCGTGGGGCCGGAGCTTGTGTGTGGGAGGCATAGCTTCCGTTTGGGGGCTGGGCATGCAGGCAAAATTGTTTTAAACTGTGCAGGGAGACTGATTGGTCTCCCTGCGGCTGTTGGCAGCCACGCCAGCCCCCAGCTCCTCTCTCCTTACTCCCCTTGGACTGACAGGCTGGCACAGTCCGAGGGGAGGATTAATCATAATGATCATTAGGGCTGTCAGACTAGCCCAAGCTTGCTGCGGCCCACCAGGAAATTTCACGGTATCCCAGTGGGCCAGTCCGGCCCTGCTGATACTATAGAAAATGGTTATCATATTGTCCTACAGCTCTGGAATGTAGAGGATTGCATGTTGGCTTTTGCTATTTTTCAGAGAAATGTGTGCCTTTTAATTTCAAACTCCATGAAGAAGACTCTGGTGAAGTTGTGTTTGAATTTTAGACACAAATACTGGGACACAGAAATAGCTACTCAATTTAAAATTTATAGATGGTAAAAGACGAGCGCAATTATCATGAGCATGTTTTTGTTTTTTTTAACTATACATGCCTTTTCCAACAAACACAATTGACCATAAATCCTGGGGATTGCTTCTTACTTAGAACTTTCTCTACCATAGTATTTTTTTTCCCTTGAAAAATATAACTTTTAGAATCCTATAGTTTTATGTAAAATACATATGTTTTGTATATAAAGTAGAATTTTTTTTTTTAAATGGCCAATTGAAAAGCTGTTACTTTTCTCTGTTTGGCCACTGTTCACTTTTCGGTCAAGATTACAACACATTCTAAAACAGATAGTTACCCTTTGCCACTCAAAAGGTAACGCCTGTTGTGAAGGAATTAGAACTTCTCTTGTCACTGTCAGTGTGTAAAGTCACTCAATCTGTGCAATTATTCATAATTAACCCCATGCTGATAACTGAGACGGGAAGAGAACAGTGTAAAAAAAAAAGTCATTATCCCCCCAGCTCCTGCCAGGAGGCTTGAGTTCTCCTATACCGTGCCATACAGCATTCTAACTCGCCCTATAGCTCAGCGTTATTAACTTAGTGACATGATTATAGGGAAATATGCCCTTTCATGCTGATAATAATTTATACTTTATTCAGTGAGAGAATTAGAACAATGATATCGGCATTCTCGAGATGAAGAATGTTGTAACTCAACTTGACTTATCTTCCACCCAAGGGTCAGAGACACTCTCTCTTCTGAAAAATTGTCGAGTTCACATCATTTCCAAGGTCTACGTTTTACGTATTTTTAGATTCCCAGCTCCGTTGATAGGTACTTATTATAAACAACGTACAGTAACGTGCAGATTAACTGCTCCAACAGTGACTTTTGTGTGAATTACCTCGAAGTATCACACAAACAGCTGTAATGTTACAAATAAAGTGCAGAAAAAGCATAAAGTCCTTATTACTAAAGTGCATAAAATAATGCACCACAGTATACGCACCTCAAAGAAATCGAATAAAATATATACCAAGACGTTTTACATAATGTTAATATTATTATTACAGTCATTTGTAAAGTGCCAACATAATCACAGGATTGTAAAATATAGGGACCCCCCGGAAAAAAAAGTACAATATACACAGACTAATACAAAAGATAAAGAGGGCAGTGGCGACTCTAAGAACAATACATGGGAGGGGGACATCAAGATACCACAGTCAAAATTGTGGGGGCACTAATAATTCCCACTGCTTAAGCATGTTAGTAGTGGTTGCATGGCTGTAGTGGGTATAGAGGAGGGCTAGGGGCTGTACTGAGTGCAGGGGGATAGGGGCTGTAGTAGGTGTAGGGAGTAATAGGGGCTTTAGTGGGTGCAAGGGGTAATAGGGGCTGTAGTGGGTTGAGGAGGTTATAGGGGCTGTAGTGGGTGCAGGAGGTAATAGGGACTGTAGTGCTTGTAGGGGGGTATGGGCTGCAGTGGGTGCAGGTGAGATGGGGCTGTAGTGGGTGCAAGGGGGTGGGGGCTCTAGCGCATAATAAAGGGTGTAGTGGGTGCAGGGGAGATAGGGGCTATGGGGGTAATATAGGCTGTAGTGGGTGCAGGGGAGATGGGGCTATGGGGGTAATATAGGCTGTAGTGGGTGCAGGGGAGATGGGGCTATGGGGGTAATATAGGCTGTAGTTGCAATGTGTAATAGGTACATGAGATAAGAGTGGCTGAATATAGGGGTAAAACAGGGCTGGGGGGGTCAAGGGAGATAGGGTCTATAGGGGGTAATACTGGCTACACTGGATGCAGGTAGTAATAGAGGATCTAGTGGGTGCAGGGGATAATAGGGGCTTTAGTGGGTGCAGGGGGTAATAGGGGCTGTAATGCTTGCAGGGGGGTAGGGTCTGTAGTCTGGAGAGTGCTTATAGAAAATGAAGAATCTGACTTTTTGCAGAGAACTGGGTTTCTGGATTAAGATAGGAACAGTTATATGAGTTTTTTTACAATACAGAAATGATACCGGTTAAAATAACCCCTAGTGCATGTGTAAAATAAAAACTTATATTAAATTCAGTATGGTTTCTGGTATCCCAAAACAGTATAAGATTAAAAACAAGACATTAAAACACATAGTGTGAATTGTATAGGTGATAACAACTTAAGAATGGCGTTAGAATGAATTTATTTACAGCTAGGAGGGGCAAATGATAGAGAGATTGGTGGGTAAAGCAAATATTTGTTGTATACAATTGAAAAGTTTACCATATGATTGAATGTATATATGTATATAAGCAGACAAAAAGGACAAGTGTGCACAAACTAAGGGTTATGCCTTGTTTTAAAAGGATAAGTGATGGAAGGATTACCATCAACAACAATGATAAGATTAAAATTAGGAATGATGGGAGATATAGGGTTGTGGGGTTCGTTCGCTTTCTGAAGGTTTTTTTTTATATTAAGCTTATGTTGAATCTGGTATTGTCTTTTGTATGCTTGTTTTAATTTGTGTTTTATTGTTTTGTGGAATCTAGATATGTATTTACAGTTTTTACAGTATTTTATTTACAGTTATTGTAAAGAAAACCCCCCAAAAGATTTCAATAAATATGAGATATTTAAAAAAAGGAAAAGTTCAACAATCAAATGATATCACCCAAAATATCAATAACTATGTGTACATATATGTGTACATATGGGTGGTATACATTCACTGAAAATCACAATAAAAACCTGCATGTACAGAAAGTGACAGTGGTAAAAACAAGTTTAAATTGTAACACGGTTCTAGAAAAAAATTTAATATGGTGACAAAGGTAGAGTAAATGAGGTTGACTATCTTTTAAGTTTCAGTCAGTTCCAGCAAGTTTCAGGGAGAGGAGAAAGGACGTTGTGTTTGTGGCTTAAGGCCTGGAGGAGTGGAGGTTGAAGAATAAGAGGAGATGAAGAGTTTGGTCATACGGTCTCTTCTCTTTTCCATTGATATCGTCGAGTATACTGGGAGGTCCATCAGCAAGAAAGTTACAGTGGTGTCTGAGCACTAACAGAAAACTTGAGCCGACTCAATAATGAGTGAATTTGGCTACCATATCGCTTTTAGGATTGTCTATATTTTTATATATCTTCTATTGCCGGCTGCACTATCTGATTATAAATATATTTTTTTTAACTGATTGGGGTAAATACACTTTAATACTTTTTCTGCACTTTGCATCCTTACCATTGTACATTAAATTACACTAGACCCATACAGTGTTCATTTTCCATTCTTCTTCCATAGATTTAAACTAAGAATACATGAAAATAGCATATAAATACCGAATACACTAAGGGATCAGTCCATACTAAAATGACAGGGTTAAATCTCGCACGGCAACTTAATATCACTTATTTTAGGAAATAAATATGGGGATATAGTTACACCATATGTCCATAGAGTTTTCTAAAATGATCTAATTTTTATTGAGGTGTACGTGAACATTCAGAGTAGATAATGCTTAACGATTGCTATCAAATGATTTCATTATTGGTGGGTGGTACATTAATCTTAACATGGGACATTAATATACTAACTGCAAAACTACCTGCTTCAAATGGTCAGTTGAGGGATGATTTACGTCTGCTGGATTAGTTGTTGATGGAGAAAATTGCAATCTATTGTTGCATCACCCAAAATACCCATTGTTCATCTTTACAGCGGTAGAACATTGAAGGTATTGGAGATTAATGGTGATATAACTGAGATAGTTATACAACTGCAGCAATTAAAACCAATGAAAACCTCAGACTGGCTGATTAAATTCCTGGAATCGTGTCTTTAGCTTTCCTATATTGATAAAGTTAGAGTTATTGTTATATTACCTCCAAGACATTAAGGGGAAAATCTTAACGCATTATTCCTGGTTACATGTTTTTTCGAAGTTTGAAAAATTCCATTCAATTTTGTTGTCTTCATCAACAAAATAGATGTAATAAAAATAAAAAAAAAGAAGTGGATTATATTTTTGTACATTAATGCAATTTGATATGGTTTCTTATTTAGACAATGAACATATTTATTCAGTAAATACTCTATTTAGAGCAATGGCGGCGGTTGATGTTAACAGATGGTGGGGAGCTGTCCCCACCCCCTCTGACTTGATTGACTTTGAGCCAATGAGACATCACGCCCTTTTAAAAATCATAAATAATCCATAAATAAACTGTCAACAGCATCTCCAGCAATCAATAAAAATATGGGAATGGAGACTGCAGTTCTATTAACACACACTTATCATTACTCCTTACAACAAAAATTTATGGAAATTTTTTTTTTTAACAAACACTAGGGGATGGTGGCTGCCTCTATGGACCAGGCTCAACTGATCTACAGTATCTCAAAGCTTTAGATTTTATTAATTAAAAGGAGAATTCTTGGTTCAGAATGTGATCAAGAGTAGTTTATTCAGCCATAAGACTGGCCTTTTAATATATCCCCTTAAAAATCTCTCTTTTAGTCCTTTGAAGTCTGTGATAATAATAATAATAATAATATTATAGAGTTGTCTGATTTATTAATTTATTAATAAAATATTTTACCAGGATGGATACATTGAGATTTCTCTCGTTTTCAAGTATATCCTGGGTCCACAAAACATTGCATTGTTACAATAGGATACAATATTACAAAAATACAATATCCAAACAATATATATATATATATATATATATATATATACACACATATATAAATTTAATACATAACAGGTAATAAATATATTCAATCATGACAGGTGCATTCTGTGCTGAGGTATATTGCCATAGATCTCTTAAAAGATTTTAGATTGTATGAAGATTTGACTGTGTCCCTGAGTTTATTCCATAATTGCGGTGCTCTGTAGGAAAATGAGGATTGAACCACCATATTTTTGTATTGCGGTATGCCAAATATCGTGCTAGTACTGGATCGGAGGTTATAGGAAGTGGGAACAGCTGGGGAGAACATTCTACTCAGGTAGGGTGGGAGCTTCCCAGAAATGCTCTCATGCACAAGGCTGGAAAGATGAAGAGTGCGTCGGGATTCCAGCGACAGCCAGTTTAGCTCTTTTAACATGTCACAATGGTGGGTAAAATAATTAAATTCTAGTACAAAGCAACAGAACAAATTATACAACGTATATTTCAATAAATACTTTAAACAATCAAACGTTAAATGGAATTCAGATATTTATAGACATATAAAATGTATCGATAAGGTTCAATGAAAAGCAGATAAGAAATAAAAAGAAAATTAAATTCAACATTCAGAAGGACATCAAAAACTCAGAAACTGTATACGCAATTTTGACTTCTCCCTGAACACGTGTGAAAGTCTAGTGTGGAAACTTTTCTCTTCTTATTGGAACTACCAGCCTAAAAGTATGTTAGGCTTCTTTGAATATGGGATAAACTAGCTATAAGGAAGGCTGCAGTGTTAGCTAGCTTATCTGGGTGGGTAGGATATTGATGTAGACATCATGTAGAGCAGGGTAACAGGTGTTTGCAATATGGTGAATAGCACACTTCCCAACATTGGAATCTATGGAATTAGAGATCAGGGGGACTTCAAGGGGGCATTTGCAGTGACGGGTGTGTAAGTCTCCTGACCCTCAACATTCAGGACCATGCAGAGAGCACTTCTGAAGCTTTCTCTGCATGGTTCTAGTTTCCACTGAACAGTGAGAGCATGGCTAATAATGCACTCGCGTTGTGCTGCCTGTGGACAGCTCCTTGGTGTCCCCACCAGGGCACTCTATTAGGATGAGGAAAAAGACCCTAAAATCAACTTTGTGTATATAATTCTTTAGAAGGTCCACAGTTCATCTATTATCTTGCTTTTTCAAGGAGAAACCATGCCTTTTCAACAAAAACAATCAAATGTTCTTTCTAGAACAAATGACATCTTGTTTCTAATTTTATAGAATCAAATAAAATAGAACTGACAGTTTAATCCAATGGTTTTTTTTCGGTGACATAAAAAAGTTGAAATATTTTTTTTCTAAATACACAAAATTAAATAAGTTGGAGCGTTACCACTTTATTTAAAATCACGCAGGCTTTAGCGGTTTCTGAGATGATTAGAAAATTGTCGATCCTTGATCTTTAAGATGGTCTCTAACAAATCTGACATTTAAGAAACTCCATTTTTCTTTTTAAGACAAATGTGCGAGACAGAAGTATTTTTTTTTTCTTTTCCTCGCTCTGATTAGCACTTGAAGTAAGTGGTAATCCACTGATTGTGGAAGTGCTTGACAGGCAAACAAATTCTTCAATCCACAATGCAGACTGATTAGTACAGCAACACCAATATTCTAAACTTCATTACGCATAAACGACTAAACCCGAGGTCAACAAGTCTTATTGCTGCCGATTGAATTGAACTTAAAGGTTGAACAGCAGATGTACTAATTAAGACTTAAGGTCATTAAAAAAAAAAACCCAGCACTAAGACAGGTCTTTATTGTGAAATATAGCCATGAAAGAGCTGCAATTTCTTTGTGACATTAGAGCAATTTTGACCTTATTGTTTGGCTGTGAATTTAAAACAGCAAAAATTGCCGAGTGGCTGTAACATTGTGTACAACATGCATACCAAGAGAAGACAAAATCAACAAAATCTGCTTTAGCTGAATCTGTGAATAGTCCCTTTGTCAGCAAGGCATTTTTTATGACCCACTTATTCATAGATGCTTGCTACTCCTCCTAGAGACCTGGTATTCCAACCGGCTAGCACTACTCCACAGAGCAGTGACATATTTGTAAGTGGACCATCAATGCTTGGACCTATTTATTTGGAGGCATTTTATCATTAGGGATTCTTGATTCTTCCAGCTTCACATTCTTAACAGACCAGGAAAGTAGTGCCATTAGACTTCTAAACATTTTGGAGCACCTTACAAAACAAATTGTGCCGCCCGATGTAAACTCTCATATATGATTACTATTATTTTATTATTTATAAAGCACCAGCAAATTCCGTAGCACTGTACAATGGGTGGACTAACAGACATATAACTGTAACCAGACAAGTTTGGTGCAGAGGAACAGAGGGGTTGAAGTCCCTGCTCGATGAGCTTACATGCTAGAGGGAGTGGGGTATAGTGACACAAAGGGTAAAAGTAGGGGTCTCAAAGTAGGTTGCTAGAAAATTATTCACTGAGGACTTAGTAGGTTATTTTTGACAGTTGCAGGAGAGGAGTCAGGGTGTGAGGTTGAAAAGCTGTTAACAGTTTAATTAATATGGTTTCCTGAAGAAGTGAGTTTTCAATGATTTTTTGAAGGAATGGAGACTGGGTGAAAGTCTACTGGAGAAGGGAAGGTATTTCCACAGAAAAGGTGCATCCCTGGATAAGTCTTGAAGGTGAGCATCAGAGGTGGGAATGCGGACAGATTATAGACGTAGGTCTTCGGCAGAGCACAGGGACCTAGATGGGACATACTTGTTTATAAGGGAGGATAGGTAGGAGCAGCATTATCTAGAGATTTGTAATCAAGCACCAGAATAAAACAGGCAAACAAACAGCATAGATAAACATGTTACGAAGTGGAAAAGAATTGACCAGACATCTGGGCTTACTATCCAACCACCTTGTATAGGTGCCCTGATAATAATATTCAAAGGGAGTTAAACTTTCAAATAGAACCTCAGCTAAAGGTTTACTTACCTTTTAGCCCTCGCTGTGCCGGTCTCTATCCTGGCGCACCACATCTTTCACTGAGATTATTAGTGTAGATGATCTCAGCCAATCCAATGTTTCCTCATAGGGGAACATTGGGAGGCTAGTGCGCATGTGCAGCAATGTTTTCAATAGCAGGGTTAAAACTACAGGGACTTGGCTCCCACTTCATTGACATGGTGTGGTCTAAGTGCCCATAGAGTTCCTTTAATGCAGCTCCTCTCCTTTAGTGATATGTTGGGAGAGGAGCTAGAGGTAATGAAAAACACTGTTTCTTTCTTTCCCAACGCCTCTCCCAGAATATCACAAACAAGAAACAGACTGAATTAATTGTGGTAGCATGCTATTTATATAAAAAACTTTTCCATTGCGATAACAAAATCCACATGTCTGGACAATATCTCTCTTTCAGTGTGAGATGTAAAGCTTGTCTGGATACAGAGGAAAAGGAATCACTCAAAATACAGAAATATACTGGGAGAATTTATTATTTAATTTAGTATTGTAACATTAATCGTGACCATACTGCCCCTCTTTATGTTAAGATGTATTGATATATTTGTACTAATTTATAAATTTAGTGATATATACATTTCTTTTTATTAATCAATAACAAAGTAGTCACAAAGCAAAGGTTCATCTATACTTTTTTAGTAACGTGTTTTTATGTTAAATATTAATATGGGCATTTACTATTATTTTATTATTTATATAGTGAAAAATTCTGTAGTGATGTACAATGGGTGGACTAACAGACACGTGTCTGTAACCAGACAAGTGGACGCACAGGAACAGAGGGGTTAAGGGCCCTGCTCAATGAGCTTACATGCTAGAGGGAGTGGGATAAAGTGACACAAAGGGTATAAGTAGGGGTAATAAAATTATTTACACAAATTAACACAAATCAACATCCAGGAAAGGTTGAAAAAACCTCCTTCCATTTGTATTAATCACATTGATGGATTTATATATTTTTTAATTTAAACTTATAATTCGATAAGAAACAGGCAATCCTATGCATAACAGACACCTAATATGCACAGAATTAACATTATCCATCTCAGAACGTGCTGATTAATGACGCACCCAGAGGTGGAGTTACATCTCCAGAAGTAAAGTTCTTTATCTCTGTATATGGAACATTTTACACTACAGGCACCATGACCACTTCAAAACACCAAAGTGGCTATGATGCATGGAGTAATCCTACAGTGATTTTGTGTATATGTTTTCCCCATCATATAATTTAAACCTTTGTGTTAATTTACACTAATCACATCACAAAATTATTAAATGCCATTTGTTTTAGGACCTAAAGATATGCCTCCTTTTCCCCCAATTGATAAATATGTTGAGTGCAGGGCCGTCTTTAACGCGGGGCAAACGGGGCAGCTGCCCCGGGCCCAGTTTCTCTTGGGGGGCCCGAGGCACCTGCCCCCCGCGGCCCTCAAGCGATAAGTGGGAGAGGCTGGCATGGCGCAGGAGGGATTACCTCGCCAGTTCTCGCTGCTATCAAGACTGATGCCGGAGTCGTGAAGATGACGCCTATCTTCGGCGCCGCATCCCTACGCCGGGCATGCGCAGGGAGCTGAAGAGGAAGCAGTGAGTGCTCCCCGCTACCGCCTCTGCCCGGGACTGCCACCCCCAGGAGCCCAGCAGCACCACTGGGATCTCTCAGAATCCCCCAGCACTCCAAAAAAGCGTAAGGATGGGCCAGGGATTACATTTAAAAAAAAAAATGTACTTGTGTGTGTATTGTGTGTGTTAGTGTATGTGTTTGTGTGGAAGCAGGTATGTGTGTGTGTTAGTGTGTGTGTTTGTGTGTGTTAGTGTATGTGTTTGTGTGTTAAAGGTATTAAAAGTTTGTTTGTGTGTTTGTGGTTTGTGTGTTAGTGTATGTGTGTGTTAGTGTTTCAGTAAGCGCATGTGTGTGTTAGTGTATGTATGTGTGTGTTTGTGTGTGTTAGTGTATGTGTGTTAGTGTGTGTGTTTGTGTGTGTTAGTGTATGTGTTTGTGTGTTAGTGTATGTGTGTGTTAGTGTATGTATGTGTGTGTTTATGTGTGTTAGTGTGTGTGTTTGTGTATTTGTGTATGTGTGTTAGTGTGTGTGTATGTGTGTTAGTGTAGATGTGTGTTACTGTATGTGTGTTAGTGTATGTGTGTTAGTGTGTGTGTGTTAGTGTGTGTGTTTGTGTGTTAGTGTATGTGTGTGTTAGTGTATGTGTGTGTGTATCAGCATGTCTGTGTGTGTGTGTCAGTATGTCTGTGTGTGTGTGTGTGTCATTATATCTGTCTGTGTGTCAGTATATATGTGTGTGTATATCTGTGTGTGTCAGTATGTGTATGTGTCAGTATGTCTGTCATTGCATCAGTATGTTTGTTAGTGCATGTGTATGCATGTGTCAGTATATCTGTCTGTGTGCCAGTATGTCTGTGTGTGTGTGTGTCAGTATATCAGTCTGTGTGTCTCAGTGTATGTGCCTGTGTGTGTGTGTCAGTATTTCTCAGTGTATGTGGGTGTCAGTATATCTGTCAGTGTGTGGGTGTCAGTATTTCTGTCAGTGTGTGGGTGTCAGTATGTTGATCAGTGTATGTGTCTGTGTGTGTGTGTCAGTATGTCGGTATATGTGTCTGTGTGTCAGTATGTCTGTATATGTGCCTGTGTCAGTATGTCTGTCAGTACGTCTACCAGTGTATGTGTCTGTGTGTGAGTCAATATATGTACCTGTGTCAGTGTGTCTGTCAGTGTATGTGCCTGTTTATCTGTATGTAGTCAGTGTATGTATCTGTGTATCTGCTTGTGCGTCAGAGTGTGTACCTGTGCATCTGAGCCGCAACTTTAAATACAAATACACACCTCCATTCAAACTTCAACACTACATATAAAACACACTCCTGCATTGAAACGTCAACACTACATACAAGCACACTCCTACATTCAAAAACAAACACTACACATAAATGCACACTTGCATTCAAACTCCAGTACCACATACAAACACATTCACACAAACATACTCCATACAAACACATACTTACATTCAAACATACTAACATGGCTCAGTGCTAAATACAACCCTGCAAGCATGGGAAATTGGTAGAGTCCCAGCTGTCAAAGCATTGTTGGAGTTGCACGACAGATGGGGTTCTACCTTTAGTCCAATCTTGCAATTGGGGGTCCCAATAAAATTCATTCTACTTTAGTACCCATGGGCATCCGCAGGGGGGGGGCAAGGGGGGGCACTTGCCCCCCCCTGGATTTTTCAGCTTGTTGATATTTTTCGTGTGAGATTTAAAATGAACTGCAATACCGGCGCCGGCCAGTAGGTGGCGCTGTGTATGGAGAGAGACAGGGATAGGAAGCTGCATCTTATCCCTGCTTCTCTCTGCTGATTGAAACCGCAGGGGAACAACACATGCAGCCAGAGACAGCCTTCAGATCAGGTAAGTGGGGGATGGGGGGGGAGGTTTGAGAGGGGGGCAGCAGCAGATAGATTTGGGGGCAGCAGCCCATAGATTTAGGGGGGGGGGCAGCAGCCTTTAGATTTGGGGGCAGCAGCCC